>BMAC01000273.1:467162-506827 GCA_014905375.1 Phtheirospermum japonicum | reverse complement strand
GTTTGGGAAGAATGAGGAGCAAAATTATGCTCTATGCTTAAAATTTTAGATTGAGTGAGTTATTGATTGCGTTTGTTCGCAAGTTAGCCACACATCTTTATATATGACATACCTTACCAAAGAGCCTACATTACAACCCTAGAAAGTCCTAATCCGATTCTTGATTAAATGTGCACACATATGCGATGTACGAGTCTTTGATTTTCACGAGTCGTTGAATGCATGTCTATGTTGATCCGAGCGTATACACTTACCTTTTGGAAAAAACGAGCGAATGAGTGCACCATTATATATTTCCCTTTTGAGAGGACGCATCCTTTAGATTTCAAGGTGAAACAGTAATACGAGTTAGCTTCATAGCTTTCGACAAAAGTGTTTATAATTGCAAAACTAAACTATATGCACAACATGACTCTGAGCTCTTACCTTTGTCACTTCTTTTGATTTTGATTCTTTCGTTTGTTCGAGGATGAACAAACCAATTAAGCATGGGGTGGTTGATTCGTACGTTTTTGTTACGAATCTATACATAATTGAGTCTTATTTTAGTCTTTTTATTTTCTTTTTCGGGTTAAGAATGAGTTGAATTGCATCATTTTGCATTTTTTGTCTCTTTACTTAATTTTCCGACTTATTGATCACTAATTGGTCCAAACGAGAATAATTATGTGATTTTCTCATACAGCTAGAGTGTCCGTAGATTCAAAGCACGAAGATTCAAGGAGAGACACTCACAAGTAGTCCAAAAGGACACACACCGATCGGACAAGCTCATGTATCCGATCGGTGCAACTGTTAACATGCACACCGACCAGACCCGGGTACAGTATCTTTCATCCGATCGGACAAGGCGTATGACCGGTCGGATAAGAGCGTTACGAATGCAGATTTCTGGGAATTTTCAGTTACGAAACGGCTGAAAATATGTTTAAAAATGGCAAAGGCAGCTAGGGTTAGAGATATTCAGTCTGGAGGCTGAAAGAGAGGAGTAGATACACAAAGAACACTCAAAGGTTGAGAGATTTGACACATCTCTCATACCTCTAGATAAATTTGTGCAACGCCGTATCAAGGTTCGATTCGCAGCAATTCCCATTCGTGGCTAAGGTGCTGGGTTCGTGACAAGCCCGAGGACTCTACGCCATTTAATTCAGAGTAATTTGTGGATCGTCATCATCACTTGTTGAATCTATTTCGACGACTAGTAACTTTTGAACTCGTATTCTTAATCATTCTTAGAGTAGTTTGGTTTGATTTTGATCATGAACAATTGATGATTTGATTAGATAATGCTTTGTTAGATAGATGTTCAAGTGTTGGTGATTTTGAATAAGAACTTTGAGTGTTTGAGAATCATGTTATTATATTTGATATTGTTAGAACTACGGTGAACGATTACTTTGGATATTCTGAGTATTAGCTTATTGAAGGGTGAATTTTATGTAATTACATTTGTTATCTGTTGGTGTTATTCTATATGTTGAATCATTAGGATTGTTATAGCTGAAGCGTTTTCATGTTTATGATGGTTTGTCTATTTAGGAAAAGCTCTTGCTAGGTTAAACACCTTTTCGCTATTTTAATCTCTTGTAGAGAGGTTGACACCCTCGAGACAAGGAGTTCTCATTTTACTTAGCAAAACTGAATCTTTTCAAAAAACCTTATTTGACCGTGTGTTTTTAGATAAAATTATTATATTAGTATAATAAACATCGTTAAATCTGATTCCCATTCCTCGAGAGATCGACCCGAGTTGACTCATCAGTCTACAAGTGACCCCATTCTCTTGCGGGCGAACTAAAACCCTTTCAAAAAGTAGATGCGTATTTGTTAACCAGAATTTAATTTTGAAAGGAACACAAAAGCTCGGCTCAGCCCACCTCTTTCACTTTTTCTCAAGAGTGAGATCGCCTGCATACCATCGGGGCAGCTGAGTTTGCCGAGCAAATCCTCTCCATTCTTCACTCTCCTGCACCAGAGCAGCCTCAACCAGACCAGGCTCTCACCTTAGCCCTTCCTGCCTCCTCTTCTTCCCCCACCTTCGTAGGTCTAGGTGAGCTGCCAAGTGGGGCTTCACCGGGTGCCCTAGCAGAGGAGGCGGTGGAGCATCTTGCCGAAGAGCTGGATGCTGTGATCTAGATCTGGGGTAGCTCCTTTTATTTTCTTTGTTCAGACTTGTTTTTTTGCCTGTGTGGTCTGCTTTTATTTTCTTCTGGACTTGTACGCTGAACAATCGTTAATGATAATAAATGCTTTTGTCTTGTAATGACTCTTGGTATTCTAGGGTTTTCCGAAAATCCTAGTACTTTTTATTCCTTGGCACGTGCCTCTTTTTTCTTTATATATGTGCACTTATGATTTGTTGTCCTTCAATTTCCACCATGGCCTCTCCTTCCTTGCTTGAAGAACTTGACACTGTGAAACAAAAAAAATCTTTCTCCGTTTGTCGAAAATCTCAAACTCTCAGACAAACTATCTGCTCTCCGAGAGAAAATCAGCTACATGTGTCGGCTTCTGGAGAGGAAAAGGCAGAAAAAGCGCCACTACAAGCGAGAGTGGGCCGAGCTCTGCCAACTGAACCGTCAACTGCAGGAGGAGAAGGCTGATTTGACAGAATTAGTAAACCGGTTGACGGCTGCCGCCGGCGAGGCTCATACCATCTCTAAGCGGGCCAATAAGTATCACCAGTGCTATCATGAGACCGAGCATGAACTGTGGTGTGTTCGCCAAGTTCTGGCTTCTGATCAGAGGTCTTCTGCCTCCTATGGATAAATGTTTCTGGGCTTTTTGGATTTTTGTTCTTCTATTTATTTTCTGCACTTTGTAATCAATTTTGCCAGTGTTCGTAGAAGGTGTGTGCAATTTTCCTTTGTATTGCCAGAATTTTGTGATGAATGCAAGAGTATCTTCTTCAAGATTTTTAGCCAATCTTTAGCTAATTCCTGTTTTATCTATTCAAACAAATCAAGCGAATTAGGGCTTTCAAATTTAGCCAATCCTGGCTTTTGAACTTACCGTCATGTGATTCGAACTTTTATGCACCTATTTTTATTTAAAGTTGTCAATTTTAAAAAGTTCGCCCGCAAGAGTACGGGATCACTTATAGGTGGGTAAGTTGACTCGTGTCGATCTCAAAGGAAAGCTAGATCCGGAAGTTTGTTTTGTGTTTGCATTTCACAAATAAGAAATTAAAGAAAATAACACATGAACGGGGTTTTGTTTGATTTGTTTTAAGAACTAGAAATTAATTAAACTAATTAAAACTAAGAATTAATTAAATTACGATCTAATTAATTAAATTTAAGATTATTTAAACTAAGAACTAATTATCTAAATCCTAAATTATTTTATCCAATAGCAATTAAATCTAGAATTTATCTAATCTAGGAATTTATTAATAAAAATATTTTTAAACATTTTAAGAAAACTAGGGTTCTAGAGCTTTGATTCGTCTCCACGATCGCTTGGGAAGTCCCAATTGATGGTTCACAACGAATTTAGGCTCTAGACCCATAAGATCTAGCTAATAATAATCATCAATTTCAAGAATGATTCGTCATGGAAGCAATAATTATTAATTAAACTAAATTAAAACGAAAGGAATTAATGACTTACTATATAAATGAGAGGAAAGTTGTAGCGTTCCAGAAGCGAATCTTGAATCTAAATTATATAAAATATCTAAGAACTAATCTAAAACTTAAGAATCTAAAACTAAGAATTATGAAGAGAAACTAAGAAATCGAAGGGCACTCGTTGGGGTTGTCAGCCCCTAAAAGGCATTAAAACCCTTGGAATAGCCCGACAGACAAGTATAAAATTAAAGTCTCACCCTGAATTGGCTTGGTGAGTAAGGACATGTTATCCAGGTGTTCTTTTAGCATCCGAAACGCGTCATCGCACTCATTATTCCACTGAAATCTAGCCTTCTTACGTAAGGCTTGAAAAAATGGTAAGCTCTTCTGAGCTTAACGTGAGACAAATCTACTCAGAGCATTGATTCGGCCTGCTAGGCACTGCATCTCTTTGACGTTCCTTGGGGCCTGCATTTCCATGATGGCTCTTACCTTTTCAGGGTTAGCCTCGATACCCTTTTCTATGACCATGTAGCTCAGGAACTTTCCAGCTCTTACCCCAAACGTGCATTTCTTGGGGTTGAGCCTCATCCTGTACTTCCTTAGGGTATCAAAGGTCTCCCTCAGGCCGTCCACATGTGAGGTTGCTTTCACACTCTTCACCAACATGTCGTCTACATAGACCTCCATGTTTTGCCCGAGCTGATTTTTGAACATCTTGTCTACCAATCGTTGGTATGTGGCGAAAGCATTCTTAAGCCCAAACGGCATGACCACATAACAGTAAGTTCCCTTCTGAGTTATAAAACTAACCCGCTTCTGGTCCTCCTTGGCTAACCAAATCTGGTGATATCCCTGCGAAGTGTCCATCATACTTAGGAGCTCGCAACCCGAAGTAGAATCGACCAGCTGGTCTATACTTGGCAACGAATAGTGGTCCTTAGGGCAAGCCTTATTAAGGTCACAGAAGTCTATGCACATCCGCCAGTACTCCTCCATCTTGGGTACCAAGACTGCATTGGAGAGCCATTCTGGAAACTGTATTTCCTGTACATGCCCAGCCTTCAAAAGTTTATCCACCTCTGCTTTGATTATGGCTTCCTTCTCAGGCCCAAAATTGCGTTTTCCCTCTTTTACTGGTTTTATTGCTGGGTTGATGTTAAGATGGTGTTCAGCCACCTTTGGGTCTATCCCGACCAAGTCTTGGGGAGACCAGGCAAAAATGTTTGCACTAATTCGTAGTAGGGCCACCAAATCTACTAACACTTCAGGGTTGAGGGTCGTTCCAACATGAAGGACTCGCCTATCGTCCCCCGGGACTACCTCTACCATCATCAAATTCTCTTCTCTCTAAGTCAGCTCAGGTCTATCTTCTTCTGTTCGGGCTCTCTTGGCCTGTCTCTCTTCTTCATTCCGTCGAATGCTTTCCACATACGTCTGGCGCGATGTATATTGGTCTCCTCGAACCTCACCCACTCCATGCCGAGATGGAAATTTCAATTTCATGTGATAGACCGAGATCACTGCCTGGAATTTTCTTATGGATTGTCTTCCTAACATAACATTATAAGAGGAAGCTGCATCCACCACCAAGAATCGAACCATCCTGGTCTGTTTGAACGGTTCTTCCCCTAACGTTACCAAGAGGTTTATTGCACCCAAGGTTTCAATGCCCCCCAGCAAATCCCACCAGCGAGGTCGTGACCTCTTCCAACTCTACATCCAAGTTCATCTTTCTGAAGCAATCATAAAACATGATGTCTGCTGAACTTCCCGTGTCCACGAAGATTCACCGAACATTGTAGTTAGCAATGGTAGCTGTTATGACTAAGGCATCCATATGGGGGCTAGAATCCCATTTTCGTCTTCTGAACCAAAACAAACATTCGGGCTTGGGGCCACCTGTCCGATCTCTCTTCCCTTTCTGGTCAGGTCTTTCACAGCACGTACATAGCTATTCTGGGTTCGTCTGGAATGCTCATACCATTCGCCCCCTGTAATCATGAGGATCTCTCAACGCACTTCCTGCGCCTGATCATGCCTTCGCCTAGCACTGCGGTTGTCTAAACTACGCCTGTTTTCCTGAGACCGACCTTTTGTATAGGAGTCAGGTCTGGGCTCTTCCCTCCGCATCCGCACGAACTCTTTGAGGTGCCCAGCCTGCACCATTCTCTCCAACTCATCTTTTAGGTGAGTACACTGGTCTCTGTCATGGCCGTAATCATTGTGGTACCGACAGAATCGGTCAGACCTTTCTTTCCGTGGCTTGAGAGTAAGTTTTCGGCCACTTAAGGTCGGGGTGCCTCTCCACCGCTTGCAGGATCTCTCCCTGAGTTGTCGCCAGGGGTGTGTATTAATCGAAGCGAGGTCGTCCTCCTACCAGGTCTGGACTGTACCTCTTCATCGGCATCCTCTCTTCTCTGTTGTATCGGTTTCTTTTCTTTTCTCCCTCTTCCTTGATTTTTAAGGCCTCCTCTAAATGGATGTACTTCTCTGCTCGTTCCAGGAGCTCTCCGAATTTCAGCGCTGGCTTCACTACCAACGAATGAAAGAAATCTCCCCTCCTGAGCCCTTGTGCCAACGCGTTAACCAAGAGCTCCTCAGATGCTGATGGCACCTCTAATTTTGCATCTGTGAATCGCTTGATGTATGTGCGTAAATCTTCATTCTCCTTTTGTTTCAGGCTGAGCAGTTCTAGTGGCATTTTCTGGTATTTCCTGCAGCTAGTAAAATGATGCAGGAATGCCGAGCTGAACTCGTCAAAGTTGCTAATAGAACACGGCAGCAACTGACTAAACCAGAGCTGGGCTAATTTGGAGAAGGTCATTGGGAAGACCCGGCACATGACCGCATCTGAGAATTTGTGCACAGCCGCTGCAATTTCAAAACGGCTAAGGTGATCCCATGGGTGTGTTGTCCCGCTATATTCAAAGCCCAGGGACCTATAGGAGGCCAGCACATCATCGCGCATGACCTCCTCAGTGAACGGCATGCCCCTTCATTCCGGCGCTGCCTCCGTGCTTGCCATTTTTCTCTTAAACTCCCTGATCTCTTTCTGTAGATTTTGCATCTGCTCGGCGAGATTCGGGTTAGCTTGTCCTGATGTTTCACTGTCAGAGGTGGAAAAACTCTCTTCTCCATCCTGGAGAGGGGTCCGAACCGTGCGCTAGCCGCGCAATGTTTCTATTTCCGATAACAGAACTGTCCGGTCTGGGGGTGTTTTAGATGGTGGCGTTGAGAACTCTGCAAACTTCTTCTCCACATACACTTCCATGGATTTTCCGATGAGCCCAGACAGCTGCCTGAGGAAAGTTTCGTTCAGCGATTCGCCATCGGCAGGCGTGGATCCACCAGAGGTGGGTTGCAAGGTGCTTGGTCCAGCTATTGCCGATGGTCCCACCCCTACTGGCCTTATCGGTGACGGCCCTGTCGACTGTGGCATGCCCCATGGTGCGGCGGAACTAGAAGTACCACCCAGTTCCCCCACCAAATTTCGCCGTAATCCGTCTAAATCAATTCTCTATATCACGTCTTAGCTTTGAATTTCCCACAAACGACACCAATTGTTTCACCCAGAAAACTTGACTATGCCTGAAACCAAACTCTTGCCTTGCGTAAGCCTGACCTGCTGAGCCGAACTTTTATGTTCCATTCAAAATTAATTACCGGTTAACCAGCACACATCTACGCTTCTGAAAAGAGTTTCAGTTCGCCCGCAAGAGAACGGGGTCACTTGTAGATTAATGAGTTAACTCGGGTCGATCTCTCGAGGAATGGGAATCGGATTTAACGATGTTTATTATTCTAATAACATAATTCTATCTAAAACACACGAACTCATCGGGTCTGATAATTGGGTAAACATCAATTAAGCAAATAAAAGAAAAACGATCTCTTTTTGTCTCGAGGATGTCAATCTCTCGACAAATTATGAGAAAAGTAAAAGATGTAATCCTAATAATACCATTTCCTAATCGCACTAACGATCATAAACATGCCTTTGACTAATAATTCATATAATATAACATCCTAATGGTTGATCACATTCAACAATCCATAAACAATGATTATTAGCAATGTTTCAAAACACAATAATACGAAAAAAAACGTCTTTAGAACATCCAAAACAAACGTTCATTCCATGATCCCAAATCTAATTATATCAATTACAAACATTCAATTCCTTAACTAAAGATTAACGAAACATCAACTAACATGTCCTTAAACAAATCAAAACAAATCCGAGATCAAACAACTATGAAAACATCAAAACTAAGAGTTCAGAAATTACTAATCGTTGAACTACGTTCAACGAGTGAAGAAGATTAACGAGCCACTCCGAAAGCTGCATTGAATCCAGAGGATTATCACGATCCCAGAATCTTCACGTCGATCGTCGATTGCTGCAGATCACCCCTTAACACGAAATCGAACGGTTTATAGTAGAGGTATAAGAGATGTGTCAAATCTCTCAACCTTTGTATGTTTTTGTGATCCTTTTCCTTGTTACTTCCCTTCTAGAGCTGCACTCAACTCTGAATATCGAACCCTAGTTGCCTCCCCCATTTTTAAAAGCAATCCTAGCCATTTTGTAACTGAAATTTCCAGAAATATGTGTTCGTAACGTTCTTGTCCGATCAGTCATATGTCTCGTCCGATCGGTCAAAAGCTTCTGTCTCTGGATCCGCTCGGTGTGCTAGCTCTACCGGTTAATGTGCGAGTAAATAGTTCCACCGATCGGAGATATGAGCTGTCCGATCGGTGGATGTCCTTATGGGCTACTTGTGAGTGTTTTTCCTTCAATCTTCGTGCTCTGAATCCTCCGGACACTCTGGCTGCATGAGAAAATCACAGAATTATTCTCGTTTGGACCAATTGTCGATCGATAAGTCGGAAATTTAAGTAAAGAGATGAAAGATGCAAAATGATGCAATTTAGCTCTAGTCTTAACCCGGAAAAGAGAATAAAAAGACTATAATAAGACTCAATTATGTACAGATTCGTGACAAAAACGTACGAATCACCTGCACCCAAAAACACGTCAAAAAAGGACCACCGGAGGTTTTCCGGTGGAAACCTCTCTGATGCTTAAGTCAGATAAGCGTATGGAGTGTTTCAGTGCGCAAGGAAAAGAATGCATAAGAATGACATACCTCTCTCAGCCTTGAGGCTGAGGTATTTATAGTCTTCCCAGTGGGGACCTGTTAGAAGATTTTTAGTGGTTTTGGAATGAATCAACGGGTTCTTGGCTTGATATTATCGGAAATCGATTCGATTGAAGGATTCTATGTGTTTCAAACTTTGGAAAATAAAAGAAAATGAAAATAAAGCAATTAAAGTAACTAAACTATCATAGAAATTGAAATAGCAAGTTGGTCGGATGCCTCAATATGGAAATGTAAAGCAATAATGAAAATAAGTAAGAAGATGCAATGTTTCACAAAGTACAAGCATGCAAGCACAAGGTACAACTATGCAATAAATCCTAAATAATGCAAATTAGCAAAAATCAAAAGCATGGATATAAAGAGCAAGAAAAGTTGACATGAAAGTTTAAAAATTTAAGGAAAATAACAAGCAATAAAGAGTAGATCTAAGATTTAACCTAAAACTATGTATGAAAATAAAGTTGCAAATAAAGCACAAGAACAACTCAAAATCAAGATGATCTAAGACTTGATCTATGATCTAAATGTGTCACTCATCTAGAATCGAAATCCAATTCCTAAGATCTAACATGAATTGAAGGTGCTAAGGCAAAAGGCATAACATGAAGAACAAGCATGGAAATGAAGAACAAAGCATGGAAATAAATCATAAAACATGAAATTAAAAGGAAACTTACTTGAATTAAGAAATGAAACAAAGCTTGAATGTAATTGCATCAAAAGTAACAATCCAAAGGAGTATTTGGATTTTTCTTAGGCTTACAAACACAAGGCCAAGCATGAAATTAAATCTAAATCTAGAAAAGAAATTACATAAAAGCTTGAAATTAATTCTAAAACCTAAGAGAGAAGATTATCCAAGAGCTTGATTGAAGTCTGATCCCCAAACCCAAGTTAGGGTTGGGAAGGGGGTTATCTTTACAAGATGAGAGCGAGGTTCTATTTATAATAGGTTTAATTGGGTTTAAATGGGCCAAATTAGCTAAAAAGGCTTGAAATTCCCGGGTTTGACCAAAATTGGCCTGTGTTGACCTTCCTAGCCACTTGGTTAGCCTTTTGGCACCTTTTGGCTCGAGTTGGCTCGAGGAAATATTAATCTGGGCGTGCATGGCTCGAACACTGGGTAATCCAGTGTCGGCAGGCGCACCCAGTGTCCGCAGGCGCTGGGCGCGAGTGGGCGCGAGGCAAGGCGAGGGCTGGCGACGCTGGGCGATGTGTGGCACGAGTGAGCGCGAGGCAAGGCGAGGGCTGGCGAGCGCTGCGCGCAGGCGCTGGGCCGATGCACGGGAGATGTGCAAGCGGGCGCTGGCAGGCTTGCGGGCGCTGCTCAGACACTGGGTAACCCAGTGTCGGCAGCGCTACCCAGTGTGGCAGTTCTGGCGCGGATTTTGGCGAGGCTGGGCGTCGGATGGCGAGAGGGCACGAAGCGTGGCGAGTGGGCGCGATGCCAGGCCACCATTCCAGAATGTTTGGGCATTTTTGAGCCTCTCTTGGCTTGAATTTTGATCCTTAATGCCTTGGCCTATAAAATAGGA
The DNA here is from genome assembly GCA_014905375.1 of Phtheirospermum japonicum. Taxonomy (NCBI): domain Eukaryota; kingdom Viridiplantae; phylum Streptophyta; class Magnoliopsida; order Lamiales; family Orobanchaceae; genus Phtheirospermum; species Phtheirospermum japonicum. The sequence goes on along the minus strand of BMAC01000273.1, from coordinate 496,549 downwards.
ATTTTAAACGTAAAAACCCAAAAATTTCACCAAACCTCAAGGTAATTGAACCAATTAACCCATTAAGATATATAAATTTAGTAAGAAATACGAAAAATAATAAAACAAGAAAAACGACCTAAAACCCTAATGAAAAACGACTCAAAACTACTAAAATCAATATAAAAATCTATCTAAAAACACAAAGAAAACACAACAATTACATGCAAAACAGGACCCCATCCGGGATCTCGGAAACACTGGCCGCGAATCAAGGGCCGTTGCGCAACTAATTCTTACAAGTGGTCCCACCTGTTCCCTTTTAGGAGGTCAGGATACCAGACCTGTCTTGATCCTGCTCTCTCCAGGTTATCTCATGGGTCAGGGTATCAGACCTGCCTTGATCCTATTCTCTTAGGATTATTTCATAGAGAATCCATACCAGGTCAGGACAATTCCTGAGCTGTGATGATCCCTTTTTCGATATCTTTGACCTTTTTCCGAGAAGACCAGGTCAGGCCTTCCAAGGGCTAGTCTGGTCAAGCCTCCTGTCTTTTCCTTAGTAATCTTAACTCAGATCTACCCCTATCCAGGTCTGGCTATTTAGGCCACATCAGGGAATTTTGACCCCCCTTCAGTAATAATGGCAGCAAACATGGCGTCGTGTTTCCGAAGGATTTATTGAAGGGAGTATTACCGAAGTTACTGACCTTCAGTAATTCCCTCGATAATAATTCCCGTCAATAATGCCCTCGGAATTTTCGAGGGCAATATTTCCCTAGGTGTTCCCCTCGGTACAATACTATTTTTTTGTAGTGAGAAATAAACATATACTCCTAGAAGATTTTAATATATAGGTCAGCCCTATTTCTGCCTCGACCACATGGTTGCTATCCTCGCCTCGATTTTTAGTTGGCGAGAAAGCTCTGACCAAATTTTAAAAACATATAAAATAAAAATATAAAGGAATACCTAGGTTAGGGTTTTGTCTTATAAAAATCGTCTAATCAAGGCTGCCAACATCAGCCCTCATAGCTATCCTCGGGGGCGTCCTGAACAACTTGCCACCGTCTGTGAATTCTGATTAAAATAATCGATTTAAAGGGAGAGTGAAAATATATAATTTAAATAAGAAAAATAAATAAGTTTTCCAGAAAAACACATTTTCTTGCGACCAACACGGCGGCGATCTGTGGTGTCGATGGCGGCAGCCGATGGAACAGGTGGTAAGAGGATAGGAGGGCAAGAAGAAAATCAAAGCTTCTACGCTAGAGAGAGGGAGTGAAAGTTTAGAGATAGTGTGTAATCTTACCAATTGTTTTTTCTTATAAGTTTTGTGAAGGAAAAATGTACTTATACTATGTATAAGATGAGGCCAATATGGCAACTCAGTTGGGTCAAAATAAAATTGGTTTTGGCTTAAAACTTAATTGAAATGAATTAAAGCAATAATCCTAATAACCATGAAATGGGCTTGATCAACAATCTAGTAGAATATAAATGCACACAATTATATATAATACCTCAATGCTATGATAAAATTAATACCAATAACATATAATATAACTAAGGTCATCACTCTTGTTAGGTTGGACTAACGGATCATCCGTTAGACCAAAACTTCATACCAATATATTATAGTACAAAAACCAATACATCATATTACTAATACATCATTGTACAAAAACTAAATCATAGCAGGGGTCAGTACTTTCGAGTACAAAAAATAATATATTATAGTAAAAAACTAATACATTATAGTATCAGGTCAGATGGCCTAACGGGTCAAATCCCGTCAATTTGGCCTAACACAATTATTTGTCTGTAATTAAATATATTATCAAAACTCATTAGACACTCAAATCCAGTTTACCTTAATAAAATTGTTATAATTGTATGGGGTCTTACATCGGATAGGGTGGTGACTCTAAAGAATTAGAGAAATCCAACAAAATCAACAGCGGCCAGAACAGTGCATCGAAAGTAGGTTCACCAGAGCAATCTTTTGTTTTTTTGATTCGTTCTGTTGGATTCCTCTCATTTTTTATATCCACCACGTAAAACTTCATTCCCATCCAACGTCGACAATCTTTCTGAAACACTAACCCTAGTTACATTGTCGTACATTTATCCACCAACTTCTGGTACTCCATTCTAACTTTCATATGTTCCATTGGATTCCTCTTATATCTTTGAGTCACCACGCAAAGCTTCAATTTAAACCGACGTATTTAACCCCTCCAAAATCCCAAAATAAACCTTTTCGTCGCGTAAACAGCTTTTTTGGCCGCTTTTTTGCCGGAGAACTGACCCTGGAAAGCAATTTGTCAAATATCATATACTTCAGGAGGATTATAAATAAGATTATATTATATGAGGTAAGGAAAAAAATGCAATAAATTGGGAGGCAAAATATAAATTCCCAATTTTCTTTATATGTTTTATATTTTTGTTACTAAACATATTGATGTGGTATTTTTAAAATATGAATAACATAATATATTATTATTAGAGAATAAAATAAAAAATTACAATAATGGTTATTTTAAAATAAAAATAAGGGTACCATCTCTTAATTCAGGAAAATAATTCTTTTCAACCTGTACTATACGGGTTTTACACTTTGCAATCTAAAGTATTTTCTATTGCAAATAATAACTAGTACTATACATGATTTGTTATTTGCAACCTTCTTCTAATATTCCGCCAAAAAAGCCACATAACTAGCGCGTGGGTTACACGCACGCGAGCCCGATGACTTTTTGAATGAAAAATTATTAAGAGGTTAGATTTAACAAATTTTGTATAGTACATATTGCAACCGACAACAAAAGAAATATTAGGTTGCAAACAGTTAAAACGTCTATAGTACAGATTGCAAAAAATAAATTTTCTTATAATTTGAATGTCTATTTTTTATTCAGAAGTTTTACGTGGTAGGAATAAGACGTGAACTGAAAAATAGAAAAAACTATATTATATAATTAAATAAAAGTACCAACATATTTATTATTTATATATTTCACTAAAATATCCAGGTGGGTCAATATTAAAGTATTTTTTATTTATATATAATATATCAATATAGATTTTATTTATTACCATTACAAAACAAAATTAAAAACTATTGACGAGTTATGATTTTATTTTATAGGGTTATACATATTCGACTAATAACAAAAATAAAAAATTATTTATTAGTACTCAATATATTAATATGTTTTATATAAACTTATATTTGGTTAAGTCGGAAATTAATTAATTAAAAAGTAAAAAAAGAAAAAGAAAACAACACATAATGATTGAAATTGGTCATCTACGTGTTCATCTGCGCCAATTGCTGCTGCTTATGCCGCTGCTGCTCATGTAATAGCTCAAACTCATTGTACCTCTCAGCCATCGCTTGCTGAGCTCATCTCGTGGTCTCTAGCCCCTCCCTCTGTGTCTAGAACTCTCTCACCTGAGTCTTATTGTGCTGGGTCGAAGAACCGATATCTCTAAAACCTTTCGTAGAAGACATCAATTTCTCGAAGCAGTCGGTGCCGTAATGTCGGCCCTTACTCGACCCGACGAAGTCGAGATAAATAAGGTCAGGGTCAATCTTGTTATTTGGATCTTGTGAAGAAGTATGTGCCTCATTCAGACGTCGCTGATACTCCTCCTGAAACACAAGTCATCAGTAAATTATACATGAAAACCAAAAAATAAGTTAAGTTATAACTATTTAACATAAAAAGAGACTTACATTAGTATTACTAGATCTCGTATCAACCCATGTGTCTTTGCCCTTCTGGTTCATATGTACAAAAACCTAGTACACAGTGATCGGCTTATCCATCTACCACTCCTGTATCTAAATGAGATTATCAGATAATTAACATTAAATAAATTAACAAATAATATATTACGATCTAAATTATTTACGATATCATAAGAATAATTGATCATAGATCTAGATCCCCCAGTGTTCTACGACATCCCAATACCCGGACCAGCAGGCTCGCTTCGCCTATTGGAACTGCACTGGTCGGACCTCTTCTTGTTCTTGGGCTTATCCCAATTGACATTTCATACCCTATTTAAGATGCACGATATGTAGATTTAAATCATTAATCATTTGTAATAGTAAAAAATTATAAGTTAATAAAAGATATAAGAAAGTTATTTACCTCCAGACGCCCTCGTCAACGATCCTTGGCGGCTGGCTAGTTTGATCACGAGTTTACTTGTACTCGTTAAACTGCTTCCATACTTGTCCCCCATAATGTGAAAAAATGTCGTCATCTTGTCCGTTACTATACATCTCTATGTCTCAATAACAACAATACTAAAAAAAAAATTATTATAATTCAATTGATATATGATTCTCTAGTTACAGTAATGATTAATGAATTTAGACACAAATAAATTAGTTACCTGAAACATATCCCACCACAATCACCAAATATGCTTAGGGACTGCCTTATACTGCCATCCGGTGGGATGGAGATCCTTCTCCATGATCTCTCAATATATGTGGGTCAGTCTGAGCTCCTTGCGATGTAGCCTGTATTCTGTTTGTGGAGATAATATTTAATAATAACGATGATTTAGATTTTATAATTATTAATTTACTTACTTCCTTCCGATGACATAAACAAGGTGTTTCCACTCTGGTGGGCCCGAGGGCTGTCGGGATGTACCCACATCGGGTGTCAGTGCAGGCATATTTGGTGTCAGCGCTGAATGATCAGTACCAAGGCAAACGTATTATCATCAAAACCATCTAAATGATTGGTTTACTCCAAATCTGATCAACCTAGACTATACCCGTATCCACGCCCCCTCGGCATTTGATAAAAATAAATATAATACGAGCATTTACAAAATACAAGTATATATCAACTACTTGAAATAAGAGCATTTAGACATACAACCATTTTAGAAGATCCAAATATAAATTAATTAGTTAAAATAAGAGCATTTAAAATATGAACAATTCACATGTTTCAAACACAATGACTTCCTTTTAAACTATATCTGAACCAACACTTTCACTATTAAATTTATCAGCAAACTCATCTTCGTCTGTGTCTTGATCAGTGAGTAAATCTTCTTTTGTATCTCATCACCAAGTCATTATCAGTGGGTTCGTGCAATTATAAATCTACATTATCCAATTATATTGAATTGTGTGTATCTACAACTTCCTATTCAAATGATTGCTTTCATAGAGGCTCGTTGAACTCTACATTTGATATCGCCTTGATTTTACACGTTCCCACCAATCCAACTTGTCTCATTTCAAACTTGGGTACGCACAATAGTATACTTGTGCAGCCTGGGAAGCAAGTACAAAAGGTTCATATCAATTGATTCTATGCTTGTGACTGTGATTGATATCGATAAGCTTATAATGTGGATGAACTTTTATGGGTGTAGGTGTTGGATCAAACTAGTCGTATTTGAACAATAATGTGTTTTTCTCCATTCACCTTGTGTATTCGAGCTTCACAATTTCTATGAGAAGGTGGTAATAATCATACTCGTTTGCCCCATAGTTTATATTTTATTGCAAAGTCCACACTGTCTGTGCTCGACTATGTGAAACTTATAACCATTTATCTTACATCCAGTATAAGTTTTCACACATCATGATGTACACTCTTCTAGTCTCATAATGTTCACATCGATCATATTTTTTGAAGGATCTCTAGCCTATAATGTTTAAAAAGCATTTTTAATTTAGGAAATATACTAGATAAACACATACATTAGTTAAATGTCATGCATCTCAGGATTGAACAACTTATGTAATGTTTGAACCAATTGGCGAATTCATTTTTCAATTCTTTGTTGAGCCTATCATCTGTAATATTTGTTTGGAGATGTTAGATGCTCTCCGTGTAAATAATACATCATTTGTTAGAAAATTGAGTAAAAGAGTTTTAGTACATTATATATATTTACTTACAATATTAAAAAGAGCATTCGTACATAACATATTCATGGGCATCTTCACAATTTAGCAAGACATATATCCTTACAGCTTTGTATTCTGCTTTAGTGAGGAATCTTTTTCCTTTGTACCAAATGTCTCCCATATTTTTTAAAAATCGAAGGAACTTCATCAGCGCCATCTACACCATCCCAACCGTCAATGTTTCTAGGCAAATTTATTCTTTTTTCTACCACATGAACTTCAAAATAGTATGAACTAAAAGTTGATACCTCTTCAACCAGATATGCGTTTGCTATCAACCCATCAACACTCGCCTTATTCTTCACACTGTTCTTTAATTTGTGAAGATACCTCTCGAACGGGTACACCCATCTATACTGTAATGGGCCAGCAATTATCGCTTTATACACTAAATGAACGGGCAGATGCTCCATTGAGTAAAAAAAACTTGGAGGGAAATCAGTTTTAGTTGGCACAAGATTAACATAATGTCACATTCTAGATGATTCATATCTTTGGTTTAATGACTGTTGACGTGAGGTCCTTGATAAACAGGCTCAATTCGGTGAGAGCCTTACACATTTGAATGAAGCAGTTCACAAAAGGCTATGGCTATCAACCTTTGCATGAATACATGACAATCATGGCTTTTCATCCCAATTAAACGCAATTCATTCTTATCGACGCAGTGCCCCAGGTTTGATACGTACCCATTTGGAAACTGAAGGTTTCTAACCCATTCACACAATGCAGCTTTTGAAGGCTTATCAAGTGTGTAACAAGAGTTAGGATACTTTCCCAATTCGTTTGGTGCCAGCTCCGAATGATTACAATACTCATTAAACTCTTCCCTTGATTTAGACGTGTTCTTGGTCTTCCCTTTGATATTCATCACCGCGTTGAAAATATTATCAAATATATTTTTCTTTATGTGCATAATATCTAATTGTGGCGAATAAAATTTGCCCTCCAATGTGGAAAATCCCAAAAGATGCTTCATTTCCTCCAACCAAACTTTTTGAATATTTGTATATTAACGAGTGTTGCATCCAGATCAGTGACTTTCAGAAGCCTTAATATTTATATCTTTGCCAAGATCTTTGTCCCAGTCCGGACATTTATCCTTTCAAAAAAGGTGACCGCATTCAAGGAATTCTTGGTGATTGTCGAACCACAACTGATTCCCTCTGCACTTAAGAGTGAACGCATCTGAGCGTTCCATACAGTAAAGACAAGTTATTCGACCGATCATACTCCATCTGGACAACATAGAATACGCAGAGAAATCATTAATTGTTCACATAAGGTCTGCTCGCAATTGAAAATCTTGTTTTTTAGAGATGTCATATGAGGGAGCCCCAACTGTCCACAACTGATTCAACTCGACGATCAGAGGTTGTAGAAATATATTGAGTTGGTATTTTGAATCTTTTGGCCCTGGTACAAGAATATTGAGGAACATGAACTGCTCTTTCATACACATCCGTAGAAGTCGATTGTATGGTGTAACTATAACAGGCCATGAAGAATATTGTGCACCAAAACTTCCAAATGGTTGAAAACCATCTGTTCAAAGACTCAATTGTTTTGCATGTGATTTTGGTGTTTTCTCATGTTTTTAATTAGGGTTTAGTGTTGTTTATAGTGGTATTGAGTCGAGTTTCATTAGGTTATTAGGTTGTTTTCTTGTTTTATTGTTTTGAGCCTTATGTGTACAATGTTAGTGATCTTTGTGTGATTCTTGAGTTTTTATGTTCAAGATTCCTATTTCCATAGGTGAAAGAACGGACTCACTTGAGATTAGTCGTTGTTCTAAGAAAAGAAAGTTCGATTGGAAGGACGGGTCTTGAAGTTAGAAGTAATAAAGAATCAAAAATAAGTGACTTAGTGAATTAGACCCACGCCAAGACGTTCCAAGCACCGCGCCAACTCAAGCCAAGTCGTGCCTAAATCCGCACCACGAGCTTGCTCCAAAGGGCGGAAGCTTCTGGAATGGTCACCAAGCGAAGTCAAACCCCGCCAAGACTCGCGCCAGGGACCTTGACGCATGCTGCCGCACGCCAAGTCGCGCCCATCCTTGATGCCTGCCGCACGCCACGCCTCGCCAAGTTGCCCCCAACCTTGATGCATGCTGCCGCATGCCAAGTCGCGCCCATCCTTGATGCATCCCTGCCGCGCACCAAGCCTCAACAACGCTGCGTCATCTCGCCCCTAGGCCAAGCCAAACCACGCCAACATCAAGCCAAGCGTCTAGCAAGGTTTCTTCAGGTCAACTTTGGTCAAACACAGGAAATCCAAGCTTTTAAGGCTAATTTGACCCATTTTTCCTTAATTAAACCTAGTATAAATAGATATAAGATGAATTTAAGAAGGATATATCTCATTCTCCCAACCCATGCATGATTTTGGAGTCTGAAACTTCTCTAGCTTTTAGATTTTATTTTCAAGCTTTTCCTTGGGTTTGTTAGCTCAAGAAGAATTCAAGCCATCACTTGGATTTAATTTGGATTGTAATTTCATCAAGTTTGTGACCCTTTTTCTTAATTCCTTCCTTGTTCTTCAATTTCATGCTTGTTCTTCAACTTATGCATTTTCTCTTAGCTCTTAGAATTGTTGTTAGATTTATGATTTGGTTTATGGAATTTAGGTGAGTGACACACCTTGATCATAGATAAGGTCCTTGATCGTTTTTATTTTAAGTATTTCTTATGCTTTAGTTTGGTTTTATTTTCATGCATGGTTTAATTTTGATTCCTAGATCTACTCCTTGTTTCTAGTTATTTTTCATAAATATTTTAACTTTCACGTAAACTTTGATTTCTCTTTCCAATGATGCTTTCGATTTTCATTGGTTCGCATTATTTAGATTTCGTGATCATGCATACATAGTTGTACCTTAGGTTTCTTTTATTTACTTTGTTATTTCTTTGCTTTTTATTGCTTATTTTGATTATTGCTTGCAATTTCAATATGGCAAACACATGAGGCATTCCAAATACTTGCTTTACTTTCATTTTTTTAGTTTCATAAGCTAAAACACATTGATTCATACATACACTTGAATTCCAATAATACTAAGCCATGAACCTCTTATACCACCACTAAAAAACACACTTCAAAATGGCGCCGTTGTGACTCGGCTTGGCTAAGGTTTTCGATTTGCTTGTAGTTTCTTTGAGTTTTTAGCTTTCTATTGTATTTGACATTTTTCTTGAGTTTATGCACAGACGTTGAACTCTTGTGAACGATTTGGCTTCTTACATTTCGAATCCCGAGCGATTAAGGCATTTAAGACGTCCCTTTGCTACTAATCAAGACATGGCGAATAATCTTCCCAACACCGGCCCATTTCTGAATCCCAACGGGGAGTTTCCACGGACCCATGATCCTCATAACTCTATTAATCCTGAGCACGTTGTTCTTGTCGAGCCATCCAAACTAATTGACAAGCCCGGGCCTTCAAGTTCCAGTCCAACGGGCCCTCACGACCATGCTTTAGGAAATCAAGGGAGTGGTTTTACCACTCATGGACACGCCATGGGCCTACACCAAGGTACCGCACACCTTCTTAACTCTTCTAATGCTTTTATTTCCAATACTTATGGGAATGGGGGTTACATTCCTAACATGGGAGGGTATGGTGCAAATCATGTTGCCAATGGTGGAAAAGGCACGGTCAACCCAACATGGGAGGGCATGGTGCAAACCGTTTTGGGTATCGCGGCTTTATGGGCACGAATGGTCCGTATGGAGGTTATGGTGTTCCCAATCAATGTCCGAATATGTATAATGGAGGTTTTGTTGGTCCAAATGGGAATGTTGGTGGCCAAAATCCGAATCCCGCGACCTGTATGGAGGTCCTCATGCTTATAATTTCAATCATGCTCCGAATGGAAATCTTAATGGTAAGAGGTCCGGGTTATGGAGGTGCTAACAATAATGTTCAAGAGGGAACTCCCGATCCGTTTGTGTTGTTTGGAGGTGTGGGCCCCAATGCCCAATATGCTCCTCCCGTCTTCGCTATGAGAGAGGTTAGCAAAGCCTTTATGGGGGTGATTATTTCATCTTGTATATCCCTTCCTCCCGAGGTTATGGCTATTGATATACGATCGCTCGATTTTTCTCGGCTTCCGATATTTCATGGGTTTGCTAAAGAGGATCCTCTCCAATTACTTTGACAATTCTTGTTCCAAGTCTCGAGTTTTCATCATTTGAACATGATGAGTTTAGAGCATCTTCAACTCTGATGTTTTTTGTATGCTCTTCAAGATAAGGCGTTGTCATGGTTCATGAGTATTCCTTCCAACTCGATTCATACGTAGGATGATCTTTCGGCGATATTTTTGAATCATTATTATTCCAATGAAAAGACGGCCAAGTTGAGGATCAAGATTATCTCATTTAAACAAATGGAAAATGAACCATTTCACTCGACTTGGGTTCATTTCCAAGATCTTCTCGCGAGTTGTCCACATCATCGTATGGCAAAAGAGCTATTAATCCAAACTTTCTATCAGGTGTTGGACCCACATTTCCAATACATGGTGGACACGTCAACGGGGGTAAATATGAAGGATCAACCTCCTCAAGTGGTTCACAAGATTTCCACCACTTTAGCCAAAAATTGTCAACAAAAATCTTCTCGATCGATGTATTCTAGTGCTAATGAAGTGAGTGTAGCTTCTTCCCCTAGGGAGATTGAGTTGGAGAAGAAAATAGCGGGTATGGCGGCTCAAATTGCTAAGTTATCTAGCCTAAGCCCGGATCCTCCGTGTGCGTCGTGTGGAATAATTGGTCATGATACCACATATTGTCCTTAAAATCCCTCTTTCTATATGCCGACGCCTCAATCGGAGGAAGTGTGTGGGGTTCAAGGGTATCAAATGGAACCCAATTTTTCTAACCCATCTTTTACTCGTCCGCCGAATCAAAATCCTCCTTATCATCCTAGAAACCTCATGCATCCGAATTCTAGTTATGTCATACAAATGCGAGTGTTAATCCTCATGCGGGTCCGTCTCGTCTGCCTATTCTGGTGAATGCTCCTACTCCACCTTTCGATCCGAATCTCTTGGTCATTATGCAACAAATGCAATCATTTTTCATTACATTGGCTTCGTTCGATGCTAGGTTCAATGCTCTTGAGGCTACGATAAATGGGTTAAACACTAAAATGGGGCAATTAGCAAGTGATGTGAATATGCTAAAACAAGCTAATGAGAAAGGCAAATTGCCAAGCCAACCTTCACAAGCTCATGCGGTCACGACCCTTAGAAGTGGTAGGGTGGTTGATAATAGGGTTCTCCCGCCATCCGAGGAGGAGGTGGTTTCTATTTCGAATGTTCTTACTCCTCCCGATTCTACTCCCGTGGGTCCCACTTTCGCATAGGAACTTCCCGATGGCCTACACAAGTCTTTGAACCCCTACAAAGCACCAACTTCTAAGGCCCCTATGCCGTATCCATCCCGACTACAAAATGCTAAGAAGGATGAACAATCTCAAAAGCTCTATGATTTATTGTCCCACGTAAACATCACTCTTCCCTTGTTAAACGCCATCCGAAATATGCCCGCTTATTCCAAGTTCTTCAAGGAGCTTTCCTCCAAGAAGCTTGAGAGCGCTATGAATGAGAGAGTTTATCTATCTGAAGAGGCAAGTGTGGTTTGTGACCCGTCTCTCTTGGACCTTAAGAAGGCGGATCCCGGCTCGTTTTGTATTGATATCACACTTGGGAATGGAAAAGTCACTAATCGCATGCTTGATTTTGGGGTGGGTATTAATTTGATGCCATTTTTGATTTGCGAACAATTGAAACTTGCTCCTTTACAAGAGACACGCATTTGCTTACAATTGGCTGATCGGTCAATTAGATATCCAAAGGGGATGGTAAAGGATGTTCTTGTACAAGTTGGAGGGATTGTAGTTCCGGTAGATTTCATGGTGTTGGATGTTGGCATGGTGAAGAATGATGGCGCCGAACACACTATCTTGCTAGGTTGCCCATTTATGGAAGATAAATCTTATTTTTTCTGTAGCTGGTGAATCGATCACGTTTTTTATGTCTAACTTGCCATCTATTCCATCAAGCATCTATCATGCGGATTTCTTACATGTTGACGTGATTCAAGAGTTGGTTGAACAAGTTTATATGGAGGAAGAGAGCAATGAGGGGGAGTTTGTCCTGGGAGTTTGTGTTGAAGGTTGTTGTGAGGGAAATGAGTCCCTTGTTCGTAATGACGATTCAATTGTGTTTTAATGTGCCCAAAGATTGTATGAGAAGGATTGTATATGTGTCGTTGAGGGCAACGATGGAATTTTAGAGGGGGAGGTGGAGATTATTGATGATAGGTTGGAAGTTGAACCCATTGAAAAGCTTGAAGGTTATCTTGAGAGGATTGTTGAATTGCTCGAATTAGTCCCCAATGAGGTCTAGAGGAGGCACAAACCCGAGCTTAAGCCTCTCTCATCTCACCTCAAGTATGTCTATTTGGAAGAAGAGGAGAGCAAACCGGTTATTATCTTTGTCAATTTGAGTTGAGAAGAAGAGGAGAGGTTGATTGAAGTGCTTAAAGCTCATAAGGGTGCTATTGGTTGGAGTCTTGGAGATATTAAGGGAATTAGCCCTTCAACTTGCATGCATAAGATCATTTTGGAGGATGATGCCAAACCTTCTCTAGAATTCTAAAGGCATTTGAATCCAAATCTTAAGGAGATAGTGAAAGCCGAGATATTGAAATTGTTGGAGGAAGGATTGATTCTTGCAATTGCCGATAGTGAGTGGGTGAGTCACGTTCATATGGTACCGAAGAAGAGTGGCATAACCGTTACTAAGAACGAAAAAGGAGAGTTGTTGGCCACGAAGGCTACAACGGGATGGAGGATGTGTATTGATTTTAGGAAGTTAAATGCAGCCACTGAGAAAGATTATTTCCCTCTCCCATTTATTGACCAGATGTTTGATAAGTTAGTCGGCCATCATTCCTATTGTTTCTTAGATGGGTTGTCGGGCTATAAAATTGCAATTGCACCCGAAGATCAAGCCAAGATGACTTTTACTTGCCCGTTTAGAACGTTTAATTTTCGCCGAATGCCATTTGGGCTATGCAATGCCTCGGGAACGTTTCAAAGATGTATGCTCTCGATATTTTCCGACATGATCGATAAATTACTTGAAGTCTTCATGGATGAATTTTCTATACGGGGACTCTTTTGATGAATGTTTGAAAAATCTTGAAAAGGTTCTAACCCGATGTGAAGAAATGAGTTTGACCTTAAGTTGGGAAAAGAGCCATTTCATGGTCCGGAGTGGCCTTGTTCTTGGGCATTTGATTTCGGAATGAGGGATTGAGGTCAATAAGGCAAAAATTGAAGTTATTGAGAAGCTACCTCCTCCTCTCAATGTTAAGGATGCGAGAAGTTTCCTTGGGCATGCCGGTTTTTATCGGCGATTCATAAAAGATTTCTCAAAAATTTCTCGCCCTTTATGCTGGTTGTTAAGCAATGACGTACCTTTTGAATTTGATGAAGCTTGTGAGAATGCTTTGCCAATTAAGAAGAGTCTTGCATCCGCCCCCGTCGTAGTAGCTCCCGATTGGGGTTTACCTTTCGAGATTATGTGCGATGCTTCAAATGAGGCGGTGGGGGCCGTTCATGGCCAACAAGTGGATAAGTTGTTAAGGTACTATGCTAGTTTAATGCTTAATGATGCTCAAAAGAATTACACAACAACCGAAAGAGAGCTCTTGGCCGTGGTCTTTGCTCTTGAGAAATTCTGACCTTACATTATTGGATCAAGAGTCATAGTCCATATTGATCATGCCGCTTCGTGCTATTTGTTCTCCAAATCCAAAGCTAAACCTCGCCTCATCCGTTGGATTTTATTGCTCCAAGATGCGGTGGCCGATCACCTTTCAAGGATAATCACGAATGGTGGAGATGGGATAGCTATAGGTGAAGATTTGCCTCACGAGAATTTGTTTGAAGTGCTCAAGCACCATGGTATGCCGATTTAGCAAATTATTTGGCAAATGGTGACCTCCGACCGGACATGAGTTGGCAAGAGAAGAAGCGTTTCCTTGTTAAATGTCAAAGATTCTATGGGGATGATCCCATTATGTATAAAGTAGGAAAGGACGGGATGGTTCGAAGGTGTGTCCCCAAGGATGAAATGCAAGATATCCTAACTTTTTTCCACGATCACCAAATCAGAGGCCACTTTGGAGGAAGAAAGACGACCCTTAAGATTTTGAGTGCAGGTTTTTATTGGCTATCACTGCTTTACGATGCTCAAATTCATGTTCAAACATGTGACAAATGCCAACGCACGGGGAGTATCTCAAAGAGTAATGAAATTCCCTTGGTGGGAAATTTAGTAGTTGAGATATTTGACGTATGGGGAATTAATTTTATGGGTCCATTTTCCAAATCGGTAGATGGATACGAATATATTCTTGTGGGGGTTGACTATGTCTCAAAATGGGTCGAGCTATCCCCATAACCAAAAATAATGTCGAGGTGGTGGTTAAATTTGTAAGGGAGAATATTTGTGCTCGTTTTGGATTTCCAAGAGTGATCATAAGTGATGGTGGTAGCCATTTTTGTAATAAGCTATTTGAGAAGCTCATGAAGATCTATGGGATCAAGCATAAGATAGCTACACCATATCATTCCCAAACATCGAGGCAAGTTGAGACGAGTAACAAGCAAGTGAAGATTATTTTTGAGAAAATGGTGCAACCCAATCGTAAAGATTGGTCGAGGAAGTTGAGCTATGCCTTGTGGGCCCTTTTAATGGCCTACAAAATGGTTCTATGTACGAGTCCTTATTTTTTAGTCTTTGGCAAATCTTGTCACTTGCCGATTGAGCTTGAGCATAAAGCTTTTTGGGCGATAAAAGCTGCGAATATGGATTTGAAGGAGGCCGGGCTAGAGAGAATGTTGCAAGTGGAGGATTTGATGAGCTTCAGAACATTCAATATGAAAATGCTCATATATACAAGGAAATGACAAAGCAAGTCCATGACAAGAGGATAGTCCCAAAAGAGCTTGAGGTTGGTATGCCCATCCTGCTCTACAACTCCCATTTGGCCTTATATCCCGGCAAGTTGGAATCTAAGTGGATGGGGCCCTATACAATTGAAGAAGTCAATCCAATTGGGGCGATGACCTTAATCGACCCTAAGACTCAAGAACGATTACAAGTCAATGGTCATCAGGTCAAGCCCTATCGTCACAGTTTTCTCTTTCCACCCGACAAGGAGGTTATACTTTAGTGGATCCTCCCGTCTCAACTTCACCATGATCAAGAATGGAGTTCATCAAGCTAATGACGTAAAATAAGCACTTTTTGGGAGGCAACCCATGTTCTTTTCTTTGTTTATTTGCTTTCTTATTAAATAATAATCCAAAAAACATTCAATTTTTTTTTTTAAAAAAGTGTTGTCTTTTGGTTCTTTTTGTCCCTTGGTTTTGTTTTGTTTTGATTCATATGCATTTTTTTCTTATGTTTTTGATTTTGCGTGATTATGGATGATTTTCTTTTATAATGTTTTGTTTTTCGGCTCCAACTTTGGTCGATTTGATAAGTTTGTAGCATTCATGGATCCGGGAGAAACAAGTCGTGTTCGGTTTTTGCTTGGATGCTTAAGTGGACCCCAGCAAGCTCGACCCAAAACTCGCTCGGTTAAGGAAGCTTCTATCTCACCCTCCCTTTACTTGCTTTTCATTAAAATGCAATGAGGGCATTGCATGTTTTAAGTGTGGGGTGGGTAGGTGGTTAGGGTCCGGGTTTTACAAAGCATGATTTATCTTTATTAACTCGAGTCTTGGCGAAGTGATGCTTACTAATTGTGCATTTATATGGTTTAGTCATTTTTGTGCCTTGTGTGAGTTTATTACATTGTTGAGTAATCACCACATGCTTAGAAGTTTGAATAGTTTACTCGTCGGGTTTTTACATGTATATGCCCTCTTGTGTAAGGAGTTAAATTTTTGTGCTTCGTCCAAAACCCGACTATATATATATATATATATATATATATATATATATATATATATATATATATATATATATATACTCAACATTTACTCATGAACAGATTGCAAAGCTCTAAAAGCTCTTTTGATTGTGTCTTCCAAAACCCGGTGCAAACTAGTGAGTAGCCTTGTGTGAAATATCGGTTTTGCTTGCATTTATATGGAAATTGCATTGAGGTGGCTTGATTTTGCTCGTACATGATTGAATTTGGAAATGACCTCGAGGTACACATATCACCTTTATAACAGCCGTATCCAAATATATAAGCTACTTAAATATCCCAAATGAGCCCCCTTGAGCTTATGCCCCATTTCTTGTTAGCCAAGCTCGATTTTAGCTCTTATACTTCATATATTGTGAGATGAGAGTGAATGTTGTTAGTTTGCTAGGAATGTGTGGGAAACCAATTGTGGGTTTTGGATTTTGAGTTTCTTAAATAAAAAAAATAAAAACTCCAACAAAAATCACAAAAAGTGATAAAGCGTGCATTTAAGTGAAAAGACTAATGTTTAAAAAGGCTAAGTTTAGTAAAAAGAAGCGAATTCAAAAAGTTTCTAAGTGCTGTGAAATAAAAGTCGGAAAAGTGTATGGGTGTACAAAAGGGTTTTGAATGAAAGTTTGGTAATTTGGGAAGGGTGAAGCGATCTTAAGTTTCGAGTTCTAGAAGTTAGGGTTTCATGTGTTATTGATCACATTTGATCGTGTGTTAGCCGCTATATCCATATATTTCATACCTTACCAAAGAGCCAACATTACAACCCGAAATAAAGAACTTTTTCGATTCTTGTTTGGTCATGTAAAATGGGTGATTTTGAGTTTCTAATGTGTGAAATCTTGACAAGGTGCATGTATTGTCCGATTTGACCGTATACACGTCCCTTATAAAAAAACACTTAAGTGAATTGAGCGAACACCCTCAAAAATTTCATTTATGAGGAAGTCATCGATTTGGTTTTCATTTGAGAATGGGTAATACGAGAAATGCTTGACGATAACGAGTTTATGTTGATACTTTTATCATTCCAATTAGGATAAGCACAAGGATTTTTCTTTTTGCATAATGTTCATTGCATGTACATTCTCGATTCTCGTCGTTGTTCGAGGACGAACAAACCAATAAGTGTGGGGTGTTTGTTTTGCATGTGATTTTGGTGTTTTTCTCGTATTTATAATTAAGGTTTAGTGTTGTTTATAGTGGTATTGAGTCGAGTTTCGTTAGATTATTAGGTTGTTTTCTTGTTTTATTATTTTCAGCCTTATGTGTACGATGTTAGTGATGTTTGTGTGATTCTTGAGTTTTTATGTTCAAAATTCCTATTTCATATGTGAAAGAACGGGATCACTTGAGATTGTTCGTTGTTCTTAGAAGATAAAGTTCGATTTGAAGGACGGGTCTTGAAGTTAGAAGTAATAAAGAAGCAAAAATAAGTGACTTAGTGAATTAGACCCGCGCCAAGATGTTCCAAGCACCGCGTCAACTCAAGCCAAGCTGCGCCAAGACATGCCTAAATCCACGCCTTGAGCTTGCTCCAAAGGCAAGAACTTTCTGGAATGGTCGCCAAGCGAAGTCAAGCTGCGCCAAGACTCGTGTCAGGGACCTTGACGCATGCTGCCGCATGCCAAGTCGCGCCCATCCTTGACGGATGCCACATGCCATGCCTCGCCAAGTCGCGCCCAACATTGACGCATGTTGTTGCACGCCAAGTCACGCCCATACTTTACGCATCCCTGCCGCGCGCCAAGCGTCACAAACGCTGTGTCATCTCACCCCTAGGCCAAGCCAAACTACTCCAAACATCAAGCCAAGCGTCTAGCAAGGTGTCTTTGGGTCAACTTTAGTCAAACACGGGGAATCCAAGCTTTTAAGGCTAATTTGACCCATTTGCCCTTAATTAAACCTATTATAAATAGATGTAAGATTAATTTAAGAAGGATATATATCATTCTCCCAACCCATGCATGATTTTGGAGTCTAAAACTTCTCTAGCTTTTAGATTTTATTTTCAAGCTTTTCCTTGGATTTGCTAGCTCAAGAAGAATTCAAGACATCACTTGAATTTAATTTGGATTGTAATTTCATCAAGTTTGTGACCCTTTTTCTTAATTCAAGTAAGCTTTTCTTAATTTCTTCCTTGTTCTTCAATTCCATGCTTGTTCTTCAATTTATGCATTTTATCTTAGCTCTTAGAATTGTTGTTAGATTTACCATTTGGTTTATGAAATTTAGGTGAGTGACACACCTTGATCATAGATCGGGTCCTTGATCATTTTTATTTTTATTATTTCTTATGCTTTAGTTTGGTTTTTATTTTCATGAATGGTTTAATTTTGATTTCTAGATCTACTCCTTGTTTCTAGTTATTTTTCATAAAGATTTTAACTTTCACGTCAACTCTCATTGCTCTTTCCAATGGTGCTTTCGATTTTCGAAGATTCTCATTATTTAGATTTCATGATCATGCATGCATGGTTGTGATTTCTTTGATTGTACTTTGTTGTTTCTTTGCTTTTTATTGCTTATTTTGATTATTGCTTGCAATTTCAATATGGCAAACGCATGAGGCATTCTAAATACTTGCTTTACTTTCATTTTCTTTTAGTTTCATAAGCTAAAACACATTTATTCATACATTCACTTGAATTCCGATAATACCAAGCCATGAACCTCTTATACCATCACTAAAAACCACACTTCACCAATCTCACATTTTGAGTTTCGGTTGCAATCTAGATGAGTTTGGTTGAAATATTTCCAAGCTTCTAAGTTGGATGAGTGGCGCATAACACCATATTCAACCACATGTTCAGCATGCCACCTCATGTCCTCTTCTGTCACCTTAGATGCATACAACCTCTACAGATGGGGAGTTAATGGAAAGTAACACATCTTCTTATACGCGATGCGAGCCTTCTGTCATTTTATTTTTCCGTGAGAAACGAATTTAAATCGAGGTTCATTACAAAATTTGCAATTGGTCATCTCAGAATCATCCCTCCAGCAGATCATACAACTATCTTGAAACAATCTATCTTCTTGATCGATAAGCCCATACCCCTTAGTAACTTTTTACTGTTGTAGAAGTTGACTGGTACAAGATTGTGTTTTGACATAATCTCTTTGATTAATTCACTCAATGGATCATAACATTTATGAGACATGATTTTCTGACTTCAAACTCATGAAATGGGAAACTAGAGACAATTGAGTATGTCCCTCGCACACCGGGTACATGGAATAATTTTCATCTTTTAACATGCCATAAAAATTTTAGGCCTCAAGATTTAGCGACTCTTCCATATCAGCAACCGCATCAAAACTGGGACCAACTGCATCTTAAATCATATTAATGTACCTATTTGATGATTCTTCAGGAGCGTTGTAAGAGGATCCTCCAATGTGCAAATCCTTATAACGCTGGGTGGTGTGGTAAGTCTATATATAGTAATTCAGCTCTAATATGTATCTAACTAGGTGATACTTGATCTTGTTGATGTCGAGAAACCTATGATTCATACATCTATTAAGATTACAAGGACACTTCAACCTCTCTTTGTTCTTATGTGCGGAATGTGTTTGAGCAAATTCAACGAAGCTCTTGACCTCATCCACGATTGTGGGGATAGGAAGCCGTTAAAGATTCATTTGTACATACAATTACGATATCATTGCACGATTGTTATATTGATTTATTGAAAATGGGCAATATGAAGGTGGCAGAAAAATGATTAAATTATTGGTAAGGGCCCTATCACATTCGAAAACGTGACACTTAGTAATACGACATCTTAATATGAATTTTGTTGACTAAGATTTTGGTAGCACCTTAGTTCTCTAAGTACACATATATTGCAGTGCACCCAAGAAAAAAAGAGAGATACTGAAACCAAAAGTTTATAATCAATAATAAGCACACACATAAGATAATGCATGTTACAATCACGTTCTCAAACTATCCAAATAAGTGGATAATTCGGAATTTAGTATCAAACTCTCTATTTGATACTAAATCTCAAACGAGTCTAAGGTATAGTGTTTGAGTGTAGAAAGAATTAATATTGTCGATCAAAAAAACTTAAATTCCGTTATTAGAGGGACGAAACATCTCGGTCGGTGCCGTAAATCATGTAATCACCGACATATACATCAACCAGTCACAGCATCAACCAATCACAATATGTATATAATATTAACAAACCATAACTATATACTAAACACAACTTCCACATACCGATCACCATGGCATTTTAAAACCACCATCACCGACATTTTAAAAACCTTCAATACCACCATCATTTCTTAAAATAATTTTAAAATTTGTTATTGAAGGGATGAAACCTCCCAGCCGGCGCCGTACACCACATCATCACCAACGACTATCCAACCAATCACAACATATATATAATATCAACAAACCATAACATATATATATTAAAGGGTCAATTCCCATATAGACCATTAGTGAAATATTTTTTCCCGAATAGGCCATTGAAATTACAACTTCCCATTTAATCCAGAATTTATATAAGAGTACTAAATTACCCTTTATAACTATTTTATTTTGTTCTTCGAAAATTCAGAACTACCCGTGTAGAATTCAGAACTACTCATGTATATTCAGAAATACTCGTGCAAATTCAGAACTACTAGTGTAAATTTAAAACTACACGTGTAAATTTCAGAACTACTCATGTAAATTCAGAACTACTCGTGTAAATTCAAAACTACTCGTGTAAATTTCAGAACTATTCTTCAAAAACTCAGAACTACTCGTGTAAACTCAGAACTACTCGTGTAAATCTCAGAACTACTCATGTAAATTCAGGACTACTCGTGTAAATTCAGAACTACTTGTGTACATTTTGGAAAATTACACACTACTTCGCATAGTTTTTGGGAAATTACATACTACTTCGCATAATTTTTTGATAAATTAGGTACTACTTTGCATAAATTGCGTACTACTTCACAAATTTTTTGAAAATTACAAACTACCTTTCATAAATTGCATACTACTTCACAAAATTCTTGGAAAATTACAAGCTACCTTGCATAAATTGCATGCTACTTCACAAAATTCTTGGAAAATTTTCAAACCTTTGATTATTCCAAGCTTGGTCCTGCATCTTTTACCACAAAGTCTCAATTTGTCGACTCATTTTTGTTGTTTTCCCAAACAGTTGAGAAAATGAAAACGAAACCAGGGAAATATACAACAAGTAATCCAAAATGTAACATTCACTCTTTGTCTCTTTCGTCAAACGAATATTATACAGAAATTAAAAACAATAAGAAACGAATGTATTTTTGTGCCCCATATTACATATCAAAAAACAAAAACAACAACATGAACATGTTAATTAATTCCACAGTGTATCCCCATAGTTAAAAAAATAAAGAAAAAAAAACTAATAACAAATAAACTTATCGACTTTTTATTTTAATTAATTCCACAAAAAATTGGTTTTGTTGCTATTACTTGTATTTACATTCGGTTGAGAGCCGCCGATGATGGAGGAGATGGTCGCGGCTAGGGCGGCCGTAAAATTAGGATCGGTGGTGATTGCCGTCGTGGCGGCACTGAGAGTGTCGACGGCAAACAACGGTGGCTGTTGTGACGATTGTCCCTGGAACTGTACACCATCGTTGATATTATTACTATTATCGTGAGACATATGTAGACCCGAAAACTTGGACTGATTATATAGCGCCTGGCCGAAAACCTATGATTAACATGTATTTGTGGTTATTTTTAGTAGTATTTTAGTTCGTTTTTATTATTGTTTTCGTTATAAGTTGGATAGATTGAGCACATTTTCATATTTTCTTATCTCCAACTTATTTTATCGTAATTTAATTATAATTAATTAATTTTATGTTTATTCAGATATTTTGAAGTATTTAAGTTTGGAAGTTTTCAAGGGTGGGCGTACGAGTGGAGATTCAGCGAAAACGAGCTTTCCGGCTAAAATTGGGCCTTCTAGAAGGGCTGTCGTTGGGCCCAACCGGTATAGAAAGCTGGGCTGGCAGCACCTCCTGATTCTGGGCCTCCTAGAAGGGATGTCTCTGGGCCCAACCGGCATGGAAAGTGCTGAACGTCCTAGAAGGGGCGGAAACCCTAATTTTGACCCCTTTTCCAAACCACCTACACCTATAAATACCCCCCACCCCTCACATTCGAAAATACACATTATTCCTAGGGTTTCTAAGGCCTTTTGGGGATTGACAACCCCAAAAGTGCCATTTTACTTTCTTAGTTTCTCTTTAAATTTCTTAGTTTTAAATCTCTAGCTTAATATTAGTTTAGATTAGTTCTTAGATAGATTAGATAGCTTAGATTCAAGATCTCGACACCGAAACGCTGTTGTTCGTCATAGTTTAATTAGTAAGTCTTTAATTACTTTCGTTTTAATATAGTTTAATTAGTTCTTATGCTTTCGTTTAATTAGATTAATTAAATTCTTATGTTTGCTAGTTAATTTAGAATAATTCAACTCCAACAAACAAACCCCCCCCCATGTATGATGATTTGTATGGATCTTGAGTATGATGATGATTGTGTTGGGGTTTACGATGATATTGATGATATTGATTGGCTAGATCTATGGGTTTAGAGCCTAGAATCGTCGTGAACCATCAATTGGGTTTATCCCAATAGATCGTGGAAACGATTCGAAGCTCTAGAACCCTTGTTTTCAAAATCTTTTCAAAAACCTTAAATTTAATTGTACTTCGTTTAAATTAAATTCTCGATTTCATGTGTTTAGATTAGGATTTTATTTTATTTCTTATTCGTGAACAACAAACACAAGAAACTCTTCCGAATCTAGTTTTCCTCGAGAGATCGACTCGGTTCAACTTATCAACCTACATGCGAACTCGTACTCTTGCGAGCGAGCTTTTGAATAATTGACAAATATTTATAAAGTAGGTACACAAAAGTTCGAATCAACCTGAGGAGACGACGAGCCACCCAAATAAGGGGAATTGAAAGAAAAATAAGGTGTCGTACGAATTAGGTTACATGAGAATTATAATTTAATATTTTTGAGTGGTGGGGTATTTTCGACATTTTATATTATAATTTTGGTTTAATGGGAAGAATTTGACTTAAATGGGATGGAAATAAAGTTAAAGGATCATTTGGGAATTGAGAATGATCTAAGTATATTATATGGGAATTATCCCTATATTAAACACAACATCCACATTCCGATCACCACGGAATTTCAAAACCACCATCACCCGCATTTTTAAACTTTTCAAAATCACCGTCATTTCTTAAAACAATTTTAAAACCCGTTATTGGAGGTATGTCTTTATCCAATGAGAATAAAGAAAGTTTTTGGAAAACCTCCCCACCGGCGTCGTACACCATGTCATCACCGACATCTACTCAACCAATCACAACATGTATATAATATCAACAAACCATAACATATATATTAAACATAACATCGAAATACCCATCAATTGTATATAATCGCGCCATAATCACAAATTAAACCTTAATTACATAATTAATCTATGAATGAACACTAATGACCTAATTATCCCTAACTTAAATCCTAATTATAAATCAACCCTAGTCATAAATTAACTCCGAAATTAAACTCTAATTATATAATAACCCCTAATTACTATCTAAATATATAATAACCCTTAAATTAAATCATAATTATAAAATAACCCACTAATTGAATACTAATTACATAATTAACACAAATTGAAGTCAATTATACCTTTCGAACTATAATCAACCCCTAGACTCTAACTATAAATTAACCCATAAGTTAAAATATAATTATATAATAACCGTTAAATTAAACCTTCATTATATAATAACCCCTAAATTAAATCATAATTATATAATAACCCCTAATAAAACTAAAATTATATAACAAATTCCAATATCCATCCTAATAATAAATAAAACCCTGAAACTAACCTCAACTAATCCATACAAATAAATGACAAATATTTAAAAAAAAGGAAAAAAACTTGATGCTACCGACGGCTGGACGGAACTGGAGCTGGCGGCTGTGGTTCAGCGACGACTTGGTGGCAAGTGGCTCAGAGGAATGGATATGGCGACGGTGGCTGGACAGATAATGGAGGCGATGGAGACTGGGCAGAATGGCAGGCGGCTCGGCGGTGGTGGCTCAGTCAGATTTTTTTTTGTTTTGGTGCTTTTTATCTGGAGAGAATGAAAGCAACAGGGGCAACCCGCTGGTGATATTAGGTTAGGGCCGAGGTCAATAAACGCCCTCGAAAAAAATGAGGGCATCCACTCCTCTCAAGATTTTCTGAGGGCAACCATTACCCTCGATTATAAAAAAAATAAAAAAATAATATTTACAGACCAATTAGAATTTCCCGTGATTCTAAAATAACGAAACTCACCTCGTGGTATCTTCACAAAAATAATGACACTTTATTATTTTAAGTTTCTAATGGAATAAGTCGATCACTTGTATCGTGCATACTATTATTCAAGTTACATGACATGTGTCAATACATACATGTTCGGTAATAATTATCTAGTAAAACCCAGTGTTGAGAAATTAATTCTTGGCAATAATTCCTATTTTGTTATTTGCCTTTCTTGGGCACAAAATAAGTTAGGAAACTAGATTTAGGAATATATTGTGTTTCCTAGTTTATGTTTAAGACTTTATTTGTTCCTAGATTGTGTTTAGGATGTGTTTTAGGTATTTACCAAGTTTAGGAATTTATGTTTGTCTATTTAAGACAAGGATTCCTAAAGTTTGGACACATCGATTTTACGCACGAATTTCTTGTGAGAAGGACACACAAAACAAGATGCAAGACGACGATCAAGAAAGAAGAACACGAAGAACTACTTTGAGCCATTGATCGTGATTAACAAGCTCTTTGAAGTTGCGTGACCAACAGAGAAGATCTTGCCATTCCGGCAACAAGTATTTAGTATCAAGTTTATTGATATTTAGTTTTCATATATTACTTTATATTTTTGTATTGAACGTGAACAAGAAAGTAATATAGTTTTCGGGTTTGTACACCCAAGTTCACAAGTATTTACTTGTGAACTGAATTTGTTATCTCGTGTTCTTATCGATTTATTCCACTGCATATTTTATATTTTACTCTGGTCGATGTTGCTAATCAATGTTGTTAAACATTGACTAACAACATCGTGAATCTGAGAATTATTCTTAAAACCATAGACCTTCTAATTTTACAATTGGCATCTAGAGCGGGTTACTTAACCTCTTAAGTATTGATCCTTATTTTTAGGTGCTATGGAGGCCCAAGGCAACCCGAGGCCTCCAATCCTTAATGGTGAGAATTATCCTCTCTGGAAACAGAGAATGAGATGGCATTTGAAAAGCATCGACGAGCGTGTTTGGAAAACTGTCCTCATTGGATGGGAAAAGCCACGTGTCACGGATGGCGAGGGCGATACCATCCCCAAAAAGGAGGAAGACTGGACTGCTGATGAAGCAACTGCTGCAAATTGGAACTCCAAATGCATCAACACCTTGTGTGGCTATGTAGATGCAAGCTACTACCGCATCATCAAGAATTGCGAGTCAGCAAAGGATGCATGGGACGCACTCCAAATGGTGTGTGAAGGAACTGCAAGCGTGAGGAAATCCAGATTAAGAATGCTCATATCCACCTTCGAGGCTATGAGAATGGATGAGAAAGAGTCAATCATGGACTACTCCGTAAGATTGTCGGAAATAACAGAAGAGTGCAGAGAGCTTGGTGAGGCCATAACTAATTCCCGTCTTGTAGGAAAATTGCTGAGATCCATTTCGAAGAAATATAGCATGAAGGTTGTGGCCATAGAAGAGTCCAAAGATGTTGATATCATCGATTTCGACACCTTAGTTGGAAACCTCAAGCAATATGAGATGGAACACGTTAGCTCTAGCTCAAAAGAGAATAATGTTGATTTTTCTTCCGATTCAATTGCAGTCGATGATGAAGATGATGAAGAGTTCGATTTTAATGGGATTATGAAAAAGATGGAGTCAACTACTCTCGGAGAAGATGAACTGGCCTTTGTGACTCAACGCTTCAACAATTTCTTGAAGAAAAAGAACAATTTTGGAAGCTCAAATCCAAGGAACAGGCCACAGACATCTACTCCAAAGTTTACTGGACGTACTCTTCCATGATCTCAGTCCACAACTTCAATTCCCAATGTGTCCAGTTCAACAAAACCACTCAATGAGATTCAATGCCACGAATGCAAAGGTTGGGGACATTACAAGAACGAGTGTCCCAACACTCTTAGAAAGAAAAGCATGGTCGCTACTGATTTCACCGAAGATGTTAATGATTTTAAGTCAACTGATCCCGTTCCATCTTTATTCTCCCATGTTGTGTGGGACGACGATGTCCATGTTGATTTGCTTGCAGACAACATCGTGTGCTTGAATGCCGAGACCACTGATTATTATGAGGAATACGAGCAGCTGAGTGTTGACCACCAGAAATTGTTTGTCAGTTGGAGTAAACAGGTACTCAAGGCCAAAGAGCTCGAAAAAGAAGTAGAGAAGCTAACCAAAGAAAAGGAAGATCAGCTTGACATTATTGTTCGATTGCAAACGTCTCTCACCAAGAAGGACGCTGAGCTGGAAAAGATGAAGAACGAACTGACCACTGTTCGAGGAACCATTTCAAATCTGAATAAAGGTAAGGCGAAGCTGGATGAAATCTTGGAGATTAGCTTCCCAGAGCCCTCAAAGCATGAAATAGGTTTCAAGCTGAGTCAGCCAATGAATAATCCAAGTCAACTACAAAAATCTTCCAAACTTCACAAAAAGAGAAGAAGACAGTACGTGTGCCATTATTGTGGAGAACCAGGGCACATCAGGCCCTTTTGTTGGAAGATCATTGGAGAAAAAAGACACTTTAAGAGAACCAGTGTGGCAGATAAATCCCATGTTGGTAACCGCGCTACTAACATCAATACCAACATCAGGTTCAAACAAGTGTGGGTAAAGAAAAACAGCATCAAGTGTAATATGATCCATACCTCCCTGAAGTCTCATGTCTCTGGAGCCTGGTATTTTGATAGTAGATGCTCAAAGCATATGACAGGCGCAAACGGCCAAATCATTGGCCAAGGGACTCTCCATGTTCCTGGAGTTGTAACACTGGAAAATGTGCTGCTAGTAGAAGGACTTACTGCAAATTTGATCAGCATAAGTCAATTGTGCGACAGGGGTTTTAGCATCAAATTCAACCGTGAAGAATATGAAGTCTATGAGGAGAATGGACAATGCATTCTCAAGGGCAAAAGAACCTCAGATAATTGCTACCAAATTCAAAGTGATGCTTTTTACAGACTGTCCCAATTGAGTGATGCGGAGCTGTGGCATCAAAAGCTTGGACATGTCAACTACAAGATGATAGACAGGTTGGTCAAGGAAGAAGCTGTGAGTGGACTGCCTAAGCTCAACACCAAGATCATTCCAGTGTGCGAGGCATGCCAGAAAGGAAAACAGGTCAGGGTGCCACATCCAGTCCAACAAAGTCTCACTACATCATCTTGCTTTGAATTGCTTCACATGGATCTCATGGGACCACTTGAGGTTGAGAGCCTTGGTGGTAAGAGGTATGATTTTGTTATTGTTGATGATTTTTCTAGGTTTATTTGGGTAGAATTTCTAAAAGAAAAACCTGAAACTTTTGAGGCTTTCAAAAAACTTGCAAAGAAGCTATGTGTAAGGTTTAATGTGAAAGTTGGTAGGATTAGAACTGATCACGGAAAGGAGTTTAAAAACGCATCTTTTTTAAAGTACTGCACTTCTGAGGGTATTAGTCATGAATTTTCTTCTCCAATTACCCCTCAACAAAATGGCATTGCTGACGTAAGAATAGAACTCTAGCGGAGATGACTAGAACTATTCTCATTACTAATGGGATAGTTTTTTGGATGAAGCAATGAACACTGCATGTCATATCACAAATAGGGCTTATTTTAGACCAGGTTCATGTGCAACTCCCTGCGAATTATTGATTGGGAAGAAACCGAATTTGAGTTATTTTCATATTTTTGGATGTATTTGCTATATGCTTAACGATAGAAATCATCTAGCTAAACTTGACTCAAAAAGTGATAAGTGCATTTTCATGGGTTATTCCCAAAATAGTCATGCATATAGGTTGTTTAACCTTCGAACTCGAAGCATGTTTGAGTCAGTAAATGTCAAGTTTGATGATCTAACGAGTGGAGTCAAGCCTGCCGAGGATAATGATCTGGTTTATGATCAAAACCCTCAAGGTAGTGTCACTCCTACTTCAGTTGATGGTGCAGGTATTGAGAACAACGACGCAGGTGCTGAACTCAGAGATTCGAGTGATGTTGATAACAATGTTGATACTGGGATACCAACATCAGTACCAACATCGAGCCAAGTCGCAGATTCTGATTCTRATTCAGAAGAAGAAGATCCAGCTGATCCCATTGATCTTCATCATAGGGATGTTCCATCCAAAATCCAGAAAAACCACCCCATGGGCCAAATTATTGGTGATTTAGACGAAAGAAGTACAAGACGGAGACAGATTAATTTCAAGGAAATGGTCAGGTATGTATGTCTGTCTACTAATTGTTCTAAGATTCGTGTGTCTTTATATCTTTCTAAAATAGAGCCCAAGCGAGTGGAGGATGCACTCAAGGATGAGTTATGGATTCGGGCAATGCAAGAGGAGCTGGACCAGTTTGCCAAAAACGATGTTTGGGATTTGGTGCCACGACCAGAAAATTCCCATGTGACGGGAACAAAGTGGATATTCAAGAATAAGACTGATGAGGCTGGGAACATTGTGAGGAACAAAGCACGACTTGTTACACAAGGGTATACGCAAATTGAAGGAATGATCGCTAGCTTCAACCGTCCGTTCGTGATCCGTTCTTCGACCAAGATCAACCAACTCTCCGGATTAGCTGGGGAATTTACTACGCTTCCTTAGTTTAAATAAGTACTCAAACTCTTTTATCGCTTTCTTAGTTTAAGTTATGCAATTAAGTGATAGTTTCTAATAATTGCTCTTGAGTTATTTCATGTTTCGAACTTTAGATACTTTTGATATTGCAATTCATAATCTTAGTTTAATTTATGCTTAGTTTTATTCATGCTTGGTTAGTTTACTTCGTTTACATTTCGTTCTAGATAATTGATGATCGTTTATGCTGGTTAATCTTATTTAAAGCTCTTAGAATAATTTTTCTAGTTTATAAGTTCAAATAGCTGAATTCAATTTCCTAGTTTTAATTATAGTTCTTGCGCTTTAAATTCTTAGGTAATCAAAACAATCAACCCCCCCCCCCCAATTGCATGTGATATTGAATTGAACAAACTGTTTGAGATTTCCGATTGTATATTCCTCGAGAGACGACTCGAGTCAAGTTGCCAAGCTACGCGCGACC
>BMAC01000273.1:445155-466693 GCA_014905375.1 Phtheirospermum japonicum | reverse complement strand
CTTGAATCTTCGATCTTGATCAATTGTTGTTATATGGTTGCGGATTGTGTTGTTCTCGAACCCAAAAGATCGTATTTTCAGAGTATGGAGGAGAGGTGTCTTCTTTTGGGACGAAATTAGAAGGTTTATATAGATTTCCCTTGACTTGGAGCATAAGAAACCCTAAAATCCCGATTCTGGGCCGTCGCGTTGACGGTGCGTCGACTGACGCGTGCCAGTGCTCGGCGCCGGTGCTGCCTGGTGCGTGCGTCGGCTGGGCGGGTGCGTCAACGGTGTGCGCCAACATCGACGCTTCAGCAAGTAGCGTCGAAGTTGCGTCGACAATAGTGCGTCGACATCGACGCTTCAGCAAGTAGCGTCGACGTTGTGTCGACAATGGTGCGTCGACATCGACGCTTCAGCAAGTAGCGTCGACGTTGTGTCGACAATGGTGCGTCGACATCGACGCTTCAGCAAGTTGCGTCGACGGAGCGTCGACTGACGCGGTCATGACTCGCTGACATGGCCTGCGTCGACGGTGCGTCGACGGTCGCGTCAGTCAACGCGACTGCACGTCTTTCTCAAATTCTCGATCTTTAGCTACTCATTTCACCGGAAAGCTTGTTCTTCACTTTAAACATCGAACATCGTCTATTACGCGTTAAACTCTTCCGGTTACTTAGCTGTAAAGTGAAAAACCACAAATAATCACTTATTTGCATCAATTTAGGTCAAAATGCGGTAAAATAAGTTGAGAGTACAAATATACGAAATAGAGCTTAAACTACCCAACTTATACCAAAAATAATAAGAAAAACCAGTAATAAACCTACTAAAAATAAGGACAAATATGTGCTAATCAACTACCCCACGCTTAATTGGTTTGTTCGTCCTCGACAAACGATAAATTCAAAGTATAGCAAGAAATGAAAATCAGTCCAAGTAATGAGTCGTGCTATGCTACTTAAATAATTTTAAAAATATAGGTACATGCAATGCAACCTCAAACCCTCCACCTGTATTACATTGTCGCTTCGAACTCGAATTCATGCATCCTCACAAAAGGAAAATATATAGGGGTGTACACTCAAAAACACTCGAGCATTGCTGCATAAGACATGTATACGCTCAAATCATACAAATACAAGCACAATAAACAAGCACCGAAAATCAATCTCTTTTTAATCGCAAATTAAGTGTGTTGTCGAACAAAGAATCGGAAAGGTCTTTTCGGGTTGTAATGTAAGGCTTTTTGGACGGGTATGGAATATAAGTCATGTGGCTAACTCACGATCTAACGTGATCAATAACTTACCAAACTTATTCTAATCAAGAAGCAATACGCTTCACCTCGTTCAAAAATAAAAACCTCACTAAACACTCATAACGTAGCCCTTTAAACATAGGCTATTTTCCAACTCGAAACTCTAAACCGACTTGAAGCTCAAAACCACTTATTACAACTCAACTCTTTGCCTTTTTGAACATTAAGCTATATAAAAATAAATAATAAACACAAGCCTTCATTAGCGCGTAGGCAATGACTAACACAATTCACCATCCTTCTTTTTTTTTTTTTTTTTTATTGAAGGATGGTGATCCTTTATTACAAWAGAAATTCATAAATCCCTTATAAAATCTCCAAACACTAATAACCAAATAAAAATTACGAACTCCTACCCCACGCTTTGATGGGTTGTAGGGGTCTTCTCGATAAAATCACTCATTGGCTAAAGGCATGGATTATTTGGCTATGATTGGCTCATTCGGAATTTATAGTGGCTAAAAATTTGTGAATATGGCCGGAATAGGGTTTTATTTGTGCCTTATAGTCATTTTCCAAGTCAACTACACACAGCGGTTTCAAAGAGATCTCAAATCAAAGCTCAATCAAGTACTTGCAAAGATGATAAACACTCAAGCTACTCACTGGCATTTTGCATGAAAAACTTTTTTAAATTGACGCTGCTTTTAAAGTTTTGTGAAATCAATTGCACCCAAGTACCATTTTATAATATATAAATAATAATTTGAAAAGAATTATGCACTTATGCACGCTCAAAGATAAAAACTTCAATTCATAAATAGCTAACTTTGACAGGCATGCCATACAAACACAATTTAGCGTAGAAATAGCCAACACAATCACGTGAAATTCAAAAATTTGCACAGTAATTATACTCAACCATCCCCCCCCTTGAAAAATCGGCAATCCCCTGATTGCCATAAATATAAAGAAACGCAAATCAAACAAGGGAAGGGTAAGAAAACGTCCCTAAAAAACGAATGATCGAGTCATGTTCATTGACGTTGTGCAACTTTACGTTCCAGAACCACGTGAATGGAGTCGTCCAAAATTTTTCACACGCACAGGTGGCGTCAACGCCGCGTCGACGCCGCGTCGACGCTGCGTCGGTCGACGCGCGCGCCCGGCAGCTTCGTTTCCGCGTCATTGCCGCGTCAGTCGACGCTGCGTCGGTCGACGCGGCTGCAGTTTGATTTTAGCGATTTTTCTCCTTCAAAATGATTTTGGACTTATCCCTGACCCTAATCCTGTTCAAAACTTATAAAAATTAGAGAAAAAGAAATAAATAAAAGAAAAGAAAAATTAAAACTAAAGAAAATACGGTAGCTTGGGTTGCCTCCCAAGAAGCGCATCTTTTAACGTCGGTTGCTCGACGCAATTATTCCGTGATTAAATCGCCAGCGGAGGTGGGTCTCCTACCGCCCATTCTTCGCAATCTTGATTCGTTGACTCTCCGTCACGGTACAATTTCACTCGGTGCCCATTAACTTGAAATGTTGAGTTCCGCTTTTCATCATAAAGGGTAACAGCGCCGAACTCGTTGATTTCTTTTATCACGAACGGTCCACTCCACTTTGATTTTAGTTTCCCTGAAAAGAGTTTAAACCGTGAGTTAAAGACTAGGGCTGACTTACCGACCTCCAGATGCTTGTTGACGAGTTTCCGGTCATGGTAGACATTGGTCATCTTCTTTTTCCTCCATGCAGTGTCATAAGACTCGTTTCTTATCTCCTCTAGTTCAGTTAGTTCCAACTTCCTATACTGGCCAGCCTCGTCATAACTCATGTTCAATTTTCGAATTGCCCAACCAGCTCGATGTTCTAGCTCAACGGGCAAATGGCAAGCCTTCCCATAGACTAGGCGAAAAGGGCTCATTCCAAGCACTGTCTTGTAGGCTATTCGGTATGCCCACAGTGCGTCGATAAGTTTGACTGCCCAATCCTTTCGACTTGGCCCGACTATTTTTTTGAGAATGGCTTTAAGCTGACGGTTGCTCGTTTCGACTTGGCCAGACGTTTGAGGGTGGTAAGGCGTAGCTACCTTGTGTCGAACCCCATATTTCCTCATCAACTTTTCGAAAGCCTTGTTACAAAAATGGCTCCCTCCATCACTTATTATCGACTTCGGCACCCCGAATCTACTGAAAATGCTCTCTTGGAGGAATTTGAGAACTACTTCTGCATTAGCTCTTCGAGTAGGAATTGCTTCCACCCATTTTGACACGTAGTCAACACCAATAAGGATGTACTCAAAATCTCCACTCTTAGGGAAGGGTCCCATAAAGTCTATCCCCCAAACATCAAAAATCTCCACCACTTGGTTGGGTACCTGAGGCATTTCGTCTCGCTTGCCTATGTTTCCGGTCCGTTGGCAATTGTCACAAGTTTTGCAGTATTCAAACGCATCAGCAAATAAACTTGGCCAATAAAATTCGGCTTGTAACACCTTGAACGCCGTCTTTTGAGCTCCAAAATGCCCTCCAAGGTCATGGCAGAATTGGAGAATGCTCCCCATTTCGTCGTTCGGAATGCACCTCCTATTTAGACCATCCTTGCAGCGTTTGAAAACGTCGGGGTCATCCCAAAAGTAGTCCCTGCATTTACTCAAAAATCTCTTCCTTTCTTGGTAGGATAAATGGTTAGGCACAATTTTACAAACAAGATAATTCACAATATCAGCATACCAAGGGGTGACTAATTGCTCGAGATTAAAAACATTTTCATAAGGAAAAAGATCATTAATCATAAATTTCTCCCCCTCATTCTCCTCAACTACCATTCTAGACAAGTGATCCACCACAACATTTTCACAACCTCGTCTATCTTTTATTTCTACATCAAATTCTTGTAGCAACAAAATCCACCTAATAAGACGTGGCTTACTTTGCGGTTTTGAGAACAAATGTCGTAAAGCAGCATGATCAGTATGTACAATTACCTTGGCTCCCACTATATACGGTCTAAATTTGTCAAGCGAAAAACACGACTGCCAATAGCTCTTTTTCAGTTGTGGTATAATTACGTTGAGCATCGTTTAGCATATAACTAGCATAGTAAATAACTCTAAGCAATTTTTCCACACGTTGTCCCAAAACAGACCCCACCGCCTCATTAGAAGCATCACACATAATTTCAAAGGGTAGGGTCCAGTCGGGAGCAACAATCACAGGGGCAGATGTAAGACTCGCTTTTAACTCATTAAACGCATTCAAACATTCTTCATTAAAATGAAAGGAGTATCTAAAGTCAAGAGTTTGCAAAGTGGACGGCTTATTTTTGAAAAATTTTTGATAAACCGTCTATAAAAGCCTGCATGACCCAGAAAACTCCTAATCCCCTTAACATCTCGAGGCGGATGGAGAGTTTCAATTACGTCAATTTTTGCCTTATCAACCTCCAGCCCTCTTTCAGAAACAACATGGCCTAGAACAGTGCCACTTTTCACCATAAAATGGGATTTCTCCCAACTTAAAGTTAGATTTTTCTCAATGCATCATTCTAGAACTCTTGACAAATTACACAAACAATGGTCAAAAGATGACCCAAAAATCGAAAAATAATCCATAAAAACCTCAAGAAAGTCATCAATAAAATCACTGAAAATTGAGATCATGCACCTTTAAAAAGTCGCTGGTGCGTTGCACAGGCCAAAGGGCATCCTTCGAAAAGCGAATGTGCCAAAGGGGCATGTGAACGTCGTCTTGCTCTGATCTTCCGGAGCGATGGCCACTTGGTAGTATCCTGATAGGCCATCCAGAAAGTAGTAAAATTCGTGTCCCGCAAGTTTGTCCAGGAGTTGATCGATGAACGGTAGAGGAAAATGATCCTTCCGAGTAGTCGCGTTCAACTTCCTATAATCGATGCACATACGCCATCCGGTAGTTAGACGGGTTGGCACTATCTCTCCCTTTGCATTTTCAGTGATGGTGATACCTCCTTTCTTTGGAACCATGTGAATTGGGCTCACCCATTTACTGTCGGAGATGGCAAAAATGATTCCTTCGTCTTTAAGCTTAAAAATTTCTTTCTTGACTACCTCGTAAAGCGTTGGCGTCAGTCTCCGTTGACTGTCCCTCACAGGCCTGGCATCGGGTTCTATCTAGATTCTATGCATGCACGTCACAGGGCTTATTCCTTTGATGTCGCTGATGCTCCACCCAATTGTTTCCTTGTGGGTGCTTAACACCGCAACTAATTCTTTCTCCTCTTGCTCCGACAAGGCTGAATAAATGATGACCGGTTTCGTTTCGTTGGGCTCGAGGAAAAAATACTTCAAGTGGCTTGGTAATGGCTTTAATTCTATTTTTGGACCAAGCTCGTGCGCAGTGGCTATTTCACACAACTCTTCATCAAAATCGTCCATYTCTTCATGGTCTTCGTCGATCTCGTTCAAGTCTATCTCTAATATCTCGGCCACCCTGTTTAAAAACTCCGTGTCGTCCTCGACGCTTAACTTATCAAGTACGGTGATTCCGTTTAGCTCGTGAACGCAAGAGGCAATTGGGTCCACAAACGAGAAATCTTCATTCATGTATGGCGAAGGAGTGTTGTGGATATCTTTCAGCGAGAAAGTGACTGTTTCCCCCAGCACGGACAAGTTCATCCTCCCTTTGTTTACGTCAATCAGTGTACGAGAAGTGGACATAAATGGTCGACCAAGCAAAATAGTATGCTCAGTGCCCTCCTTCGGAACCTCGCCGACATCAAGTATGACGAAATCGACTGGAATCACAAGCTCGCCAACTTGAACTAGAACATCCTCGACTATGCCAAGCAGTTGTCTAATTGATCGGTCCTCCAATTGTAGCCGCATCGTCATTGGTCTCATCGTCCCCAAATCGAATTCCTTATAAAGGGAATAAGGCATCAAATTTATTCCTGCCCCAAGATCAAGCATGCCTCGTGCTGTTTGCCCGTTTCCCAAGGTGATGGTTATGCAGAAGCTTCCGGGATCTTTTTCCTTTTTGGGTAGAGGTCCTTTGCATATGGCGCTCACCTCCTTCGTTAGTTTAACTTGCTGAAGTGTCTCGAGACGCCGCTCCCTCGCAACTAACTCCTTGAAAAATTTCACGTATGCGGCCATCGTCTTGATTACGTCTAACAGAGGAAGATTAATGTTG
Source organism: Phtheirospermum japonicum (assembly GCA_014905375.1). Lineage (NCBI taxonomy): Eukaryota > Viridiplantae > Streptophyta > Magnoliopsida > Lamiales > Orobanchaceae > Phtheirospermum > Phtheirospermum japonicum. The sequence goes on along the minus strand of BMAC01000273.1, from coordinate 460,289 downwards.
ACGTTTTTGAGCAGATTGTAAAGTTCCATGAACTTTTTGTTCTCTTTTTTTGGGCGTAGACGACTAGGGAAAGGAACTTTGTCACGAATAGTGAGTGGTGATGCTTCCGGAGGCTTGGTGGAATCGTCATTTGTCACTGGAGAGGGTACTTGACTTGGGGGCTTCCCTTTTAATGACCCGGGAATGTATGGATTCGGTGACTTATGCATTTGGTCAACCGGTTTAGGGTCATTCTTCGTGGGCAGGCCTTCACTTGCAACATCAATTTCCTCTTTGTTTCTTTCTTCGACTCCATTATCTATCGCCTTCCCACTTCGTAGAATATGAACAGCGAAAGCTTGCTCGGGTTGGCTCGGAAGCTTCCCCTTTTCGTTGTCGTGTTTGGCCATGAATGTCGCCATTTGCCCCATCATCTTCTCCAAGTTCTTCACGCTTTTAGATAGATCATCCAAGACTTCTCCTTGCTTATTAACTTGCGTGGTCAGACTGATCAATCCATCCCTGTTTCTGAGTGTCTCCGTGACTTGGTTCTGTTGCCAAATTAGCAGTTAATCATTTGGCTGTATAGGAACAGGTGTTGGCCCCGCTTGTGGTGGTTTGCTCGGTGGAGTGTGCGTTGGTTTATTTTGTGCTGGGGCGAAATGTGGGTTTTCAGGGCCCCATTTAAGATACGGAGAATTTCGTTGTGCATCAAACTTAGTAGATTGGCGGTGCTCGTAAGTTGGGGCGTCTTGATAGTGGAATTGGTTTTTGATGGCGAATGCCTCAGCGTTGGTATCCTCGTGATACCCCATAGTACAAGAATCCCCCGCATGCCCTTGCTCCCCACAATGCTTACATTTCTCGAAGATCTCGTTGCTTGGCACCTCAGTTGCTTCGTTTACTCGTATCTTYCGTGGTCGAKAACTYGTTTGCCTCGACTTCTCGCTCATMTTTTCAAACAGTCGTTTGGCCTCAGTCGCTGTTAAATCCCCAAAATCTCCTCCAGCAGCCACCTCTATATTATTCTTGAAAGAATCCATAAGTCCTTCGTAGAAGAGTTGATTCACCATTCCTGGAGGGTTGTGGTGATGGGGACAAGCTTGCAACAATGATTTGAAACGTTCCCACGCCTCGTGTAATATCTCCCCGTCTTGCTGAACAAAGTTGGCTATTTGTCTCCTTATGTGGCCCGTCGTTTGAGCTGAGTAGTATTGATTAATGAATTTGTCGCTCACCATGGGCCAGTCGACTAGAGATCTTGGTTCTAGAGATGGTAGCCAAGACTTGGCTTTATCCTTCATGCAACTCGGAAAACAAACCATTTGAAGGTCTTTGTGATGAAGTCCCGGGGATGGGATCCTGCTAACTTCGGCGTAGAACTCCTTAAGGAACGTCAGTGGGTCTTCGTTGGCGAGGCCGTGAAATGTTGGGAGGTTGTTGATGATATGAGGTTTCAACTCAAAGTCTCACGCAGTTCTTCCCAATACAATTGCCGAGCTATAGGGACCCACTTGAGGGGTCGTGAACTCTCTTTGTCTCGGTTCGCGCACCTCCCGTTGGTATCTTGCTTGATTATTTCGCCTCGCGTAATCCTCTCTCTCATGGTACTCATCATATGCCAGCCACTCGTTGACCCGCTCGTCGCCGTGATATGATTTCTCAGAATAGTCATCCGGGACGTGGTGGTAGCGATTGTCCCCTCGTCTCTGGCCTTCATTCTGGTTCATCATGTTGCGTTGAATATTCTCCTCGTGTGCTTGAGGCTGTACTGGTCCGTCGGGACGATTTAGATCACTCCCGTTCCCATTTCTTTGCTGTACAAGTGGATGCCTTGGTGACTGGTTGTCTCTGCTGTTGTGTGATTGGTTTTCTAGCCGCAACATCGTGTCCGGAACAGGATCACAAATAAAATCAGTCGTGGTTGAGTGAGGGTGTCTCACTTGATTCGGACGATGAACGTTGTCGATGAACGGTGCAAGTTCGAGCCTAAGAGACCTACGACCTTGCATGAACTCAACAACAAATCAAACGTATCGACTAGAGAGAATAATTATACAAATAACGACAAAAGTAAAAATGAACAAGCATATTTTTGAAAACCTTTGTACAGTCCCCGGCAACGGCGCCAAAATTTTGATTCAAGCTTTTGTGTTGCCTACTTATGAAAATTTGTCAAAAGATCAATAGCTTGCCCGCAAGAGAACGGGGTCGCGCGTAGCTTGGCAACTTGACTCGAGTCGTCTCTCGAGGAATATACAATCGGGAATCTCAAACAGTTTGTTCAATTCAATATCACATGCAATTGGGGGGGGGGGGGGGGTTGATTGTTTTGATTACCTAAGAATTTAAAGCGCAAGAACTATAATTAAAACTAGGAAATTGAATTCAGCTATTTGAACTTATAAACTAGAAAAATTATTCTAAGAGCTTTAAATAAGATTAACCAGCATAAACGATCATCAATTATCTAGAACGAAATGTAAACGAAGTAAACTAACCAAGCATGAATAAAACTAAGCATAAATTAAACTAAGATTATGAATTGCAATATCAAAAGTATCTAAAGTTCGAAACATGAAATAACTCAAGAGCAATTATTAGAAACTATCACTTAATTGCATAACTTAAACTAAGAAAGCGATAAAAGAGTTTGAGTACTTATTTAAACTAAGGAAGCGTAGTAAATTCCCCAGCTAATCCGGAGAGTTGGTTGATCTTGGTCGAAGAACGGATCACGAACGGACGGTTGAAGCTAGCGATCCTTGAATCTTCGATCTTGATCAATTGTTGTTATATGGTTGCGGATTGTGTTGTTCTCGAACCCAAAAGATCGTATTTTCAGAGTATGGAGGAGAGGTATCTTCTTTTGGGACGGAATTAGAGGGTTTATATAGATTTCCCTTGACTTGGAGCATAAGAAACCCTAAAATCCCGATTCTGGGCCGTCGCGTCGACGGTGCGTCGACTGACGCGTGCCAGTGCTCGGCGCCGGTGCTGCCTGGTGCGCGCGTCGGCTGGGCGGGTGCGTCGACGGTGTGTGGTCGACATCGACGCTTCAGCAAGTAGCGTCGACGTTGCGTCGACAATGGTGCGTCGACATCGACGCTTCAGCAAGTAGCGTCGACGTTGCGTCGACAATGGTGCGTCGACATCGACGCTTCAGCAAGTTGCGTCGACGGAGCGTCGACTGACGCGGTCATGACTCGCTGACATGGCTGCGTCGACGGTCGCGTCAGTCGACGCGACTGCGCGTCTGTCTCAAATTCTCGATCTTTTGCTACTCGTTTCACCGGAAAGCTTGTTCTTCACTTTAAACATCGATCATCGTCTATTACGCGTTAAACTCTTCCGGTTACTTAGCTGTAAAGTGAAAAACCACAAATAATCACTTATTTGCATCAATTTAGGTCAAAATGCGGTAAAATAAGCTGAGAGTACAAATATACGAAATAGAGCTTAAACTACCCAACTTATACCAAAAATAATAAGAAAAACTAGTAATAAACCTACTAAAAATAAGGACAAATATGTGCTAATCACACATCTTAATCGTCCAAATTTATGTTGATGATATTATTTTGGGATCCACTAACGAGGAGATGGTCAAGGAGTTTGTTACTCGTATGTCCGATACATTCGAGATGAGCATGGAAGGTAACCTCTCATACTTTCTTGGTTTACAAATAAAACAGCTTGATGACAGTATTTTTCTTTCCCAAACTAAATATGCAAAGAACTTAGTCAAAAAGTTTGGGTTAGAGAGTGAAACTGTCAAGAAAATGCTGCTGGGCAAAACTGTGAAGCTGTCTTGGGACGATGTTGGTAAGGGTGTTGATAACACCGTGTATAGAAGTATGATAGGGAGTTTATTGTATTTGACAGCAAGTAGACCAGATATTATGTATAGTGTGTGTTTATGTGCTAGATATCAGTTTAATCCAAAAGAGTCACACTTGAAATCTGTTAAAAGAATTATTAGGTACATTGCTGGGACAACTGAACTAGGTGTGTGGTACACAAAAGACACAGGTACTGAACTTATAGGGTACACTGATTCGGATTGGTTTGGAGATGTGGTAGATAGGAAGAGTACTACTGGGGGATGTTTTTTTTCTGGGTAATAACCTAATTTCTTGGTACAGCAAAAAGCAAAATTGTATTTCTCTTTCTATAGCTGAAGCCGAGTACATTGCAGCTGGGAGTGCGTGCACACAATTACTGTGGATGAACCAAATGATTGAGGACTACGGTCTGCACAGTAGTATCTTGACGGTGTTGTGTGACAATTCCAGTGCCATTGACATCTCCAAAAATCCAGTCCAGCATTTTCGAATCAAACACATTGACATAAGGTACCACTTTATTCGAGACTTAGTTGAGAGGAAGATTGTTAGCCTTGAACATATTGGAACTGATAATCAGCTAGCTGACATCTTCACGAAGGCATTAGATTTCGAGACCTTCTCTCGTTTGAGAAGAGATCTCGGTATGTTGAAATAAATAAATAAACTGTAGTTTTTGTTAAGATTAAAGGAATGAAAAATGAAAAATAAAATGTTTGCAGAAGAAAAAAATAATAATGAAGCGGCGCAAGAGAATGAGAGAGGGAAGCACAAACCCTGGTTTCTTAAGGACACGGAAGAAAGAGAAAAGAAGTACTATTTTATACCCTTGGCATAAATACAAAAAAGGAAGAATTTAATGTGAAATGTTGTGAGTTTTACACATCAGATTTTGAAATGACACTTGTAATTGAATTCATAAGGAGTTGACACCTCATCAATGTGTCAACAGAATTAACAAATAGGGATTGATTAGAACATATTCAATGGAATAAATATTTAAATATAGACTTGTTATCATGTGAATACAATCAATTAGATTCTTTAAATCCTGTATGCATAAATCGTACCATTATATTAGTCATATTAACGTTTGACTACGTTTCCTAATAGTTGTCTCCATCTACTATACCGCAATTTATTTTCAACAAATCTTCCTAATATTTGAAGATAAACAAATCACAATTTGTTTTCTACTTATATACTTAATTAAATACATATATTTTTGTTGAATTATATAACCACTTTCAATATACTTTTAATACGGCGGTATTGCTCTGAATACGGCAGTATTGAGACACTTTAATAGCTTTGATTACGATGGTATTGGGGTTACATATATCTGAAAAATTGCTCTTAGTACGACGGTATTGAGACACTTTAATAACTTTGAATACTGCGTCTTTGAGATACTTTTGAACAAATCTCGCGTTGAAGCTTAAAAAAGATTTGAAATGATCAATAATCAACATCACTTGCGAAGGTATTACATCTTCCTTCTATTAGTTGATTGCTTTTTCAAGCATACAAGAAAAATAGCTAATTACTATAAAAAAAGATATTATTTTTCTTGAGTTTATTTTATCAATATTGTAAATATTAAATATATATATATATATATATATATATATATATATATATATATTACATTTCGAAAAAGTTACCAAGATATAAAACACAATTAAAGTATTCAACTTTACTTACACTTTTATTTGTAAAATAGCTCGATTTTTTATTGTCTTGCATCGTTCTATAAAATCTTAGTGTTTGAGCCAGCATTAATCACAAATTGATATTTTTTTTAGTAACATCGACGACATTTACTTTAGAGTCAGCGAATATAATATATATATATATATATATATATATATATATATATATATATATATATATATATATATATATATATATATATATATATATATATGTGTGTGTGTGGTGTGTGTGTGTGTGTGTGTGTGTGTGTGTGGTGGTGTGTGTGTGTGTGCATTTTTAAAAAACTTCTTCTCACTTTTTGATATTAACAAAAAAAAGGGATAAATTTTACGTTTTTATATCTTATATTTGCCCCGCGAAAATTACGATATTTACACTAGTGTGTGTGTGTATGCAATAGCAGAACATGGATATAAGAAGGAAGGGCAATTCCCATATGATCCAATAGATAAATGTTCTATTCCAAATACTCTAATGTAAATATTAACTTCCCATATAGTTAATTATCTTCCCATTTAATCTAAACTACTACATAACAATACTACTTTACCATTATTAATGATTTTTTTTTTCCTTTCAATTTTTTTTTCTTTATTCAACATTTAATATAACCAAAATTCATACTATTACATGACATTTTCATATCATTGTCACCAACCGGTAACGACGAATTTCATACTACACTGTGCATTTTCATACTACAGTCGGAATTTCATACTACTAATTTTTATAAAAAATATCACAATACGCCGTGATATTTCATACTATATTATGTAATTATTTTATGAAATATGTCACACTAAAATACAACATTATTTTTCACAATTTTATGTTTTTAAATTTCAATTTCACGCTATATATGAAATTCAAACTGGTATTGTGAATTTTCATACTAAAATTTCACAAAATCAATAAAATTTCTTACTATTATATTTTAAATTCATCCTACTATTATTAAATTACATACTATTATATTTTAAAATTCATACTACCATTATCAAATTAATAACTCTACTAAAATTCAAAAAATTAATAAAAATACTATAACATTTTAAAATTAATAATACTATTATCAAATTACATACTAACCCTACCAGATTACAAACTACATTATGCAATTTTTTTTTCAAAATTTTAGATTAGACTGTCAAGTTTTATATTAAATTGCACGAGATAATTTCATACTACACAATATCTTTAAAACAAAAATACATACTCCAACGAGTATAATTTCATACTACTCATTACACATGAAGCAAAAAATTCCATACGCCATTATTATTATTATTATTATTATTATTATTATTATTATTAATTTTTTAGGCGTAGGGGTAGTTGATAATTTAAGTTGTAATTTTGATTAAATGGGATAGATTTGACTAAATGGGATAAAAAAGAATTTATTAGAGTATTTGTCAATTAATGGTAATGGGAGTGTAATAAATGGAAATTTTCCCTAAGAAGAAATTATTTATTTTTTACCAAAACAATTTTCTTTTCCGAATAGGTAACTTTTTTTGTGCAAATCAGCCTACAATTATTCACTTTTTAACTGTTTAAAAACTTTAAATTTCAGCTTAACATTGTTGACTTTTCAACTCTGTTGCTTACCATACATGCTGAGATTTTAAAATTTTTGGGGCTGGCTCCTGCATCTTATTATTTCTATAGCCAAACCCTAATTTCCCCAACTCTCTCAGCAACCGATTTTTTTTCTCAAATATTCTTCCCAAGGTAGCGATAGGCAAAAGGTAGTGCCAGATCTAGGGTATGTATTTTTTAGGCTTTTTCTCGTGTCGGGGGATTTGGGGCTAGGGAAAGAGTTGCAGGGCTTTCTGGTCTAAGTTTATTTTTCAATGTTATTGTTGTCGGATAAAATATAGACTTCGCTCATTAATTTTTTGAACTTGACAAAAATAGTCTACTAAATATATGAGTGGTAAATTTAGTACACCAATAATTAAATATTTGTCGTACTTTTAGTCCAGTTTTAATTGGTGGACTAAATTTACAATAAAAATTTGGACTAAATATGCGACAAAAATTTAATTAGTGGACTAAATTTGCAACTCCTTGGATTTTGATCGACTGTCATTTGGTCATCCGCAAAATTGAACTAAATGTACGACAAAAATTTAATTGGTGGACTAAATTTACCATCTCTTTATTTGGTGGACCATTTTTGCCAAGTTCAAAAAATTAATGGACGAATTCTATATTATTTTAACCTATTGTTGGCTAACTAGAGTATTACAGCGACTGAAATTGATATGGTTTTTTTTTGTTGTTAATTTTTTTTCTCCCTTTCTAGAAGTCAGAGTTGTAGCGGACAAACGGACTTGGGATTTTCTTTCATGTATGGATGAATTTTTTGTTTTTCTGGGAATATTTTTAGTACGAATTTTGGTTCAGTTTTATGTGTTAATTGGAGATTTAGAAATTTTCAATTGTTTTGAATGCAGAAGATTTTGGTTCAGTTTTGATCCTGACAACAAAAGCCGCATCCTTTGGTAATCACCGCAGCATCAGCAAGTGTATATATATATTCCTCACATCATATATCATATATATGAATAAAAGCACAACAAAATAATGGAAAAATAAAGGAAAATAGATGTAAAGGCAAAAAGAATCTCATAATGAAACATCCCTTATTTACGTATGGCTTATTGTTGACGTAAATTGGATGGCAAAAACTAATAAATATATTGGATACCCTTAAAAAGGATTAAAACTGATGGTGTGCATAATTAACTGCATTACATTAGTCGTGGATTTAATTTTCAATTCGTGTCTTACTTGCATCATACTTTTCATGCATTGTCCAAGATTGAACAAAATGGGTTCGAACATATTTTCTAAATCCTGATATCCTATTAGTGTGTAGAAAGAGATGATAGCTTTTGATCTTATTTGGTTTGAGAAATTGGTTAGGAATTATTTTTAAATTTTATTTATTTATTTATTTTTCTGTTTATATAAATTATTGTTTCAGTTTTCTTGTTGTAATTAAATAATTGGTGTTAGGTCCATGATTTGTCCCTACTTTGAGATTTATTTTGTTCACTATTTTTGGGGTTCTTCACACACACACACAATTATTGTTTCAGTTTTCTCCATACAATTTTTGATTTTTTTTTTAAATATCTAAATCTTTTATTTTAAATTACAATTGCGTGGTATTGAATTTTTATTTTGGTAATGACATTTTTTTTTTTGTATTTTTATTATATTCCAAAAACCAATCTATTGAACTCCTGTCTTATTTTTTACTTTTTTTCTTCTTTGCAGATTTAGTCGGTCAATACACCATCTTCACCTGAGGGATCGATTGGTCTGGAAAACTCCTTCTTCATGGCGGTCTCTTTCCACCTAAAGATTATCTGGTATATATTAGGTTAGGATTTTATATATGTTAATTTTGAGTGCGTNTTTTTTTTCTGAATTTGATTTTTAAATTTCAAATTTAGTGGATATGGGATTTTCATTTTAGTAATGACAAGTTTATTGTCTTGTTATTAGGTGTATCGCGGGATTTTCTTAATTTGATATGGTGTCATGTATGGGGGATTCTGTTAGTTGTGATATTGTGTGGAGATGAGAATTTTTTTTTATTATTTCATGCAATTGGCTTTGATTTTTCTGGGTTTCTTTTTTGTTTTTTGTTATATTATTCATGTTATGAGTTTATATTCTACCATATTTCATGTTTTGACGTTTTTTCTAATGTATTAAAAGGGAAATTGTTAAATAGTCTCCCATGTAGAGGTCAATCAGTCATTCATCCAATTTTAAATTAAATAATACATATTTTTTGTCAAATAGTCCAAAATTATGATATGAATATACCACAATACTCTTACTATTAAAATAACTAATACTAATACTAATACTAATACTAATAATAATAATAAAATGGGGCCACCTGCTGCCGCCGGCCGTCGAAAAATTTTCCGACGAGATTTTCTTTTTTTGCCCAACAAATATTAAGTTAGCCGCCGGCCGCCACCTGCCGCCGGAATTTTTTTCGGTCACATTTTTTTTTCCTGATCATTAGAAAATATTTTCCGGCCACCGAAATATTTTTTCGGTCCCAAAATTTCTTATTGTATGTCTGAATTTCTTATTACATGTCAATGGAGTCAGTGCAGTCAATTTTTCTTTTCAACCCATATTTTTCTTACTATATGTCTGGATTTTTTACTATATATATATGTATTTCTTACTATATGTGCAAACATTTCTTACTATATGTCCAAATATTTTTTACTTAATGTCCAAAAAATAATTCCGATCACCGGAAATATTTCTTACTATATGTCCGAATTTCTTACTATATGTAACAGATTTTTTATTTAGTGTCCAAAACTCCATACTTGATAACAAAAGGTATTTTATTTGATTGCAAAAGTTTCTTGCTTTGATGTGCAAATGTTGTTATGTATTTTTTACTTATTATACACTTTTTTTTTTTTACTTATTAGACACTTCTGTTTTGACAAAAAAATAGAAAAAAGAATTCTTACTTAATAGCAAATTATTATTATGTATTTTCTTATTTAATACAAATTATATATTCAAAAAATTAATAAAGTTTCTTACTTTATATCCTTTAAAGTAAGAAATTTTGTTATTTTATATTCGAAAAAGTAGGAAAAGTTCTTATTTTATAGTAAAATTTCTTACTTTATTTTTTAAAATAAATATATTTTTAATTTATGTTCAAAAATAAAAAGAAAAAATCTTACTTTATAGTGAAAATCTCATATTTTATGTATGAAAAAGTAAGAAAATTCTTATTAAAAATTTCTTACTTTACAGTTAGATTTCTAACTTTATATTTGCTAGGCAAAAAAAAAATTCTCGCCGGAAAATTTTCCGGCGGCGGCGGTGGGGGGAGGCCGGCGGTAGGTGGTGTATTGTTTATTGATATTATTATTATTATTATTAGGGGTAACCTTGTAATTTTATATTTATGGTTGGACTATTTGACGTTTTGTATAATTAGTCATAGTATTTGACAAAAATATATTTTTCCTATGTAGTATTTGGCAATTGCCCCTTATTATTATTATTATTATTATTATTATTATTATTATTATTATTATTATTATTATTTACCTAGGGTATCATTCATTAGGTAACTTTCATCGGTATTTGACTTTCTTTCTTTCTTTTTTTAGCCCGAAAACTGGATTGAGACAATTTAAGAAAAAAAACTCATACTCAATTTGATACAAATGTACTTTGACTATGTAAAGTAAAAAAAAAAATGAGTTAGTTGAGGAGGCAATTTTAAAAAAAAAAAAGACATTTTTGCCCTCGCATGTAAATCACGTGAACGGCGTCCCACAACTCTTTGGCCTGAATTGTACTCCAGGAGCCAAACTCAAAAAACGCAGATTTCAGGAGGTTACTTAATAAAAAAATAATTTAGGAGGTAAAGTCAAAATTTCGTGATAGTTAAGGAGGCAAACAAAAAAAAAATCCCTTATACAAAAGTACATTTCATATTTAGTCTAATACTAAGCCCTCTGAATTCTTTTTTAGATTTTCTGTAGTGTATGAAGATTTAGAATATATAAATAAATTACAACTAGATGTATATTCAATTCAACGAATGAAATACGATATTGGTATTATAATGAAAATCACTGATAATTAATAGTTTAATTTTTAAAATATTTATATTGGTATGGGACAACGCTACCTACGAAACAATAAAAAATAAGACATTCATATTTATTTGAATTACACGTGTTTCTCGATTTTCTATTATTATAACTAACTATCCCTTAAAAGGTGCATTCTTATAATTCACCTGCAATAAACATGTCAACTTTATGTCCCATTGGTGAGAATTAAGATGCGAAAATATTTCAAAATTATTTGCTTAATATAAAATCAAAAAGGAAACAGTTGACATGGTCTATAATGAGTTTTTCAAACTTTAAAGTAAATAATATCTCTTTTTTTTATTTGTGTTAATAATTCAATTTTTGAAGTTGACAATTCTCAACATTATTAATAATATAGTCTATAAGGTAGTTTTTTGAAATTTAAAGTGAAGATTTTTTTACACTTTATTTAATATTACTTTATAAACTTAACAATTATTTTTAATAAATATTACGTCTTTATATTTTTTTTCTTAGCAATGCCCGCGTAAACGCGGACTTTCGAACTAGTTGTATAATAAAAGCACTCCTAATATATAATAAAAGTACTAGTTCGCATGTTTGCAATAAGGACATGGTTCTCATTTGAACCCACCCCTACATACACCCCCCACACACACACATATATATATATATATATATATATATATATATATATATATATATATATATATATATATATATATTATACTTCTTCGATTAATCTTGTTTATATGTACACATGTCCTTATGACTTTCATGGATCAAATCTTATTGCCATGCCCATGATGGTATGCGAATTCTGATATTATCACCATATAAATTATTATGGTGTTCCTTTAGTGTTGTTATTTTGAGGGTAGAGACTGAATTTGGTGTTACTTTGAAATATTAAGTGTTTTGCATGCTTGTATTATTTGCATCGACCAGTGTGAAATTAACCAAATCAGTGTCATTCAAAATCAGGATTATTTTTTAATCAAATTTTAATTTATAACATGAAATTAACATAAGTGTTCATGTTGTTTTAAAATTTTGAGTCAACATCACTAAAATTTATAGTGGGCAATTGTCTTATTCAAAAATCATGCCATAATATGTAGATTGATTATGATATTGAGATAAAGCTAATATAATAATGTCTTCAAATATGCTTAAATATAAGTTTTTTTTTCCTTCTGAAATTTTGATTTAATAATTGGACTTTAAAAAAATTCTTGCATTAGGTTTTCAAATAAGACGGTAGAAAATTTGCAATTTAATTGTTGGAGCCTCGTTAAAATTAGGGATTAAGAATCGACAATGATGGCTGGGAAAGGAGGCACAACGACATCGATTTGAAAATCATGTGAAGAAGAAGATAAATTATGTGTTTTATTTCAATTCTAAAGAAGATTGACCATTTTGCTCTTTTTACTACATGGATACCCACAACAGTTTATACACCTGTACGAATCAATTTTGCATTAGTACGTATTCCATTTACTTTTGCCTCATGATTTATAAATATTTTCATTTGGTGATCTTTTATTTTTACTTTTTACTATTGAGAATATATATGAAGAAGTTTTATTTTTATTTTTGTTGTTGCTTGGTTACCGATGAGAATATATATATAGACGTGTCAACTCATTGCCAACTTGAATCAGCCTGAGCCAAGCATTGAAGATGATGTATCAGTATATGAAATCCCCTTCTTTTTTTTCTTCCGGCAAATGGAAAACAAAGCAAACAATTGAGGGTCTCCATCTGCGTACATGTCAGTTTAAGCCTTAGTATCTTTGAGAGGATGATGAATTAGGTTTTTTGTGACATAGTGGCTTTGTTACAAATAATGATTTAGTTGACAAAAATTTGAATGTGATCTAGCTGATATTTTAGTTGTAGTTATTCAAACTAGAGAGCATGATTGTCTTATGCTATCTATTGTCTTCATTATCGGCTCCCATGATATACGTCCTAGTTGCTATTTCATGTGGTTACATTTTTGCTAAAAAAATAATTTGTTGGGAATTTTTGAGTTGTGCTTTTTACACTTTTCGCACCGAGGACAATAAAAAGGATAAAAGAAGTATGGATAAATTAATGTACACTTATGCTCGATGGTGGTATGATGGGAATGTGCTTACACTTTTCTTACACATTTTGATTCTGGATTTGATCCATTGAGTTTTTAAGTTGAACTCATTTAACGTTTAAACTCGGTGACAAAATGTAGTTATGATTTGAAAGATATTAAGAACTAACTTGGCAAGTTGGACGGATAATTCATTCCAAAATTTGATTACGAGACAAATGATCATTTTCATAAAAAAAAAATGTTTTATGCAAATTAAATTTTCATACCAAAAATTTGAGTAGCTTGTAATATGCTTTAATGGTTGTTATATCAATGAATGTATCCTCACAATGCGTGTTCAATATTACTATATCTTTGTGGTGTTGAAGGGGTATTGCTTTTGGATGTGTGTTGATATGTGAACAATTCCATTTCAATTTGAATTATCAAAATAATTTAAATTAACTAGATTTATGATAAAAGTTTAATAATTTTTATCTGAGTCTAAATATAGAAATAAATAAGTTACAAAAATATATAAATTAAAAATTACTTCACAAGATAATATTAGTATGTACTTATAAATTATTAAACAAAGGTAGCATTAACATGTAAACAAATTTTATATGGTACAAGATACCGTAATGAGAGGATACATCTAAATTCTAAATAGTGTCGATCGACACTCAAAATAGTGATGATATACGGAATATTGGTAAGATATGAGGATTTTAATTGGGTATTACTAATTAATATTTTAAAATTTAAAATATTGGTATCAGTACGTGACTGGTACGATGCATACGAGTTGAAAATACAACAAATTCAATTTTTTCCTTATATTACATGTGCCTTATAAATTTGATATTTTTAACTGTCATAGATCTTCAAAAATGATTTCTAGCTTTCATGTAACACACGGGGTGGTATGTAATGAACATTGAAAGAATAAACAGTTTAAAATTCTTTGTCGACGAGAATGATTTAATTATAAACAGAACAAACAATTTGGTTTACAAAGACATTTTTCGTAATTTAATGTGAACAGACACACACACACACACACACACACACACACACACACATATATATATATATATATATATATTTCTTTTTTATGCATCTTCAATTTATCAAATTGATAATTCTATTTTATTTTCTTTGTAAGAAGCGTTCCACACACGACTTTTAATGCAAAATTTTGACTGGTGCTAAGACCAGCGAAAAAGTGTTGATCCCAAGGATCACTTGAACACCTTCTAACGTTAAGATACATTTTAAATTCCAAATTTTTTATGTGATGGTTATAACCAAGAGTCAAGGTCAATTTCTCTCGAACGTCGACCTTTACTTAAAGAATCTCATGCTCAGCCATCATTAGCTATATGTTGTTATTTCTAGAATAACCAATCGAAAGAGTTTAAAAATATTGGTGTGCGGTGACGGCCCAAAACAAAACAATAACAATTATAATATACAAAAACTATTCAATAATATACAGTTTTAACTTTAGTATTGACTCTCTCTCTCTCTCTCTCTCTCACATTTATATATATAATGTATTTTTATTTAATAACTTTCTACCCTTCACTTCGTAAGAAAAAATTAGTTCGTTTTAACCCCATGTAAACTTTTTCTTTAGAATATTATTGTAAGTATATAACACATATTTTAAATAAAACTTAATTAATTAATTTGACTTACTTAAGAATGAAAAACAAAATAATGTATTTTTTTCCAAACAAGACAAAATAATACTAAATATTTTTTTCTCATCTATTTTGTGAATCAATGTGTGAGTTATCATATCACAAATAATACTACTAGAAAAATGGAAATTGATATTACCAAAAGACAACAATTTTAGTCTTTTTTTTT
>BMAC01000273.1:432899-445130 GCA_014905375.1 Phtheirospermum japonicum | reverse complement strand
TTTTTTTTTGTCTTTTTAATATATATTCCACTAATATTCAAATGTTTTTTTTGTTTTGTTTTTTTTACTATCGCATATTTCACCCTATTTTGTTAATGTTGTTAAACACATGGCTTATGTGTCAACTTTTTGTTCATTCTAATTATATGTGTCGTTCTATGAATTTTTCTATAGAACCAGATAGAGCTCCATTACGGAGCCCTATATAAACACATGTCATTCACCCAACCGTGCATTTACAAAAAAAAAAAAAGGAAAAAAAAAAAGAAAAAAATGATTAAGGGCTCAGATGAATGCCATGTCATTTATAGGGCTCCATAATAGAGCCCTATCTGGTTCTATAGAAGAACCGGACATCTTATTGTGTCTTGAAAATCTGATATGTCACCCTCACACAATTTCTCTTAAAAAGATTCCTTCTTGGTTTTTTCTCTTTGGTATAAAATAGCACTTTTTTTAGCATTATTTAATATTCTTTTTTCATTTAGGATTTGCTCTCCTCTCTCTCAGCATCCCATCTTCTTTTTCTTCTTCTTCTACCTTCTTCCACTTTCACCCTGAAAATCAAACTTGTTACTTCCCTTTTTTTTAAGTTATTATCTTCCCTATTAATCATTCGATGGTAAGTATTTCTTAATTTTTCAAAATTATTGTGTTTTTTTACACAAATTCTGTATTCTACGCTTCTGTAGAGAAGCAAAAACTAGATCGATTCAAATCTTAAGAAACAAATCTTCGATTTAAATCGATGTTGGTTTCAATTTTTTTTTTTAACATCTTCGATCTAAATAAATTTGTTATATCTGAATTTGTACTTTAGATCTGACTTACAATCTATGATTTATTCCAGAAAACAAAAAGGGATCGAAAACTACAAGTTTGGAATTTGGCTCTCTATAAAAATAAATATTTCATTAAATCTAATAATTGGCATGTATCTTGTATTTGTTATGGTCAAACCTATAAGTTTGGATTTTTCTTTTTCTTTTTTCCCTTTTCCCCCCTCGAAACACTAATACTTTCTAAATGTCTATAAAATTCAGAAAAACATGGATATCTCTTTAATTTATTTATTTTTCTGGATTTTTAGTTGGTTAGTCTAGGTTCATGCAATTTGACCCTTGAACGCTACGGGGTCCACGAGAAGAAAGTTTCCAAGAATTACGCCAATTTATTTTTGTTTCTTTCGTACACTATTTCCACACAAATTCTTTTATATCAATAATGTCTTTCCATTTTGTAATTATTTTTCCATAATAATAATTGCATTTTTCATTTCAGAGACCGAGAGGGCTGAAGGCAATGGGAAACATGGAGTCAGATTCAGAGTAGGAAGCATGTTAGAAAACTGCCAAAAGGGTTTCGTAATTTGTAAACGGATAGAAAATAGTAAAGAAAAATGATGGAAGTTAAGAAATGAGTTTGTAAACTTATTTCACAAGAAATAGTCTGCTTCTGTACTTTGGTACTTTACCATCTTTCTAAGAAATTTAGTTAATGGTTTTGCCATAAATTGGTTTTTGCCCTTTTACCTTTTTCTTGCAACCTATGGAGTCATCCTTTTTTTTTTCTTTTTCTCCCCCCTCCTTTTTTGAAGAAGAGTAGAATAATATGATAAATTGTTTCATAATTATAATAACACTAAAAAAAAAGATTATTAGTTAGTTGTGGAAATGAAATTGGGCGAAGTGTTTCTCATGTTATAAACCTATTCAGAATATTTTATTCTAAAAAAGTATGTGGTGTTTTTTAGAAAAGGTTTATAAAAAATAGTGCACAGAAAAAAAATAGACAATTAGAATTTACAATGGACTTTCATATTCTTTCAAAATTAAATCTAAATTTTGATAGTTTAAATTACTAATTTTACCATCATATCTTATTCAAAACCTTTGAATATTATTTATAAAGTACTACTTTTGGTCTGATTTTGTGATAATAAATTCGATTTGATTAGACAAAAATTGATCCAATCTGCAATATATTTGTTTCTATTACAAAGATCAATCCGATCTATAGCCATTATTCGGCATCGTGCTCATCGCTGGATTGTGGATATTAAGGCGGAACGAGACCCTTTATATCTATTGAGATTATTTTGGTTTAGGAATCCTTTATTATCAAGAATTTATGTTTAGGTGATTATCAGTTAATATTGATGTCAAAAGTTCATGTGTAAAGTTGAAACTAAGCTTCTTCATGTCCATAATTTGTTTTTTTTTCTTTGATTATTTTGTTTTATGAATCATTTATTCTGAATGTGTAAATTGATTATCAATTAACATTGATGTATTATGTTCTTTAGGAATCAATTAACAATTTTATTAAAAAAATACTGCATTCATATGCACAACTATAATTTAAAATAAAAATATAATAGATCATGGAATAATTAATTAGGAGAACAAAAATAATCATAAATTAGGGGACAAAAAATAACCATAAATTGCAAAATTATATAAACACCTTTACATATATATTATATTTACTTCATATACTCTCCCACTTCCATATAAATCAGGTGAACGAAAATAATCATAAATTACGGAATTATTTTCCTCATATGGTTAATTACAAAATCTTTTGTTAGTGTAAGTGTGGAATGATCCTAATTTCCATATTAATAGAAATTGGAGAATTCACACACACACATACATCAGTGTGTGTGTATATATATATATATATATATATATATATATATATATATATATATACTAGTTTAACACCCGTGTATTACACAGGATTTATAAAAAACTAAATATAAAAAATATTTGTGGAAATTATAAAATTTTAAATTTTAAATAAAAAGTAAAAGGATGTGTATCTCAACCCGTGCCCTGTTCGATTTATTAATTATTATAAATATTGATTAATATTATATTTTAATGTTCATATTAAATTCATTAATAATTATATTTGGATACTTATAAAAGATTTAAAAGATGTCACATTTTCAACTCGTCTCTAATCTATATTAATTAATTATTATCAACTCATTTTGTAATTTTAAATTAATTTTATTAATAATTATAGTTACATACTTTGAAAAACTCAAAAGGTATCATACACTCAAGTCTTCTCGTATTGTGCCATTGTCTAATAAATATTAATTAATTAATTATTATTATATAATTTTACTTTCTTATATTTATATTGAGTTCATTACTAATATCATAATTTACCTATACAGAATATTTAAAATTTTAAAATTAAATTATTTCAATTTTTATTATAAATACAATTTATTAATTATTTTTATATATAAGTTTTTTTTGTAATTAAAATTAATTCATATGTAATTTATTTTTAATTAAAATAATTAATCTAGATTATTTTCTATTAATTATATATGACTTATTTATATTTTTATATTAGGAGTATAAAAGAAAGTTATTGAATTAGACAAAATATAATAAAATAAAACTATTAAGTTAGACTAAATATAATAAAAAGAATATATTAAAATTATTTCATATGTAGTTTTTTTTAATTAAAATAACTAATTAGATCTTATCTACTAATTATATATTATTTATTTCTATTTTTATATTAGGAGAATCAAATGAAAGTATTGAATAAGAAAAAATATAATTAAAAAAATTAAATTAGGTAAGATACGATAAAAAGAAAAGTATTAAATTAGATAAATATTAGGCTCGTATGACAAATAAGCAAACGAAGCGCCAGGATTTTTTATTTGTCAAACGAAGCATACGAAGCAGACACATAGGTTAGGAGGATTTTGCATTAATATATAGGGGTTATATATATATATATATATATATATGGTTGGGTTCAAATGAGAACACGTCATTATATGTGAACCTAGGGACTCATCTTGACCATTAGATTGAATAATCTTGATGGTTGAGATCATGACATGTCAGCATGGTAATAATGTAAAAAAATAGATTAATTAATTAAAAATGGTGTTTTGGACATATATCAACGTTTACAAATAGCACTACATTGTTCTTTGGAAAGCACAATAGATTAAGAGAAAAACACTACGATTGTATACAAAAAGCATCGCAAATTTCGTCTATAAACTGCAAATTCAAAAATTTGAAATGAAACTCAAATGTTCAACAAACCATAACTTTTTCAAATTTTATTCGTTTTGAATGAATATATATCAAATTAAACACATTCTCAAGATCTACAATTTAAGATACATATTGCATGTTTTAAAACCTAATATATATATATATATATATATAATTAAATTAAAAAAACTGGACTGATTTTAGCACTACAGTACTGTGTAAAAAGCACAATGAACCTGGACATATAATTGCACATATATATAGAATTAAAAAAACTGGACTGATTTTAGCACTACAGTACTGTGTAAAAAGCACAATGAACCTGGACATATATTTGTACTGTGCAATATTAGATTTAAGGTCAGGATTAGTCCCTAAGTTCACATATAATGACGGGGTTCTCATTTGAACCCAATATATATATATATATATATATATATATATCCACCCTATTTGTTAATGTTGTTGACACACTAACCTATGTTTCAACTAGAGGTTGCTTCGGATGACACATGTTGTCTTCTGGCAACTCTAGAAGCTGATGTGTCAGTCTCGGGTAGTTCGGGTTAAAATACTACCTTTTAGGATTTTTTAACTAAGTATAAATAAGGATTTTTTTTCCCATTTGTTCCTTTGTCTAACTAGGGGTTGGCTCTCACAAAACCCGCCTCTCCCTCTCGCCTTCTTTTCTCGCTACTTTTCATAAGAAAAATTCTATCGTTCCTTTCAAAAAAAAAATTCTTATGTAATTCATAATTGTTTTGAGAAAATTTAGGAAAAGTGAATCTATGTTATAATTCAATTTGGCATCTCCGTCTTCGTCAGAGTCTTCTAACGGAAGCGTCTTTGCAGGTTTCTTTCAGGCCCGGCGATGTCTTTGCAGATTAACGATTCTTCGCCTTCGCCTTCTCCTTGGCGGCGGAGAACCAATTTGATAGAATTTATGAATAAGGTCTGAATTTTGGTTTATTTTTATTTATTTTTCTGTGTGTAATTTCTAATCTATAAGTGAAAATTGCAGGGCATTATCCAGAATGGGACGAAGATCACCCAATCCGCTTTGTCGGGCATTCGGCCGATGCACAGTTTGTCCGAGTCTTGCAACAAATGCTTACCGATAGGTAAAAAAGAATAAGGAAAATGAGCCAATTAGCTAAAATGAGACATAAAAACAATTATCTTACTACAATTTCAGGCATCCGAGGGATATGAAAACACTTCGCCAAATCGGGTGCTTAGCATAACCTCATTGTCCAGTGCACTTCTTTTTGTGTTTAGTGTGTTTTAGTAGGATCTGTTCTTATGCAATGTTTTGGATTTTTTTTTTATTTTTTATGATTCGAATCTACTGTGAGGATCGATGTCAGGATCATCTTGCTTCCAAAGAACGTCTCGAACTGATAATTTTCTTGTTTTTCTCTCTCTCTCTCTCTCTTTCTTTATTATGAAAACTCTCTTCTAAACTCTCTTTTTATCTGTGCACCCCTAATTGATAGAATTGTGTCCACTTTTACTGATAATTTTTTAATTCGTGAATGCGTTAGATGTAAAGTCCCACCTGGGCTGACTTATATAATTTACCTATAATTTCTCCATTTCGGGTTCGGACCGTTTCTGCTAAGTCGTTTATAGTAAGTATAATGCTAATTTGGAATCATTAGAGGAGATTAAAAAGTTTTTTGTATATGATAGTTTTATCAAAATAGGTATCTACTATGGATCCTGGAAATGCCACCCAATATTCTACGTATGTTGTTATTCATGATACAAATATAATTCAAAACCTTAAAGGAGTTCTATATCAAGCTCCATTATGTGCTTTTCAAACTGTTATATAACTTATAACCTTACTGTTGTTGGGGGTGCTTTCCGGGAAATGCATTGGGAATGAAAATATATGTCCTTTTCTTTTAGAGGGGGACATTTTCTGTTGAAATGTCTTTTTTCATACGTTATTAGTGTATTAAGATAAGTGTGGAATATATGTATGATCAGGAAATGTAAAAAAATACATTTTTTCTTGATACACTAATGAAATATTTATAAGGTTATACATATAGTAAATGGAACATACACATATATACATATTTTATAGTAAGTAGTACAGTTTTGTATTTTTAAAGAATATTTTTGAGGAAGAGAAAGATGTCTGTTTAAGTTAATTATTTGGTTGCATTTGAAATATCCTTTACGGGGAGTAAACACTCCCGCAACTAACATCAAATATTGCATAACGATTCTTTCTTGATGGGTGTTATTTCTTGTAGTTATTTATTTATTTATTTTCACTTTGCCAATCAATAATGATCTTTTGGGGTTTTATTCTTTTTTATGTTAATTTCCTGTCTTTTTTCCTTAAACTCTTAAAATGTCAATTGGGTTTTGGGTTCATTTTCAACTTCAAATTGGTCGCTTCCAAGTGACAATATAGAGGTTTTGGGTATTTTATTTTGATTTTAGTAGCTGGGTTTTTATGGATTTCAGATGACTTTGCGATTGAATTGATTAATTGAGGATTAAATTGAAAAGGGGCATAATAATGTCTTTGAAGAGCAGAGGAATTGATTCATCTTCGAAGAACTTTACTTCAAGAAAATTCACATTTTTACTCTGTATTGGTTGTTTTTGTGCTGGGATGCTCTTCACCGACAGGTTTTTAGGTCTTTTCACTTTCATATGAATTCTGATTCTGATTACCCTAATTTGGTCAAGTATAGGCTTTGTTTGTTTCTGCAAACACATTTTAGTGAGTGATTAGTATGAAATTTTATGGATACATTGATTCAATTATAGCTCTATTTGGGATTAATGGGACTTTTTTTTTTAACTAGCTTTGATAGTTCATAGATTTTCATATGATGCTTATAATGATTGTGTTTGGTCAAGTATAGGCTTTGTTTGTTTCTGCAAACACATTTTAGCGAGTGATTAGGATGCAATTTTATGGATACATTGATTCAATTATAGCTCGGGATTAATGGGATTTTTTTTTTGGCAAGACTTTTGTCAGGCCGGACTAACGGATCATCTGTTAGGCCAAAATTTCAAAACGCTATATTATAGAACAAAACCAATACATTATAGTAAAAAGTCAACACATCACAATACTAATACAAAAATAATACATCATAACACGAGTCAGATATTTACGAAAAATCAATACTGTTGAGTACAAAAATCAATACATCATAATTCAAAAACCAATACATTAGAACATCGGGTCAGATAGCCTAACGGATCATGACCCGTCAATCTGGCCTAACGCAAGTTTTTGCCTTTTTTTTTTTAACTAGCTTTGATAGTCCATATATTTTCATATGATGCTTATAATGATTGTGTGCTAAAAATGAAATAGTGCGATTATGGTGCAACCCACATTTTAAAAAGTTCATGAACTAATTTTATCTTATCAGACCTGTTTGGGAAGCTTGAATCATAAATTGGGTTATTACGACCCAAGAACCAAATACCTTTATAATCGAAATAATTTATTATTATTATTATTATTATTATTATTATATTATTATTATTATTATTTCCTATTGTATAGAAATCTCAGTTCTAGATTAATACTAAGTAAAAGTTTGAACGTTCTCATTTTAGTGTCTCTAGGGTTTTGCAGGAGTCATAAATTTTCTTATTAGCTCTAATTTTTTAATTAGAGGTCAAATGTGTCTCCATTTGGAGGCGTCTTCTATGCATGTATTTTTCAAATCTTAATGATTAAAGTCTTCCTAATTAAAATTAAAATTGATTATTATGATTAATTAATTTTTTTAATTATGTTATTATCCTAATTGTGTTTATACCTTTTAAAGATTAACTATAGAAAGACAACTTTCCATAATTAGGATTTTTTTATATATAATATAAATGATTATAGCCAATCAAGTCATACTAAAAAGGTTGAGTTAAAATATTGAAATTATGATTTATGATCATTTGTACGATAGAGGTCAGCTTTTCGAATTAGATTTATGATTAGTATGATAGCGGTTAATTTAAAAATAATTTAATTAATTAGTGTATATGAGAGACCAATAATCACATTTTCTTAATTTCAATTAATAATTTTAATTGAATACTCAAATCTTTTTCAAAATAAGTCTATATTCATTTAGGTACAAATCATTTCTATATAAAACAAAAACCTAATTAATGGGAAGATATATATAACAATGAAGTGCAATTAATATTATATTTAATCCAAATTAATACAATTACCTTTTGGGTTGAAATCGTGCAATCTATATATTATAAATTGATATTGACATTAATGATATGATATATATCAAATCAAATAAAAATTATTTGACAAACTCATTAATTAAATTCTATTCGAATTTTGACGATCAAGACTTTCGGAGGTTGCACGACTTACCGCTCCCTTAACCGAGATTTCATTGTGTACACTACAAAAAAATTCTAGCGGTTGTTTTGATTACTTCAGTGGCTACATATTTAATTTGATATATTTATTAATTTGATCTTATATATTAAAATTATTGTAAATTATTTTGAGTGGCTTTTTATGTTTTGCTTTTGTTTTTAAGTAAGTTTTGGTCTTTTCAAGTTAGGTTCTAATTCACTTTCACAAAGGTTTAGGCTAAACATTGGCAAACTATTAATCAACAATTTTGCGTTGGAACTTATAAATGTTTACATTTAGGCCATATTATATATTCAAACCACACTCATCTTTACATAGCAATGATTTTGTTTTTATATTATAAGATATTTAAAAGCTTATGAGCTCTTCAAATGGGGTTTGAGGTGCTTATCGATTCTTGATTTAGTACCAACATCTTTGTTTGGTGGTCCTACCCCAAATTCATGCTATGATTATACTTTTTTTTTTCTTAAATGATATGATAAGTTTGTGAAACATAAGCCTATTGTCACTAAAAGGGCGATTAATATTTTTACAAATTCGGTTTTCTTTGGGTATTCCCATTGCTTTCACTAACAACGAGTTCCGTGTATTACTAAAGTAATGACACTGGAAGATTATTCACTGTGAAGAATTAGAATAATACACGAGTCATAATGTAGTCTATGGGAATACCTTCATTTATATTTTATTCATTTTGTATTATTAACTCTTATTACCCTTTTTATGGAACTAATAAAAAAATTAATTAAGATAAACCCTAATTGTAAGAATGATCTAATTAAGAAAATAATCTATATACGGAATATTTTTGAGATAAGTTAAATAAAATTTATTTTTAGTGTTTCAATTAATCTCAATAAAGTATATGTATTTCTTACAAAATCTCGTGTGTAACACACACGGGCACTGCACTAGTATATATATATATATATATATATAGGGGTAGATTCAAATGAGAACCATGTCATTATATGCAAACTAGTGTTTTTATTATATATCAGCAGTGCTTTTATTATACAATTCTAATACTTTTAATAAAATAAGGAAATACACAAAAAATTTGATCCATCCATTTAATTAGATCTAAGGCCCATAATTGACCCTAGGTTCAAATATAAGAACATGGTGTGTGTGTGTGTGTGTATATATATATATATATATATATATATATATATATATTTATTTATTTATTTATATATATGGAAAATACTACGATGCTTTCCCAATACCATACACATGTATGGTAATCTAATCATTGTTTGACACACCACTTATATTTAGGGATTAGAATCTTTAACACAAATCTGTTATAAATCTGTTATGAATAAATGTAGAAGTATCATATTGTTACTTTACTGTAGAAGTCACACACACAGAAAGATAGGTTTGTGTGGTGTGCATTGCGAACATATAACATGTTGACAAGACTAGAAAGAATTATTAATATTTGTCACCTATCCTCAAATAATGTTATTTATTACTTATCTCAGGTGAATTATCCTTATATGCAAAATTTGCACTTCAAAGTTTAAATTAATTTTGATTGCACTATCACTATAATTTTTTTGAAAAGAATACCACTCTGAATATAATCTCATGTTTGTATTTTATGATTAATTTGCAGAAAGATACGAAAGACAATTATTTTAGAAACACGGGATCCCCAATCAATAGGTACATATTAGAAACAAACATATGTTTATATTAATTTCACGTAGTTGAATACTCTCAATGTATTTTTTATTTTTAACAAGTCTTACCATAAATAAAGAAAATAACAACCATTTTCAATAGTGAATTTGTAATTCCTTCATCGCTATCATCTACTGCACCTATCTGTTCTAGAGGTTATTGATTCATCTCTTATTCAAATTTATTTCCAAACTGACATAATGTTACTCTTCTCAATTTATCACCAAACTTCATCATGCACAATTATTATTTAATGTTTTGTTTTAACAATAGTTTTACAGTTACATTTGTAATTGAAATGGCTAACAGTATAAGTTCTCATCAATTCACACCACCATTATCCGATCTCACTAATTGTAAGTATATTAATTATGGTTATTATGTTTTATTTATAACACATAATCTATTACAATTTATAAATATAGATTTATTAGACAATTCCCATATACCATTAGAAAAATATTTTATCTCAAATAGTTTATTCAAATGTTAACTTCCCAATTAATACAAATTACTATACAAGAATACTAATATACCCTTATTAATCAATTACATATTACATCACAAGATTTTATACTACTTCCTAAATTTTTATACTACACCGTGTGATTTCATACTACATTGGTAAGATTACATACTATTTGCAAAATCACCTACCATCGTCGTCAATCGTCACCATTAATTTCATACTACTTTAGTAAAATTACATACTACTTGGCATATTTTGAATAATTACGTACTATTTTAGCAAAATATGGAAAAATTACATGCTACTTATCAAAATTTGAGAAAAAATTCAAAATATTGAAAAATTCATAAAATTAACAAATTTTGAGAATTTCATACTACTTTTGAAATATTATATTCTACACTGGAAAATTTAAGAAATTTCATGTTGTCATTTTATACAATTTCAATTTATGAATTCCATAATTTTATACTAATTCCATTCACTTATGTTGTAGTTTCCATGGTGGATTAAATGCAAACTTACTTGATTGGGGGGTGGGGGAGAATGGATGTATGGAGAAGTAGTTAATTACTTTGTCAGTATATTTAATCTTTTTTTTCCATAAAAAGTTCACTTTTTCATGCTGTTTGTAGGTTTCTTTTGATTTGCATAAAGAAGAAAATAAAGAGAGAGAGGTCTTAGTTTGTGGGTGAGAGAGAGAATGGACCTAGACTGTTTTATTTTCAAATTTAAAAAAACTACAAATCTCAAATCAAACTCATTATATATATATATATATATATATAGGATTGGGATCATGTGGGAACCAATCCCCTGTGTGGGAACTAGGAACCCACATGAGCCTCTAGATTAAATATTTTGTATGGTCAAGATCATCACATTAATTATATTATTAATATATTTATATTAATTGAAAAGAATTTTTATGTAATTACTCACACTRTCTAAAAATAACACATAATTAAGTCATCTTATTCCAAAAATCAAGCTTCACAAAATCATACGTATATGYCAACTATATCTTTACAAAAAATGGGAAGAATGATAACACCCCTGTATCTTGATTTTTTAGCATAATTTTAAAAAACACTTCACACGGCGACCTTCACACGGCCGCCCCCTTCCACCCCCCACCCCCCACGACGCTCCTAACAAGCTTCGCCTGGGCGTGGCACACAAGCGCTGCCAGCGCCAACACCATGAGCCGCAGCCCACACTCGATCTGGTCGACCCTCGCCGTCAGGGCCCTGGACGGGCTTTAAATAAATTAATATCACCACAAACTACACTTCAATCGTCTACAGTCTGGAAGATGGATCCACTACCACTACCCATTAAATCAATCAAAAATAAAGTACTTTCCCCAAATTACATTATGCTACTGTTCTGATGGTGGTGGCCCAAACTGAAAATAAAAATAAAAATAAAAATAAAATAAAAATGGGCAGCTTAGGATAAAAGGGTCCAAAAATAAAATGTACATCACCACCACATATACTACATTCACCTTAATACACACTACCACTCTTCTTCCTTTTTTTTTTTTTTTTTCTTTTTCTTATAATGTTGATTCCGGGTGACCCAAAAAGAAGTTAATTAGCATAGTGTTAATTATATTATTTATACTG
>BMAC01000273.1:408618-431313 GCA_014905375.1 Phtheirospermum japonicum | reverse complement strand
TATGGTCAAGATCATCACATTAATTATATTATTAATATATTTATATTAATTGAAAAGAATTTTTATGTAATTACTCACACTATCTAAAAATAACACATAATTAAGTCATCTTATTCCAAAAATCAAGCTTCACAAAATCATACGTATATGCCAACTATATCTTTACAAAAAATGGGAAGAATGATAACACCCCTGTATCTTGATTTTTTAGCATAATTTTAAAAAACACTTCACACGGCGACCTTCACACGGCCGCCCCCTTCCACCCCCCACCCCCCACCCACGCTCCTAACAAGCTTCGCCTGGGGCGTGGCACACAAGCGCTGCCAGCGCCAACACCATGAGCCGCAGCCCACACTCGATCTGGTCGACCCTCGCCGTCAGGGCCCTGGACGGGCTCCGCCACGCCACCGCCACGTGCCACGGCCTCATCTGGTGAAACTCCTCCATTGCCGCCGCGTCGTATTCATCAAGATAGCGGTCCCCGCCGTTGTCTTCTTGGGACTACGATGCTCGGTCGTCAAGAAATGACCGAAAGAGGTTGTTGATAATCAATTTGATTTCAGTTTTTTGGTCCCGGATGAGGAGTTAAGATCTGGACTATCCATAGAGAAAATTAAAATTCGGTCATCCGCTTGTATCTCATTAGCTGCAGTTTCTTAGTTCTTTTCATTAAAGTTAATGTGTGTGTGTGTGAACTTAGTATAGACACTGATTTTAGTTCTTTTCATTACATGTAAATTAGTTAAAAAAAACTTGCTTCCATATATTGATTTTAGCTGTTCGCATTGAGCATTAGTCTTATCGGGAAGAATGATTTTTGATGCTTAGGTGTTGCGAAGCTAACCTAGTTTGTCCCTGTTGAAGTGGAGACTTCAGATCATTATTATTACCATGTACGTAAAAATATTATCCATTTTTTGTCTTTTTTTTTTGGAGAGTAATGTATTGAAGATTACGTTTTCTTGCAGGTAGCTTTCTTCACGACAAGGAAAGTTAAGGCTTTGGAAGAATTAACATGGGTTAGTTTCATCTAATTCTTATACTATTATTGAGTTTGGTTTTTAATTACGTTATTTTGGAAAATGTAATTTCTTTCAATGCTGAACTGTGTCGATTTTGGAGAAAGCTTTTTTGTGAACATTTTGTTGAATGTATTTCAGGACTATGGAGTCGAGTGTGGGGATTTAATTAGAATACTACTAATTATATTATTTATAATGTTAATTAGCATACTGTTAATTAGTATAGTGGAATTATATTAATTAGCATATCTGCACAGAAAATTAAGCAAACACAGARCCTAATTAAACACAGAAAATTAAGCAAACACGAAACCTAACTGGAATAAAACTTAGCATCACTAAACTTATTGTTTAGCATAACTCGAATACAAAATTAGCATAACGGGAATACCAACTCAAGAAAATTGAGCAACAGAGACCAAGAAACCCTCTGAACTCACCTCCGCCGACTCCGTCGAGATCTTCGCCATCAGTTACGTCAAGGATTTCCTCATCGTCACCTTCCGTTTCCTCCTTAGCACGTGCGTCAAGAGATACGTGCCGCTGGCCTCAGCGAGCGAGGCATCGCTCGGGACGCCGGCATTCATCGCCGTCCAGATCCGCCGCCCATCCGGCAGATTCCAAGGCTTCCTCAACATCGCCGCCGTGGCGTATTACTACTCGAGTTATCCGATTTTGGAGAGAGTCTCCGCCGTGAGTTTGCGAGATCTGATGGAGAAGCGAGTTGCGCTAGTTGCGGAGTAGGATCTTCGGGAGATTTGTGGAATGGGAGAAATGTCAAAGATACCCTGAACAGACATAAAATAATCCCGTGTGTAATGTAAATGATATACCTACCGTATATACAACAATAAACTTGAGCCGTTTGATAAACAGATTAAACGACTGAGATTGGTTCTCAGTTCCCACACAGGGCTTGGTTCCCACGAGATCCCACCCCTATATATATATGGTTGGATTCAAATGAAAACCCATCATTATATGTGAACCTATGGACTCATCTACACCACATATTCATTTAATCCAAGTGTTATATTTAATTCAGAATTTGTATTAAATGGGAAATGTGAAATCCAAACGCTAGTTTATTAATTAAGAGGGGCAAATTAGACTAATTGTCAATTGTATATTCTCTTTCCTTTTCATTTAAAAGGAAACAAAGATTCTACTTTATCTTTCCTTTTCTTTTAAAAGGAAACAAAGATTTTCCATAAAAATTATTAATTCACTTAAAAAATGAGATTAGAAATAAACTAATGACGTTATTAATCAAATTATTCATGTATTAGATCATCTCCAATGCAATAGTGTTAATTGATCATATGTGGCAAATGACATTGACATTTTATTAAAAAAAAAAAATCTCCAATGCATCAATGTTAATGTTATATATGTGATAATTTATTTTATTTATTTTTAGGAAAATAAAGAGAGAATTATAACATGATTGGATGATATCTTTAAAATTAATTGTAGACATTGTCAAGAGTAATGTCTAGAATTTAATATTACTCTTGACAATGTCAAGCATTTAATGTGCCACATAATTATTTTAACGTGCCACATAATTATTTTTATTTCATGTGTCAGTTTTTTCACTTTAAAAATTGTTGCATTGGAGATGCTCTTAATAATATTATAATATAATAAGATTGATTTTCTTAATATATTATGACTGCTTTTTTAAAATAATTGCAATGCTTTTTTACTACACTAACAATACTTTTTCTGTTGAATCGATAATACAATAAGAGTATTTTTCTTATGTAGTTGCAGTATTTTTTTACCACACTAACAATGTTTTTACTATTGAATCACTAATATACTAATTTGATTTAGTTTTTGACCTAATATAAAAGTATTCTCGTCCAAGGAAAACACACCTCCAATACAATAAAAAAGCACTAATTTGATATAGCTTTTGGTCTGAAATAAAAGCATTCTTAGCCAAGAAAAGCATCGTCCCAAAGTATAAAAACACCACCAATGTAATTGAAAAAACAATAATTTGAAAAAGAAAGTACCAACAATCCTCTTAGAATCACTCGTCACTATCACCAACACAATTACATTTGACGAAAGCACCACCAAATACTTGCAGAAGGACTGTGTAATGTTCAAAAAAGCACTGTGTAAAGTATTCTTAAAGAAGCGGGGAATTGGATGTGGCAGCACCAATTTCGTTGACGAATATTCAAACTCAGCTTTGAAAATTGAAACGCTCGGCATGAAACGTTCAACGCCGCCACGCCCATGGGTATTAGACCGAAGAAATAAAAAGAGAATTTCAACAACCACCACTGCGATCGGAGTCCCACTGATAGAGACATCCCCGGTGGTGAGATTGCATGCCATCATCGATCCAGATTGCAAATATGGGCTATCGTGTATCCTCGCAATATCGTATACCCATAAAACGTATATGAATTGGACTGTACTTTCAACAAAACAATGTCTATGAATTGACAGCCTTCGAAAAAAAAAAGGAGAATCTGCAGTATAAAACTGAAGAGTTAGCGCTTTTTTTTTAATATATATTGGTGCTTTATGAGTGATCGGACAGTGCTTTCAAAAAAACAACGAATTTTTTTTCCTTTTTTCTTCAAACAATTGCGTTTTTTGTAATGTATATGGATTAATTCTGAATCATCCCGTCAATTTGGTGAGAATGATTATAATGGAGATGAATTAATTTCTTATTATAGAAAAGGAATGATTATAATGGAGATGGATTAATTCCTTATTATAGAAAAGGAATATATGTAATTATGGGACTGTCTTAATTGCAAAGAATTGAAAAAGACAAAAATATATTTATTATGCTTGAATTAGAGTCAAAACTTCCTTTTAATATTAACCATTGATCTTATTTAATCAACGGTGTGGATGGGTCCCTAGGTTCACATATAATGACGTGGTTCTCATTTAAACCTATATATACATATATATATATATATATATATCCACCCTATTTGTTAATTCTGTTGACGTGGCTTATGTTTCAACTTGTGAGTGATCCTATTTACATGTGTCGTCGTCTGGTGCCTTTAAATTCTGATGTGTAAGACTCTTATGAAATGTGTTAAAATACTTTTTTTTTTAATTTTTTTTTTGCCTAGGTATAAAATACTACTTTTTCATTTAATCCCTGCGTCAGAAAAATTAGGGTTTCACCATCCCTTATTGCTCCCTCTCGCCGATGTTCAGAATTTGCTTTCAACCTCATTCATAGCTAGGTTTCTATCATTCCCTCTCTCTCTCCCTCTCGCAGCTTTCATTTTTTCGTTAGAATCTTGCTGCTGCTTTTTCGCTAATCGAAAAAACCGATCCATCAATAAGAACCCATAAAAATTGTCAATTTGATTTTCTTATATAATTGCAGACTAGATCTGTTGTGTGAAGAACTATTCGATCGGTCGATGTCATCATTTTCTTCAAATGGCCCGCTCCATGTGTTGTTTGGAATTCGGCTTGCAGTTATTGAAATTGTAAGTGTTGAATTTTACTATTTGAGTAAAAAAGAAATTGATGGATTATGGGCCTCTGTGATTGGTTTTTTTAGTTGCGTTATTTTAATGAGTCTGACTTGATTGAAGTTCATAGATCCATGTCTTTTGATGTCGTTCATTTGTTCTAATTGAGATCTATTTTTTGTTTAAATATTTGCAAGAGTATTTCATAATCAATTTCAAGCAATGATATCGAATATGTTGAAAGGGGATCTACAATTGAAGTAGAGCATCAACAATCACCATTACTGTGATGTAAATTATTCTTAGTTCTCATCCTTTTGTTTTGTAATATTAATACTGCTCTTTCTCTGTCTCTCTCCTTTTAGATTTATTATATAAATAAACATTTAATTCATTTCTTACACTTCATAGAAGACTAGGGGGTTTGGTAACTTCTTCTATCTTCCTCACCGCAGCCCCAATCTGGAACGACCTCCAAAAATTTTCTTCCCCTAACCCTTCATTAACGTACGATGGTCGATTAGCCCGGTCGATGCCTACTCAATTGGAACTCCATCTTTGGCGCCGAACCTCGACGGAACAGCAAAGCTTCAAATCCCACGTTCAAATAGCCGATATATGCGATGCCTTCACACTTAGATTTGTAAGATTCATATCTGTTTCAATTTATTTTTTTCGATTTTACATAAAGCAAATTATACCTCACAAATTAATCTATTTTATGGTTGATTCAAATCCAATTCGTAGAAGTACTTCATTGCAATGGAATGGGTTTTGAACGACTCGAGTAATGGCTCACACATAATGTCTGCAGTTGAATAGTGCGAAAGAGGAAAAATCTCAAAAGAAATCCCAAATTTGTATATTTGTTAATTTGGTAAAGGGTTCAACTAATCGTGATTGTCATATTTTGATTAGAGTCCAGCTTTTCTAAGTTTGATGATTCTAAATTCAGTGACGGTAGTTCAGATTTTTCTAAAACTAAGCGCTTTATCTCGAATTTTAACATGTTAATATTGTGCATATTTATGGTAATTGGAGTATGATGTGACAATAGTGAATCATATATTCAACCGAAAGACTACTCCTTTTATGATAATGACATAGAATAAGTCAATCATAAACTTCATGAAAATAATTAATGAAATGCATAATTTTATTTCTATTGTAATTAAATATAGATTTTAAAAAGCAATAAGATTTCAATATTGATGAATCTAGGTGAAGTTTTTAAATTCTTTCTCTTTCTCATGTCCATTCTTAGCCTATGTAATATAAAAGTTTGTCTTCATGAATATTTGACAAAACTACAAATAATAATTATTGTAAACTCGGATGTCTAAGGCAAGGTACATATTCATTAGGCAAGAGACTAATGATATGGTATATTTAATGGATTGATACATATTCTTTTTATTGATTCAGATGGCGCATTTTTGTTAATTTTCTTTGATTAGGGTTTATTAATGTTTATTGTTAGTCTTTTATGAATTATACTTTGGATTCTTTGTCTCTATTATTATTATTATTATTATTATATATCAGATTTAATTTCCAAAATATTATTGTCTTTTTTTTCTTCTCGGGTTTTTGCTCGGGTTCTTTGATGAATTATGTCAGATTTAATTACTAAATTATTGATTTCAGAATCTCCTTTTTAATTTCTATTTCGGCGTTTCTTACAAATTAAGAAAATCATAATTTGATTGTTAATTATGATTCTTTCTTCTTCTTTTTTTAAATTCTTTATTTCATAATATATGTTGGTTTATTTATTGTTGTCTTATTGTCCTTTTGTTTGCAAAATTATTTACGGTCATTAAGGAATGTCCAATAAGCTTATCACAATATCTGTAATAGTCATTTTTTGAACTTATTTATTTATTTATTGTTTTGTTTTTATTTTTAAGTAATTTATGCTTTAGAAGAAATATTATTTTTTGGGATCCCGTGTAATTTACTAAGATTCTCTATCACACTCAAGCTCCTTATTTTTTTTTAATTTTTTTTAACAGTTCAATATCTGTTAAGAGTATGGATTCTATTGATTACCTTAGATGAACAGTTTGAAGTGTGTTGGTTGTTTATAAGGTCTTTGTCTTCAAGCAATTGGCCAGAGAGGATTAAGAATTTTTGGAAGAGATTCTTTTATCCACATGACGATTATTTGGTAAATTTTTATTTAATTTTTTTAATTCCGATTTTTTTCTCCTTTTATTTGTATGTGTGTGTAAAAAGTTTTAATCTGAATTGGACATGGGAAGTGTTTTTAGGCCTATTTGTTATACCTTTTTTAAAAAGTAAATACAATCTACACGAAGTGCTTGTGATTTTGAAAGATACTTTTTGTAACTAGGCTAAACCTCTAGAGTGATTTTCTTATTTATGTTATATTAATATAAAATTACTCCCGAGGTTTGGTCTAATTACAAATAAACCCAGATCACTTTAAGAGTTACCAGAACTATCAATGAGGTTTATTTTAGAATTTTATGAGTTAGCGGAGTATTGTTGTAATTAATTTGTGTAATTATCTCTATTTATTGAGTAAATAAAATCTTCAGGGGTAATTTATATTTTCCATTTAAACTTTTTTGGAGGGTATTTTGGTCATTTTACTATTTTGTGTTGTTTACATTTTTTTCCTTTTATTGCACATTCTTCAATGCTTTTTAGGACTGATTAATTAATTTTTTCCTGGTAGATTATTGGTTGATGAAATGTAGTCATGCTAGAGGTTGTTCGTGCTGTTAATGGTTTCTAATTTTAGAAGAATTTGCATTTAATTCTTTTGGGTGTTGGATTAAATTTTCTGAATCTATTGGTTTGAAACTCTGTGATCGTTAATATATCTTTTTTCTTACCTAAGGGATATTTGTTGAGTAAATACAACCCCTGGGGTAATGTTTCTTATTTATGCTATCTTAATACAAAATTACTTCTGAGGTTTGGAATAATTACAAATAAATCTAGATAACTTTCAGAGTTACTAAAACTATCGCTGAGGTTTTATTTTATAATTTTGAAACTTAGTAGGGTGTTATTGTACTTGCGTCAAACCTCAAGGGTATGTTTTTGTAATTATCTCTATTTATTGAGTAAATACAATCTGCAAGCCGACATTTTTATAATTATGCCAAACCTCTTGGGTGATTTTTATAATTTAATTGTTTTTCTACTCTTTGTTGTTTTTTCTTTGTTTTTTTTTCTCTCTTTGTTGTATTCAATGCCAGATTCAATTACAAAATTATGTTTAGTTTCTAGATCGATTCATTTAACAAACTGTGTTTAGTTTTTAGAACGATTCAATTAACAAATTTTGTTTAGTTTTTAGATTGATTCAATTATCAAATCGTTTCCGTGAAGATTATTGACAGAATCTGAGTCACGAGACAAGTTATCAAGGCAAGAGGACGTTTTAACCACTTACAGTAATTGATTAAGAAATTTGGCAGGGTGAATGTTGAGAGGGTTCAATCCGTTAGAATGCGTTTCGGCTCACCTTCTTTATTTGGTCTTGGCTAAGCGTCTCTTCATAACTCTGTATCTCGATTTCGGCCATTTGCTTTTTCAGGGTATCTGATGGAGATATATTTTGATGACATTTTTGTAGTATGAGTTCGAGACGCGATCTTGCTTCAACGAAAATGCACAAGAAATGGTGATCAGGATGGTGATGGGGTGAGATTTACAATTTTTAGGTGTAAATTTGTTGAATGGGTTAAATATGATACTTGACAAAAACATACCGACTTTGACTAATCAATTCAATGGTGATAAGGTACATATACAAATACTCTACAGCTATGTTACTCTTCCTCTATCTTAGTAGCATAGGTTATTATCACCGGTTTCCAAGAATCTTTATTTTTGACCTAAGCTTTATGTTTAGGGATAATTACAAACACTACCCCGAAGGATTACCTCAATTACCATAAAGAAAAAGAATCATATTTTAAAATTACGAAAATCCTCCCAATATATTAGAAATACCCCTTTGAGGTTTGTATTTGATTTTAACAATTAACCCGCGGCCATCAGCATTTTGTAAAATAATAAGAAATATCAAATGAGTATTTTTAATTTGGTATAACTACAAAACTACCCTTGTGTCTTGGGTTTTTTACAATTCTGTGTTAAATAGAAGGGGGTCATTGTAATATATTTATGAATGTCAGGGTAGGTCGTGAAGTATAGTACATAATCAAACCTCATGAGGTTTTTGTGTAATTCTCAAAAAGATCTTTCTTTTTGTGTGTGTAATTAGGTCAAACCTCCATAATACTTTTGTAATTATTCCTATTTTTTATTTTGAAAGATGACTTAAGGTTGTTCTCATTTATGGCTATTTGTTTTGTATTGAGGAAATAATATTTCCATTATCTCGAGAACTATCAATTTGCTTCCTTATTATTTGTAGTATTTTTTTAAAATTACATTTTTGGTTGGTTTGCGGAGTCGTGCAAATGATGATGAACTTAAAGGGATTATTGGAGCAGTCGTATATATCTCTTTAATGTCTTGATAATAATTAGTTTAGATTTGCTTTTTTTTTTTTGGTAATTTGGCGTAAACTCATGGATAGTTTTTATAATTACAAAAGTTTGAGTTAATTACAAAATCTACCTGAGGTTTTGCCAAATTACATAAAATTAATAATAATTACAAGTAGACCTTGACATCTGATTCACTCAGGGTGGTATTTCTGATTCGTAAAGGTAATTTGATCTTATAATAATTAGGCTAAACCTAGAGGCCATGCTGATTTGGAAATGATTATATTAGGATGCTTTAATTTTGGGAGTTAAACTTGTATTCCCGAGAAAAGAAAATTTGGAAGCTTAAAATAGTTCGACTTGCATATGAATTTAATTTGTATAGACATTTAAATTTATAAATTGTATCTACACCAATGTTATAAGCACAGTCATCTTGCATTGTGAGGGTCTGAAAATACATCAAGATAGTTTATTTATTGATTTTTTTTAAATTGAATGCTTCTTTGCTTTCGCCAAATTATCTTGCATAGTATGTTATGATATTTATTTACTTATTATGAGTTAATTAAAAAAACCTCCCTCGAGGTTCAGTCTATTTACAAAAAAAAGCCAGATTTTCTTTTAAGGGAAAATTCCCATATACTCCAAAACATAAAATTAGTTGCCCTAAAACCCCATTGAATATAAAAGTACCCTAATGATCCAATAACTATAACAATATACTAAACTACCCTTAATAGATTTTTCTCAATAAGAGCAGTTGAAACAATCAAATTATGACTGCTAATAAAACTCATTTAATGCAATTTCAATCTTTCCAAACTTTAAGTCTAACTAATAAAGTAAACTAGGTATCTATGGGTTCCACGCATCGTCTTTTCATAATCTAAATTATATGAAATGCTATTACATGAGTATTACGAACTCCTCTGTTAAAATTACAAACTACTTTGTTCAGATTGCGAACTACGTACTACTTTGTTAAAATTACAAACTACTTTGTTCATATAAGAGTACTAAATTACCCTTTTTAACTATTTTATCTTGTTCTTCAAAAATTTAGAGCTACTCGTGTAAATTCAGAACTACTTACGTAAATTCAGAACTACTCGTTTAAATTCAGAACTACTTGTGTAAATTCAGAACTACTCGTGTAAATTTCGGAACTACTCGTGTAAATTTTGGAACTACTCATGTAAATTTAGAACTACTCGTGTAAATTCAGAACTACTCGTGTAAATTTCAAACTATTCTTCAAAAATGTAGAACTACTCCTGTAAATTCAGAACTACTCGTGTAAATTTCAGAACTACTCATGTAAATTCAGGACTACTCGTGTAGAATTTGAAAAATTACACACTACTTCGCATAATTTTTGGAAAATTACATACTACTTCGCATAATTACACACTAGTATAGTATAATTATTTTAGTAATTCTCAAATATTGATAACTATGATACAATTCCTAACACTAGTAAAAATAATGAAAGCTATTATTGTAACAGACAAAATTCCTTGCCACTTAGATAGGATTAATAATAATGTAGATATTGTCGTTAGGTGTCGTATTACTGACGTTTATTTTCCTTTAATTTTATAGTATTTTTTGTACTCTCCATTTTCTACAAGAACAAATAAAAACAAGAATATAATCACGGAGAAAAGATATCATTTGTCCCATGATATCCTTAATAGAGTATACGTAAAGCTATTTATAATAGGAAAAAATTACATGACTCGCACACATATGAAAATAACTAAAATTGGAATCAATAAATGACAATATATTTAATAAAGGGAAAATTCCCATATGAATTAGATAGAGATAAAGTTGGAGGCGGATGAAAAGAAAATGGAAGAAAGTGTGCGCATAATTATATAAGTTAATTATGGTATTTATGATGTAAGGGTAGTATTGATAATTTAAATGTAAGTTTTGATTAAATAGGAAGTATTTGGATTATATGGAAATAAAAAGAGTCAATGAATTAAATGGGAAATGGGGATTATGTATTTGTATTATACGGGAATTTTCCCTTCTTTTGAAAATACAAATGCCTCTCAATATTTGTTTATGTTACAAAAGAGCACCCTCAAGAGTGAGTACATATAAGGCAACTACAAATCTCGGTGTAGTTTTTGAAATTTTAAAAGATATGTAGGTCTTTATGATTATATAAACTATCTAGGTATTTATTGTATATAACCCCTTTTTATTAATGTCATGGATTTGCTCTTTGGTGTTCAATTTTTCTTTGCAGCCCCCAACATATAAAAATGAAACAAAAGTTTCTTGGTGTAGTTTAACCTCAAATATCAGTTAGTTTCACAAAGTTTTTTTTCTTAATATGAAACTAATTCTCTGTAGCTATGTTACTCTTCCTTTATATGCCCATATGTTATTATTATCAATTTATTAACACGGATTATTATCATAAGTTCCAAGAATCTTTATTTTTGACATAAGTTTTATGTTTAGAGGTAATTACAAACACTATCCCTAAGATTTACTTACCAAAAGAAAAAGAAATTCTTTTAAAATCACAAAAATCCTCCTAATATACTAGAAGTACCCCAACCAGGTTTGTATTTGATTTAAAAACTGACCCCGCAGCGAGATGCATTTTGTAAAATAACAAGAAATATCAAATGGTTTTTTCTTAAATTTTAAATTTGGTATAACTGCAAAAACTATCTATGTTATTTGGGTTAATTACAACTATATGTTAAACAAAAAGGTATCATTGTCATATTTTTTAGAATGTGAGGAGGGGTATCTAAAATATTATTACTAATGAAGGTGGTGAAGTATGAAACATAATCAAATCTCAAGGGGCTTTTGTGTAATTTTTATAAATTCTATTTTTAAGTGGTTATACGTTTTAAGTTGTTACCAAATGATAATATTATTTTTGATATTTTGTATACTTGAGAATAAACAATATCGTGTTTTCAAAAACAACCAACCTGTATTTTTATCTTTGTGGTTTGTTTCGTTGGTTTGGCATTTGAAAATCCGAACATATCTCGGCGGGGTGTATCGGATGGCACATGAGATTTTGGCTAATTATGAAAAGAACCCATAAAATTTTTTGAAACTTACAAAAAAACCTTTGATGTTTAATTTTTTATTTCAGTTTTATGAGATATTAAAGCTTATATTTTTTTTAAAAAAATGCTACGAAGGATAACGATCAAACTTCATGTTGTTTTTTCTGAAGTTAATAGATTTTTTTGATAAATTATATTTTTATGTATTTTTTTATTGATGCCCGTGTTTTCGCGGGTTTACTAACTAATATATATATATATATATATATATATATATATATATATATACACACACACACACACACACACACACATATAGGTATAGGATCACGTGAGAATGGATCCGTGGGTGAGAAATGAGAATGCATCCTGACCAATCATTTACCCGGTGGCAGTTTCGTAATTACGTTCATTCTTTCATTTCACCAACAAAGTCGCGATGAAGCACAAAACATTTCCCTTTCTCATTTTTTTGTACAAATCACTCTAATCCTCTGCGTCTTCGAGTTTTTTCATTTCTCATCTCAGTAATTTCTCATTTTCGTCTTCAATTTCTCTGAAACCACGAAACCCTCGCCATCGACCAACTCCTCTCCATTTTTTCAAAATCCCGAAACCCTAGTGTGTACAATCTATGGGACAAACTCCGCAGAAATCTCAATCGAAGAAGAAACTTTCTCCCAACAAGAATGCTGGTACGTTTAATTTGTTTTTCCTGCGTTTTTAATAGAACTTTGATTACTGAAATTGCTTCTTTTATTTATCGTCATTTAGTTTAATTTTTCTGGGGGTAGGGTTTGTGTGAATTGCACAATGCATTAAATACAATTATAATGGCGAAGTTTTTAATTTCCTCGTGTGAGGTAAGAAGAAGGCAGATATTGCCACAAACCCTAAAGCTGTAGATTCACCAAACAAGAGTTCTGGTATGTATTTTTTATTATTATTATTTTTTCTTGAATTTGATGTTTTTGGGTTTAGAATTAATGTGGTATATGGGTGTTGGATTATGTGTGATCATCTCATGTATATAAGGATTAATCTGCACATTGCTTTAAATACAAGGATTTGTATATAATGTAGCAGAAAGCGATCATCTCATGTATATAAGGATCACACTGTACATAACATTTCATTTGGTTGTTTTATGCATAGATATACTRAAATGCTTTCCTTAATCATYAACATGTTATCRTTCACTGTAAATTCTACGATCGTTTTGAGTTAATTTTCTGGTCCACGTGTGTTTCATCTTAAACTCTCATATTCAGGTTGTTGAGCATGTCGCCATCTAAACATGCCCTTTTGTGCTTCTTTGAGTTATGTCCAAAATTTCCAAAATCCTTGCTTTTCAAGGATCTTTGGGCCTTTTTACAGTATGGGTAGGGCATGTTTAGATGGCGACATGCTCAAAACTTTCCTATCTTGAGGTATATACTTAACAATCTGGGATGAATATTAGTTTTTATGTGGTCTGTGTACATGCACTATCTCAAATTAATGTGGCATGTAGGTGTTGGATCATGTGTGTTTATTTTTGTGAAGTTTATTTTCCTCATGTGATTTTCCTCATGGAATTCAAATTTGTGCATTTGTAGGCAAGGGTAAAAAGAAGGCATATATTGCCACGAAGGGCAAAACTGTAGTTTCTATGCCTTCCGATCCTCAGGATTTGAGTCCTCAAGAT
Source organism: Phtheirospermum japonicum (assembly GCA_014905375.1). Taxonomy (NCBI): domain Eukaryota; kingdom Viridiplantae; phylum Streptophyta; class Magnoliopsida; order Lamiales; family Orobanchaceae; genus Phtheirospermum; species Phtheirospermum japonicum. The sequence continues at coordinate 417,576 of BMAC01000273.1, read as the reverse complement.
TCAATGCAAGAGGTAGAAGTACGAACGAAGAAGAAGGCAGTGTTTCTGCGAAGAAGAATCTTATTCCTGATGTTTCTGCTCCTCTGGAGTCAAGTCTTCAGGATTCAAGACAGCAGGTTGAATTACAAATGAAGAATAAGGAAGATATTGGCGTGAAGGGTACAACGCCGATATTGGGTTCCTTTTACGTGCCTATTGCTAGAGAGAATGCTGAATTGGTTCCAGAGGCTTCAACGAAAGTAATCAAAGTTCAAAAAACAAACAAGCAAGGTAATAAATTTAGGCATTTGGGTTTTTTTTTTCTTTTTTTGATGATATTTTGGATTTTTCTCACCATCGATTTTTATAAGGAATGATGATATGTACATGGTAGAAAGTGCAAATAAATGTATTGTCATGTGCAATTAAGCTGCACTAATGCGCAAAATCCATTGCATTGAAATGATTTCAACCTTTTAGGGTGTATATTTGTAGCTATGCAAAGAAATGAACAGTAATGTGCAAAAACATTTCTAGTAATGTGCAAAGAAATGTATAGCATATGCATAGGTGTATTCTCCTTTTATGGTCTTTTTTGATATCTTTTTTGTGCTTATTTTTTGTAATACATTGTTTATATGCACAGGTGTAATCACAAAAAAGAGGAAGATTGATGTCATTGAGGAAAAGCAAAAAAAAAAACAAGGTGTAATGAGGTGAAAGCTACAGAACAAGGTATTTTTATTATTATTGCTTTGCAGTCTATATTATACTTTTTTTATCTTTTTTTTAACTTTATTCTTTAATTGTATTATTTAGTAGCAGATGATGATGATTTTGAGAGCCCTGTACCTGCACGTGCTGATTGTGCTACCAGTCGCAGCGATGGCCCCATGTTTGTCTTTCACAGTAGGTCATCGCTTGGGATTTTTGTAAGAGCTTTGTCATCATTAAATGAATGCCAGAGAAAAGATGTTGCAGATATTGGATTTGGTCCTCTTTTGGATTTATAAATAACTTCAATACCAGTAAAGATGGGGTACTGGTTAGTGAAAAATTTCAATCTCCTTGATCTCAAGCTGAAGTTATACAATGGGTCAAGGTTGCACATCAAAGAAGATGACGTGTCCTCTGTTTTTGGCTTTCCCCGTGGGAAGATTTCAATCATTAATAAGAAGAAAAGGAAGCAGTCAGAACTTGATCAAGAATTCAAGGTTTTTTTTGAGTCTAGTCCTTATGGGATAACCCCAACTAATCTTGCTGTGAAAATGAAGGAATATGTTGACGGTGGCGACTGGTTCAAGATACACTTTGTTATTTTGCTTGTTAATTTCTTGTTTGAAGCTCAAAGCAATGGAAAAGTTCACACTAATGTATTGCATCTTCTTGACGATCTATCAAACATTAAGGATATGAATTGGTGTGAGTATATGATCGAGTGCTTGGTGAGGACAAAGATGTCTTGGGAGGATAGCGGGGAAAAGTGTTACACAGGACCTCTCCTGTTTTTGACGGTCAGTGTTCTTAACACAAGTGTTGGTTTTATATATAATTAAAAATTTATGCAATAAAAAACTTTAATTATTTTTTAATATGTAGGTGTTTTATATGGACAAAGTTGTGTTATCTATACGCAATGTGAAAAGAAGTTTTTCAACTTACAAAGGATGGACCGACATATTGTTGAAATATAGAGAAGTTGCGGAGGAGAAAACTGGTGCATTTGGGAGGGGTTTTGTGAATGAAGAAATAGAATCTGAGGTGCTGAAAAATTCAGAAATGATGGATGCTCCTGAAAAAAGAATGAACGAGGAGCAGAGTACTGGAAACAAGGAGGGTGGAAACAGGGAGTCTGTACAGGTATTTGATGTGGCTATTTTTGAATATAGTGGTTATTTTGTGCATGTAACTATGAACTAATGTGCACTTCAGTATGAACTAATGTGCAATTTCATGTGCAAGTGTTTTTTTTAATAGTTTTGTATGTAGTGGCTAGTTGTGCATGTAATTATGAACTAATGTGCACGACTGTATGAACTAATGTACAACTTGATGTGCATGCATCTTTTTAATAGTTCTGTATATATTGGCTATTTTGTACATGCAGTTATGAACTATTGTGCACGAGTATATCAAACAATGTGCAATAGGTTCATTATTTTTATGGCTAATGTATATTTGTTTCTAAATTTTGTCTATATTAGACTTTTAAATATAAGTATTTGTGAAACAGGTTTTTGTTGAGGAATTTGCTACAAAGACCAGGTTGCTTGCATCTACTGGTCTTGAAATACTAGAGATGGTGCAAAAAGCCCCTCAAGTGTTATTGGAAGATAAGAAATTTATTAAGATGCAAGATGCGACACAATCATTCCTTGGCATTTCACAAACGCAAGAGCGTGTCAACAGAAGCCAAGAGAATATCAATCAAACACAACAGGGCATCAATGAGAACATGGGGGCATTGACGGAACACAATCTGGCATCGACAAACCAGAAGAGGGTACCAACAAAGAGCAAGAGGGATGCCACAATGCCTCACAAACTTTTGATGACTGGACCGCTGAGACTATCAATGTTATGGATGAGATTTTAGAAGCAATTGCAAGGAGGGATGAGTTTCGAAACACCACAACTACGTACTATGCCTAATTTTAGCTTAGGTATATCTGAAGATGATGAGGATGATAATGAACTTCCACGAGATTGTGGTAATCAAACAAATGATGGTTGTCAATCTGAAAAGGCCCCTTCTGCGCATGTTGATGTACACCCAGGACGTGCAACCGTTGATGAGCAGCCAGAGATCATCACCCAGTCTGAGAATGCCACTAATGCCCCTTCAGCTGCAGAACATGTTCAAGGTGTACAAGATGTTCCAATGAGACGATCTAAGCAATTAACACCAGAGGATGAGCTGTTAGAAAGGAGAGAAGTTGCTAGCAAATTGAAATCACCATTCAAGATAAGGGGAACAAATATATTGAAGAAGCTGGATGGAAATCAAAAAATGGTTGCAAACTAGGTTTTGAAGAATGGTGACGCTGAACAGTAAGTTATATATACTTTTCTGTATCTTTAATAGTGTTTATAAGATATTTTTACTAGTATATATACGGTTATTATCTATATTCTTTCTGCGTATTTTTTAATGCATGTATTCTTGTAATATAGGAGTGAAGTTATTTTCAAGAGAAATAATTTTTATGTTTCAAGAGATGTATTACAAAGCTTAAGGGCAGGTGAACAAGTGAATAGTCGTGTATTGGATTTATGGTCTTTTTTTTAAATGACAATGAAAAGTTGAAAGGTTGGGGGTCTTCAAGTAGATTTTTTGCAAGCATTGGCCCTTGTAACAAGGTTAGAAATACTTAATTTATATTTTATATTTTTTATTATTATTATACATAATATTCTTTTATACAAATTTACATGTGTGTGCAGCTGCTTTTTGTTGGTGCTGAGAGCAAAGAAAAGAAATATCAGATGTTTACTCAGGCTCTGGATGCAGACTTGAAAATGATGAAAACGTTTGAAACAATAGATATATCACTAGTACGTTATTCGATATCATTATACTAATTTTTGATTTAGTTTTTTAAATATATATATATATATATATATATATATATATATATTTTTGCAGTTTTTCTTCCCCGTTCACACTGGAAACTACTCGTACGTCGTGTGCTTTTCAATCAAGGCAATACGATTTGATATACTAGAAAGCACCGCACCAAATGACGTGAATGCAAAAACACATAAAAAATATGCTATGAGTTTGGTAAGACCAATTTTTAAAGAATTTACTTAGTGCATCATAATTATATTTTGTTGTTTCTGTGTCTTTGTTTCCCTAATAATAAAAATATATAATAAAATGGCTTAGGGGTGTTTTTGGTTTTTTATTATGAAGCAATTTTTTAATGTGCAAAATAATTCACATTATTGATTTAATGTGTAAAAATTAAAGCATTAATGTGCACACACTGAAACATAAATGTGCACAGATTGAAACACAAATGTGCACACACTAAAAACATGAATGTGCACACACTGAACTGAAACATAAATGTGCACAGATTGAAACATAAATGTGCACAATAATGTGAAATAGTGTGCAGACATAATTCTTTAGCATTGTAACATTTTTTTCAAATTATTTTCCTTGTTGTTTTTGTCCACATAAAATTCTTTTTTATTTATTTTTGCAGAAGGATGCGTTTTCAAAGTTTCTAAGAGGACAAAGCATGCCCCACTACGCCAATGTGGTTTCAAAACTTCAACCACATTTTCTCGAGATGCCATGTACACCAGGTGTAGAAAACACGGATTCGGGTGTTTTGACCATGAGACGCATGGAGATATACATGGGGGCTGGATTGAAGGGCAACTGGATGTGTGAGATTAGAAGCGGGGATAAAAAATAGGTGAATTGCATCCGTAAGAAATATTGCCATACCTTGGCATGCGCAGAGATAAACGATTTGAAGGATGTAAACATGAAATTTGCGAAACAGTATCTCCTAGTTTACAAGGCAAAGAAACTAGAACGAAAGGCTGAATTGAAGAAGTGATCTGCATGGCGATGAATTTTATTTTTTGTTTGGCTTCTGTAAGAATGCTTGTTTTCTTTGGAACGAAATGATTATTTTATTTTTTTTAATGCCTCTTTTTGTTGTGTAAGAATTCTTGTCTAAGTAGAAGAAATTGGAACATAATGTTTATTATGTTTGATGTCTATTTCAGTTGTTCTGTTTGTTCGTAAGTAGAAAAAAATGTTTACGACTGAGAAAAGCTGTGTTTTGCATATTAAAATTTTTTAATAGTTGTCCCGATGAGGGAAAGAGAAATATTTAAGTTTCCAAGTTTTTAACTTCAATGGTTGAACTTTTTGGTTGTGCATATTTTATTGCATTATTTGTGTAAATAATATCATTAAAATCCGACCATCGGGTTGGATTTGTCATTAGATAGAAATTAAGCACTGTCGATGTACAATAAGGAAATATGTAAACATATTTAATTAATTAAGTTTTGCCAAACCAGAGCTTAGAAAATGCCAAAAAGGTCTTGTTTCTGAATCTCAGACAAAACTATATTTCAATTAATTTGTACGAAAAGCCCAAAATACCATCACCTAAAATAGGAATTCATTAAGTACCACTGTGCACAATTTATTGCACTATTGTGCAAGATTGATTGATCTGTTGTGCAGAAAGTCATACTTGTTTGTGCACAACCTACTTCGAAAAATAAGAGTAATAAAAATAAGAAAATAATATGAAGTGTCTTCAGTTCTGCAGATCTTAGAAAACGCCAAAAATTTCTTTTTTCTGGATCTCAGACAAAACTATATTTCAATTAATTTGTACGAAAAGCCCAAAAGACCATCACCTAAAATAGGAATTCATTAAATACCACTGTGCACAATTTATTGCACTATTGTGCAAGATTGAATGATCTATTGTGCAGAAAGTCATACTTATGTGTTCACAACCTACTTCGAAAAATTAAGAGTAATAAAAATAAGAAAATAATATGAAGGGTCTTCAACTCTGCCAACTGCTCCTCTTTTTTGCTTCATTCCTCAATTCACCTGCAAGTTATAATTTTTGTGCAAATAAGTATGTATAACTTTTAGAGATGAAAAAAAAAAAGGAAAACAGAAAATACAATTGTGCATTTTTTGTCATTGACTATTACTATGTACAACCTGTTGTTTTCTCTTTGGACAAGTTCTCGTATTATGCCCGGCCCTTTCACAACAAGTCTTGCACACCCTTTGTTTTTCCTTCTTCGGCTTCTCATCAATCGACTTTTCTTGGCCTGTTTTTTTTTTTCTTTTCCCACCCCCTTTATTTTTCGATTGCATAGGAGGACGAATAGCAATTTCAACAGGTGTAGATGAAGCGTTCTGTTTCTCAACTGTAAGTTTCACCTTTTGTTCATTGATAACCTTTGAAAACTCAATAAGGAGCTCTGTCCTCGTCTCAGCCAATGCCATACATAAGTGTATATCAGACCACAATTTGTTAAGTAGCAACTTTCTTTCATTGATTTTTGCAGATTGCTCGATAATGGCATCATTGATGTGAAACATTGGGTTTAGAGTTGCGTTCTTAGTCCAATGGGAAAGGACAAATCTTCGTGGGATAACATCCTTGTTTAAGTCCTTAAAGACAACAAAAATAGGTCTGCAGAGCCACCCAAATCTTTCAAAATTTTTGCAAGAGCACATAGAACAACTACCATCAGATTTGTGCACTACTGTAAACACCTTACCATTATCTTGAATGTTGCACTCAACATTTCCATCATTGTCACTAACACGTAAAACTCTACAACTAAAACACGCTGCACAGATTTCATTATGCACCTCAATAAATATGATGTCTGTGTACACAGAGCGTGCATTCTTCTCCAAAGCTAATGGCATCTTTAGATCAGCAAAATATCACTCACACACACTTTTTAAACTCGATGATGTGTTTCTCTGCGAATCCATAGCACTGTCGAAATGCATGAAAAATTCGACTAAACTGTCCTGGTGATTTGTAAAATTACCAAACCAGTAGTTTTCACTTTCTGATCTAGATGTAGTTTTCAGCAATCCGCTCATAAAAACATCCCTAAAAAACGCAGGGATCCACTGTTCACGTATTTTGAATAAATCACGAAACCACCTGTGATCTACTAAATTAAAATCTTCCATAATTCCATTCAATTTTTCTTCAAATTCCTTAGAATCTATGTATTCATTCCAAATAATATCCTTAAGCCTTTTATTGAAATTTTCATCACTACTTAAAATAGGCCCAACTTTTTTACTCACCTTCATCATGATATGCCACATACAGTATCAATGTATTGTAGTCTCAAACACCTTCGAAAATACAATTGCAATTGAGGGATCTTGGTCAGTAATGATGTATCCTGGCTCATGCACCATTACCTTTTTGAATTGTTTGAGGACCAATACATAAGAATCAACATCTCCAGTAGCTATCAAAGCAGCAGCAAATGTGACACATTTTTTATGGTTGTCAATCCCACGAAAGGTGCAAACACCATATTGTACCTGTAGCAGAAGAAATTTATTGATTTAATGTGTAAAAATTAATGCAATAATGTGCACACACTGAAACATGAATGTGCACAGATTGAAAAATAAATGTGCACAGACTAAAAATATAAATGTGCACACTGAACTGAAAAATAAATGTGCACAAATCGAAACACAAATGTGCACAGACTGAAACATGAATGTGCACAAGCTAAAAACATAAATGTGCAGACATTGAACTGAAACATAAATGTGCACACACTGAACATAAATGTGCACAGAGTAAAACATAAATGTGCACATACTGAAACATGAATGTGCACAAGCTATTATTTGTAAAAATAATGAAATTTAAATGTTTTCAGAAAAAATGAATATGTACCTGTTCGTTCTGTACGTTGAATCAAATGACACCACATCATCAAACATGACAAAGTTTTTTCTAGAAATGAGATCAGCCCAGAAAATTCTCTTTAGCCGGTCACACGCATCAAGTTCATAGTCAAAGTAGAACGCTGAACTGATTTCTTGTCTTCTATAACACTTGTCAATAACCAACTGTGCATCAGCCCCTGAAATATATGCTAACAAGTCTCTTTTGTAGTTTTTGAAATCGACACTAGTAGCACCGATATTCTGGTAGCCTCCAACAATTTGTTTGTACAATTTAAAAGACTTCACTGGACCAATGTTTGCCCTTATACAATTAACCACAAAACTCTCACGTCCGACATTTATTGCTAAGTTTTCTTTTAAGAATGGTAAGCACTCTTTAGAAGCCAATGGATGGTGATATTTCTCTTTAAACAAACGGACTAAGTATTCGCTATTCTCATCCAATCTCAATACGAACCTAGCTTTGCACCCAACTCTATTTGTTACCCGATGCCTAATTTGATGTTCAACAACTACTGGTGTTGCTGCTCTTTTTGGTGTAAGGGATACACTTGTTGTGGTTGCCATTTTTTCTCCAGGTGGGTTTCTCTTACTCTCGTTCTTGTAGCCTTATTTTGAGCACAGTAGATACTGCCAAACAACTACACCATCATCTGATTTTATTTTTGTGCTATGACGGACGTCAAAACCAACCTCTTTGGCATAAGACTTGTAAAACTGTATAGCTTCATCCAAGCTTTTGAATTTCTGATTAACATAAGGCTTAATTGAATCTTCACATATCGGAACCCAATATTTTGTAGAGCTAGGTGTCATGACCATAGTTTGTCGAACAAGCTCACAATTGTGGGAAGAACATTCAACATCACCTGCAAAAGTTCGCATTCAATCAGTGCACAAAATAATATATACCACATATAACACGACATAAAAATTATTTTAAAACTTCATAACACAGTGCAAAACATCATTCAACACGGACGTGCACAAGGGAACACACTAATGTGCATAAACTGACACTGAATTGTGCACAGAACAAATCAGACAACAACCACATCAGACGACGATGCACAGAGATTTTTTTAAGACTTCACGACACGTGCAAAACACCATTCAGTACGGACGTGCACAAGGGAACACACTAATGTGCACAAACCGACACTGAATTGTGCACAAAACAAATCATACAGCAACCACAACAGATGACAACGCACAGAATTTTTTTTACGACTTCACGACACGTGCAAAACACCATTCAGCATGGACGTGCACAAGGTAACACACTAATGTGCACAAACTGACACTGAATTGTGCACAAAACAAATTATACAATAACCACAACAGACGACAACGCACAAAGATTTTTTTACGAATTCACGACACGTGCAAAACATCATTCAGCACGGACGTGCACAAGGGAACACACTAATGTGCACAAACTGACACTGAATTGTGCACAAAATAAATTATACAACAACCACAACAGACGACAACGCACAAAGATTTTTTTACGACTT
>BMAC01000273.1:387517-400291 GCA_014905375.1 Phtheirospermum japonicum | reverse complement strand
GAAACTCAAATTTTCAACAAATCATAACTTTTTCAAATTTTATTCGTTTTGAATGAAATATATATCAAATTAATCACATTCTCAAGATTTACAATTTAAGATACATATTGCATGTTTTAAAACGTAAAAAAAAAATATATAATTAAATTAAAAAAATGGACTGATTTTAGCACTACAGTACTGTGTAAAAAGCACAATGAACCTGGACATATGATTGCACTGTTCAATATTAGATCTAAGGCCATGATTAGTCCCTAGGTTCACATATAATTACGGGGTTCTCATTTGAACCCAATCCTATATATATATATATATATAATATTTCGGTGAGAACCATCCATGGTTCTCACACCATAAATGATTTTTTATCTTAATCGCTCCCTATATATAAATCATTTAAATAATATTTAAAGATCGAATAGTATTGAAAATGATATAACCTGGTTCATAAATGAATTGTTATTAGACGAAATGTAATTTAAAAATTATGAAAATATTCCTTATACACAATATTTGTAATTTTGTTACTATGTTTATTCTCATCATTGTCGATCAATATTTTTAAACCCTTAGAATTGGTCACCCTTGATATATAACAACATACAACTGAACATGACTGAAAACCGGCTTCTTTAGGAAAAGCCCAACGTAAGATATGAATTGTCCTTGAATTTTGATGATCATAATAACATCATAGCGTATGACACAGTCAGAGGAAATTGTCGTCGTTGGAACTTGAAAGTTAACCCCGAATTAGATGGTGGGACAATCATTCTCCAATTCACATGCATTGCTTATTTGAGAAATATTAGCCTATACAATGTGATCGTCATGTTTTGTAACAATCAACATTACACAACACAAGGGAATGATCGATATTTGTCAACAACATGAGTGGAATTCTAATTTTTAGTTTTAGCTCTTAGTTCGACAATCCATAATATTTAATGGTGTTTAGAAACTCAGGTGAGTGGACGTCCTACAATATGTCAATGTTTGAATCGGATTTACATGCATTATCAGAGTTAAGATATACTTTACATTCTCCATCATTTTATGACATCATATATTTATTAATCAAATAACGACATCAAGTGTTTGGAAAAGAATAGCACGACTCCCAAATAAGCGAAGCATTCAGTAGTTTTTCCAAATTATGGATATGTGCTCGCCACAATTGACAGAACATGGTAATCATCATTTTCAGTAATATATAATCTGGATTTCAATTTGAATGATACCATCATTTGGTCCTCCAACCATTCAATCTCATATACTATTTATCGAATTGACAAGTTTCTTTAACTTGACACAATTGGGATTTGAATCTTGATTTTGCATCCCCACATTATTGGTCTACTTCAAAACTATGTAATGAGTCCATAAATGCGAAAATTTGATCACCAGTGTGAACTATGTCTGATCTAGTGCCTTTTGGAACAACCCAAAATTTGATGAAAATCTCCACCAAGAATTATTATTTCGTTACTAAATAGAAGCTGCGTATTAGAATTGTTTTACGATCTCATCATGTCTTTCAACGTGTTGTCCATAGTTTTAAAATAATGGCTATGCATCATTAAAGTTTCGTCTCAAATAATGAGATGCGCATCCCATTAATTTTGGAAGTGGAGTACCAGTGATAATCGAAATCTTGGTGGATATTAAAAGTAACCCTAAATCTAGAATGCCTAGTTATTTCTTTCGAAAGAAAAAGAAAAGTTATGTCGTTAGATATTACATTAAGAACAATTCCACTATTAGATTTAACAATTGTAGAAAGCATCCTCTGTATCTATAGATGAAAAATACACCACCCTTGGTTAAATGTACTGCATCCATGACTTTATTAATCTTGGCGGAATATAGTAAACTCGTACTAATGAAAATAAATCTAGTTTCCTGGGTGTCCATTGTTTTGTTTTTTAGTACACTACTACAGAAACAGGATTTAAAGGCCGTTTTTTTTTCGGTTTTAAAGGCGGTTTTTGAACCGCCTTTGTATCCACCGCCGTAAATATTTACGGCGATTTTTGAAAACCGCCTTAAAAAGTGGGTCTTTTTACGGCGGTTTTTCAAAAACCACCGTAGAAAGTGATGCTTTTAAGGCGGTTTTAGAACCGCCGTAAACAATAACGGCGGTGGATTCTACGGCGGTTCCAAAAAAAAAAACCGCCGTAGAAAGTATCACTTTCAACGGCGGTTTTTGAAAAATACCTTCTAGAAAGTCTTTTTAGAATGTATGTTTCACGACGATTTTTAAAAATACCTTCTAGAAAGTCTGTTTTCCAGAACGGATATTAAAACATACCTTCTAGAAAGTAGTACAAAAATAAAAAAAATAAGAAATGAAAGCAGGTGCCACCGAAAAAAAACTCAAACATTATAACCAATGTTTTTCTCAAATCAACTCCGAATGTTAAAAAAAACATCGAGAAACACAAAATTTTCAGATAGCTATAGTATAACATAACAAGTAATATTATACAGGGGGTATTTGTATTTCTAGATGATAGTCTCTGGTCTTTTTTGTGTTTAGACAAAAGCTCAAGCTTATATTATACAGGCATGCAGGCTCATTTGCATTGCTGGTTCAGCTAATCACACTCATTATATCTTTACCATATAAACAGGTCCAAAGCCACCCTCTCCAAGCTTATTGTCTATCGAAAAGTTATCCAGTAGCTTTAGTTAGTGTAAGTCAAACAATGGTAGCTCTAAGTCTTTGTTATAACTTTGATCATTAGTATTATTCGCAGTTGTTGAGTCTCACCCTGCCTGCAACAAACACGATTTAGGTGGAGAATATGTGAAATCGCCTTTTTTTTTTTTTTTTTAGAGTTTACAAATACTCTATGTGGTCAAAAAAGAAGGCATATAGCACAAGCTAACTCATATCTAAATATTACCTCTTATTCTCAGACACCGACGGGCAATTTTCTTCTTTCTTTGGTACAAAATCAGGCTAAGGCCTATCGAAAACTATTACCAACACCAGCAATAAAGTTACTAGTATAGGAATTTCTTGGTTCCTTCCTTTCGATTATGCAAAAAATTAAATTTAAAAAAAACAGGCCTAACGTACCACTAATCTCTTATGTACCATCTAAAACATAATTACAATGCCAAATCAACTAATGATGTCCTAAACTCAATGCTTTAGAGGGATGATAGTAAAGCATTTACCGTACACATAACAAAAACAAAACTCTTTATGTTAACATTGACCTTAGACATTTCGGGCTTTCCAAGCTCCTGCTCAAAAGCCGTCTCATTCTCTCTCTAGATAGGCGTAACGTTTTGTTTTTGTTTTTGTTTTATCGTGACATCCGATTTGAACATAATTGACACGTGAAATCGACAAGATTTAGAATGGTGCGATAAAAAGAATAAATGACAATTAACATTTCTTATTTATTTATTTATAAATTTGCGATTCACGAATCCAATATTCATATCGAGAATTTTCCCTTTCAAGCTTAAGCATAGAGTACATAACTGTCGCATGCCTATGAATGATGGAAACAAATAAATTATCAATTCAAACCAAACACAAGTTCACAGCATTGAGCATAAGAGCAAAACTCACCAAAGTGTCACGAAGAAGGTAGATATTTCTCCTTGAGGCGATTAATAAGCTTAAACTTCTCTTCAGCTTCAACTTGCTCACGAATATCTGATTGTGAGATTCGGTCAGGGTGAAAGGTCAGCAAGGCCTGCTTGTACGCCTGTATGTACCTACAAAACATAACTGATTTCAAATACTAAGCCAAAATGAGAAACATTAAAAAAAAATACAATAAGTGTAGAAAAACCTGTTGTGGCAATGGATCGGGCCAAACGCCCACACGAATCCCCAGTAAATGAAACAAAGAAGACCATGCTGTGGCATGAATCTTCCAGTTTCTTGAGTTTGTTCCTTACTTCATCACAAATTGCCACCTTCAAGTTCATATATTCCTCATCCTAAAAGTTTATAAAATTTACAAGAATAATGCCTTTTTAGAAATAAATTTGTATATATTTTTTAAGAAATCTACCTAACCTTTCTTTGAATATTATGCAATTCTTATATTTTTTTTTAAGAAATCTACCTAACAAACTCTTGCAGTGGGCCCAAGGCCCGAAACTTACTGCAGAAGCCCAAATAAATTGCGTACACAATATAATAGACTCCATACAAATAAATTGCGAGAAGGAAACTTAATACATGCCGACAAATACAAGTTCAGAAGAAATTGATAAGTCGTGAATTGATGATATACAAAAAAAAAAACAAAGAGAAACAGAGAAAAAAAACTTCAGCACAAGCAAACCATATGTTCCTAAGATACCACAGGACGCCTCAAACAACTGGAGCTGACGAGAAGACATGCACAAGTGGACAACATAAAAATTTGAAAAAAAAAAAGATTGAAAGAGCAAATGATCATAGTATGGAGACTAACTAACCGCTTGTTCGAAACAATCTGCATAAACCACATGATCTCTTGTGGATGATTTAAGAACAGCAGGACCTTTATCTGGACCAAACAAGAACACGCCAAGTTTGTCTATGCTGGCATCCAGGTGTGCCCGATGCTTAATTGTATCATTTATGCGCTGCTGCCATTCTAACTTTCGGACCGGATCTTTTTCCATCTTATACTGCAGTAGTTGTAATAATTTAGTGAAGATTGACAACGGTGCATCCAATCGCATGCAAAATTTGGGGGTTTGAGATAACTTTCATCTATATCCATGCTATTGAGATGGGTATGGACGGATAAAGATAAGGATACTAATATGATCATGCAAATTGTACACATATATATATATATATATATAAGAGTTTGAGCTCATATATTACGTGCTTCATAAAATAATAGCTTGAGCCCTAGTGAAAACGGATATTTTGGCAGTTGCTAGCATTTTTTATGTTACATCAATTTTGAAATTAAAATTATTAAATATTTTTTTAAATCTTTAAATCCTTAAATAATAAATAAATCCAAAAGATTTACCAYCATATCATCACTATAAAAAGAACTAAATCATTGCAAAAGCTCACCATATGTTGCTTTTTACAGTATCTACAGCTGAATTCGAAATTTAAAACCACTTTTATTAGTTGAAAAAAAATCATCTAAGACAAAAAAAAAAGAGTAAAGTGTGGACTTTTTATGTGTGGATGGGGTGTATTCCCACTATTTTCAATTGTGCACCCCATTTGGTGACCAGTTATCACTAATCATTGTGTGGTCAATGCAACAAGATGTTAGACTTGTTTTGTTCACTAATTCAACAAACACCTAAACATGGTAATTTTTTGCTAGCTAAATAGCACCTTTCATTGATGGATGCTTATTGGATATAACACAGCCATGATCACAACTAAAGCAAAAATATAAAAAGAATCCATACCCTTCCTTCAATAAAATCTTGAGTCCCGATATTGACAACGGTGCATCCAATCGCCTTGGCAGAATTAAGGCACACCCTGTGATTCTCGTTCCTTTCCCAAGGATTAAGCATCCTCATTGTATTTATAGCCCGTTCGTCAATTGTCCCAGGCACAGCAACATTAATAAGCTTACTGCACACACACACACAATCATGTTATTAATTAATTAATTAATTAAGGCGGTTTTCAACAATATTATAAAGAGAACAAAGATGATCACCAAATAAGAAATCCGTCCTTGGCAACCTCGAAGAGATCGTTTTTTAAGGGATCAATCGGAAGGTATTTATTCAAGAACTCATCTTCTGCCAGATAGTTATTGATGTGTGCAACATATGATGCCTTTTCGGACTCGCTTATTGTGTGAAGCAGTGTTGAAGTAGGAGACTTCAAAAACGCGGATGCATTTTTCGTGCAAGAGCTTGCAATTTCAGATAAACCTATATCAAAATAATCATATTTTATTGGAGAAACGCAGCTCTTTCTTGCTCCGTCAGATTGTCTCCGACGTGCTTCAGCCTCGACATTTTATCCGGCAGCTCCGACAGCTTTAAGCCGCTGCCGCCGCTCTCCCTCCTCATCGCCATGAACTGCACGAACCGCACCGATCACCGACACATCCGAATAAAAAACACATTAATTTAAAAAAAAGAAAAAGAAAAACTCACAGAAGACTTCAATCTTCGGAGCTCCACTTGGGTATACTGGGTCTGGAGCCATGGATTCGAAACCAGGACCCCAACATACCCAGCCTTCAACAATTGCTTTCGATTTTACTTCAGCTATACCAAAATCTTCAGGGATTGAAGAAGAAATGTAGAAAATTAAAGCAGCAAAAGGTGTTTGTGGGGAGAGACACTGGGGACGGGACGACGCTCAGATCGGGAACGACGGCATGCTCCACGTCACCGTCCGGAAGTCTAACGCCATCCGCCGCTCTTTCTCCGGGATTACGCTGCGGCCCTCCAATTTGACTGGCGCTGAGATTTACAGCTTGAGCTCCTCGCGAAACCCAATGCCGCGGGGCTCCAATTTCAGCAACTCCGACTTCTACTCGATGATGGGGATGGGGAGATTGTCCAATTTTGACAACTCCGACACCGGGAGATTACCCAATTTCAACATCGCCGAGATGTATTCGGTTCAATCGTCGTGCGGCCCCACGCCGAGGCGGTCCAATTTCGAAGAGAACTCGTCGCCCAATTTCAGTCGTCGCGCGGCCCCATTGCTGGTTCAGCTAATATTTAATGTTTTTTTATTTAATATTCTTTTTAGTTTAATATTTAATCCATATCGTCGGATCAGATATGGATCAACGGCCCAAGATTTTTGCTTGACAAGGACGAGGATCGGTGACATGGAGGCTTACTATTCTACGGCGGTTCCTATGAAACCGCCGTTAAATGTCATCTTATTCACGTCGGTTCTAATAGAACCGATGTTAAATTTACCGCAATAATTAACTTATGAACTAATTAACGTCGGTTTTTAAGGAACCACCGTGAATACTCACGGCGCTTTCCAAAAAACTGCCGTCAATTAGTTCAGTTTTAACGTCGATTTTCAAAAAACCGCCGTGAAATGTACAATTCTACAGCGGTTTTTTGGAAAACCACCGTAAAAATGTATTTAACGGCGGTTTTTTTGGAAAACCGCCTTAAAAATGTATTTAATTGCGGTTTTTCCAGAACCGCCTTGGATGAGGCGCCTTTGTATCTACTTTCTACAGTAGTGGTACTAAAAAATGCTTTTAGGAAACTCAACATAAGGCAAACTCCATGCTTCCAGATTTTTTGTATTTACCTCGTACCAACCTAAAACATGTTATGGTTTTTTTGACTTGCATTTCATTGCGTTCAACTGATATTATTATTATATAATACATTATGTTCTTTTGGAAGATGAAAACTAAAACACATGATAGGTGAAGTTTTATACTGAATTTCATAAACTAATATTCTCTGCGCTGTTTCGCATGAAGAAACGTAATGACAATCATAATACATGTTGATTTCATCAATCTTTTATCCTCTGCATCCCCACATTTGTTCTGATAGAATGTTATAGTATACCTATAGTTACATTTATTGACATATTTGAACAAATACTTGATATATCTAAATCGGTTACACTATTTAACATTTAAATGAGCTACACAATTCAGTATTAGATAAAAATAATGTGAAACGACCCTCTGGAGAATCGCTAGTAAATGTCGCGGGCAAGACAACATGAGTACCAACACTTGAGCCATCTGTTTCACCCCATAACACTACATCAACAACCCACTGTACATCTCACTTCATAGTTTTATGATGAGTTCTGACGTACCATAATTTTGAAGATTCAATAATTATATATGCATAAATTATGAATTGTTGTGTGAGTCATCGAATATATAGAATAGTAAGTACCTCCATGTCTCTTTCATGCAATCGGTGAGAAAAGAACTCCATCTGGCTCACATATTGTTTACCCTTGCCTTTAGGTTTTCGAGGTTCAGAAAAAGATATGTCTTCTCTGTGGTTGTCTTCACCACATGGAAATAGTAATGGATAGTGTAGAGTAACGTACGAAGTATACAACTCGTTGATACATTTCAAATTACCAGATCTCTTTTCTACTGCAATTCTCTTGCTATAACTTTGTGGATCAATATCACCAACAACTAATAGACAATTAGTTTATCTTTTTATGAGTCTATTATAGTTGATGCTACAGTGTTCATTCCACTCAATGCTGGTTTCGCACTTGTATTGTTTCACATGATTACTGAGATAGTAACAAAATACATTATTTTAAGAAATCAATACAAATCAAAAGTATTAATCGTAATAATATTTGATAAATAACATGTTGATAGCCAATAAAACAAATACTACATTGTATTGCACTGTGAAATTTTGCATATTTTAATTAAAAAAGTGATAAAATCATTTTGAGAATAAGTGACAAATTTGATATTGTTGGACTCAAATAAAACGAAAATAACACACACACACACACACACACACACACACACACACACATATATATATATATATATATTCAAATGATCTAATAATTTTTTTAATATTAATTAGGGTATCCATCCTAATTATGTTAAGAAAACTCCTGCATAATAAAAAAAATTAAATCATTATTAATATTAAACATTATTTATGAGATCAATTCAAATAAAAAAGTATTGAATCGTAATAATATTTAATAGATAACATGTTGATAGCCAATAAAATAAATACTGAATTATGTTATCATTTCTATATAATTTAATTTTAAAAAGTGGTCAATTAATTTTAAGAAAAAGTGCCAAATCTGATATTATTGGACTCACAATAAAAAAGAATAAAAGAAAAATGAATTAGCAAAAAAATCACAATAAATACCAAAATAATAGGGTATCTATCCTAATTATATTAAGTAAACTCCTATATAATTTAAAAAAAATAATAATAATCCTACGTGACTATTTTTTTTCTCTTACATGATT
This sequence comes from Phtheirospermum japonicum, assembly GCA_014905375.1. Taxonomy (NCBI): domain Eukaryota; kingdom Viridiplantae; phylum Streptophyta; class Magnoliopsida; order Lamiales; family Orobanchaceae; genus Phtheirospermum; species Phtheirospermum japonicum. Next base: position 391,358 of record BMAC01000273.1, on the reverse strand, counting down.
TTTTTTAATTGTTTTCACTAGCATGGATTGTAAGTTTGCTAAAATTTCATGTGAAGATAATTTTTTTCCTCCGTACAATGAGCAAATTGTAGTATAAGTATTAATAAAATATAAATATTAAAATGATGTTGAAGCGATTAGTATGTAAAATATATATGCATACCTAACAAAATAAATTCGATTTTGAACTTCAATCAAAATTAAGTATGATATGAATGCTTTCAAAATTACTGTATTTAGCAACATTTATTTCCAGAGGCGGCCTTCCCCTTTTTTTGTTTTGGAATTAGTTGATCTTTTTCCAAATCTATTGTAGTTGATGTCATAGTGTTCATTTCACTTAGTTGTATTGATTATGCGGTTTGTGAGATAATAACAAAATACTATTTTATGAGATCAATTCAAATAAAGAAGTGTTGAATTGTAACAATATTTTATAAACAACATGTTGATAGACAATAAAGATAATATCAAATTATATATGTTGTCATTTTTATATAATCTAATTTAAAAGAGTGTCAAATTAAATTTGAGAAAAAGTGACAAATTTGATATTATTGGACTCACAATAAAAAAATAACAAAATAAAATAAAATAACAAAAACCTCACAATAAAAACCAAAATAAAATAAAAGTATATATATATATATATATATATATATATATATATATATAAGATTAGGTTCAAATGAGAACCATGTCCTTATATGTGAACCTATGGTCAATTATGGGCCTTAGATCTAATTAAATGGATGGATCAGATTTTTTGTGTATTTCCTTATTTGATTAAAAGTATCAGGATTGTATAATAAAGCACTGCTGGTGTATATAACTGAAATATAAATAAAGTAATGTGATTGTATAATAAAAATACTGCTGGTATATAATAAAAACATTAGTTCACAGCTTCACATAATGACATGGTTCTCATTTGAACCCACGAAAGGGGAAAAAAGTCACGTAAATGCCATGTATTATTATTTTCTTTTTTTAGTTATGTAGGAAATTTCTTAACATAATTATGATAGATACCTTATTTAATATTAACTATAATCTTTTTAATTAAAAAGTCACATAGGATTAGTTTCCTCTTTTAATTATTTAGAATTCTTCTTAATATGATTATAGATACTCTATTAACATTAAAAATAATAATAATAATTAATATTATATATATAATCACTTATATATTATCTTGATTTGTATTTTGAGTTTTTTTTTAACTTTTTTTTTTGTTATTTTTGTCATTTCGAGTCCAATAATATCAAATTTGTCATTTTTTTTCAAAAATAGTTTGATCACTTTATCTAATTAAATTATACAAAAATACACAATACAATATAATTTGATATTATTATTATTATTGATTATCAACATGTTGTTTATAAAATATTATTACAACTCAACACTTTTTTATTTAAATTGATATAGAAATATAGATCACGAAGTATATGAAACTTTCTTTTCTTTACCTGGTAAATCTTGATTTATATCGTCTTCATATTCCATATCTAATATTTTATTCACTTTTGTTGAAATTGTAGTCCTATCTCCTCTTAGGACCACGTTGATGGAGAATTCATCTCACAAAGCACGTAAAAACTACTTAAGAAAAATAATTGTTTTAAGGTACTGGATTTTATTATATGCATTTGATATACTGAAAATGCAATGTGTAATACTCGATTTTAATTAGGACTACTAATTAATACATAAAAATATTTTTAATATATTGTATTTTATGAATCATTATATCGTAGACTTGAGTGCACCTAATAATTTAATTTATTATCATATATAATTTGAATATATCATCAAATATAAGAAATTTTAAATCTAAAATTCTAAAATGGAAAATTAAACTCTAAATCCTAAATTTCTATCATATATCATCACATATAACTAAACATATACCATCATATATATAACTAACATATAATTGGTTAGATGATAGATTTATGACGAGACCCTACAATGGAAAACTAAACCCTAATATGAAAATTAAATCCTAAAAAAGAAAAACTAAACTCTAAAGTGAAAAAGTAAAACTTAAACTCTAAAATTTTGATATATCATCACATATAACTACATATAACTGATATATATCATAACGTGTAACTGACATATATCATCATATATAATTGGACGATAATAAAAACTTTCAGGTGCACCCGTGTCCATGTAATAAATTATCATATTTCATTATCAATTTTATTTATATTGTTTTCTTTATTTTTGGAAACAAGTTATTAATCTCAATATTGGGCCATATTATTAGTCTTATGGCCTATAATTAATAAACACCTTCTTTTAAAATCCAATCCATTTACTCATTGGGTAAATCTCTGTACCACGTTTGAAGGCCGGGAAAATAAGAGATAATAATTTCTGATATTTACAACTGTTTGAAATCTTTTAAAAATATGCACACGTCCCTATCATTTCAGTTGAAATTTTTAAGGAGCGTTTTCAAAACAAAGTATTAGATTGGGAGATTCACTCACCCACGCCTCCTTTCATCTCCACCAACCCTTGCCTTATAACATAAGTCGTCAACATCTTACAATTTCCGTAAGTTTTCAAAAGATCTCTCAGACCTAACAGTCTTGAAAAGAGGAAAAAGAAGGTAAAGAGAGCTCTGTTTTCTGATCAAAATAAGTTGCAACACCCATCTGTTCCAAGTTATTCTAAGTCACCTTTTATATTGAAAATTGTTTTTCAAACATTTTCGGATTCAGACCGTCGTGCATGGCACATATGTATTAATATATTAAATCATTCTTCTATGACAAACACACACATATATACATATATATAATGTTTTTCTCGAACATATGTAATACTTATACATGCTTATATGTATGTAAATATATGTTCATATATGGTTAGTTTTTTACAGATTAATGGAAAAATGGTTCGTGTTTCCATTTCATCGTGGTTTCAAACGACTTTCATTTTTGCTTTGATCAGGTGACGGGAGTTTCAGAGATCAAGGTTTTTAGGAGGGGTTGCATAGTATCGCATAATCACTTTCGCTTTATCGCGCACTATATCGCAGTGGGAGAGTTGTTGGAACAGTTACAAATATTCGAGCACAAAACTGGAAAAAGGAATATAAAAAACAGAAAATGAATATTGTCGAGTCGAGTAAGCACTCTGTCCGCAAGACGAAATAGCCCCGGTAGTGCCCTTCGGTTTTGGCTATTCGTCTCCAAAGATAAAACGACTTCGTCCCGTAATATCACAGCACCGTGAATATCAGGGTTCCGGCGAACTGGATAGAAAATGGTCTGAGTTACGTAAGAAATAAAAAAATGCAGAAATATGTGAATGCAGTGTGCTGGGAGTTCTCTGCTTTTTCAGGTTATTTCTCGTGTATGGAAAGTGAAATGAACTGCAGCTTCTCACCCTTATAAAGGGATTTTCAGGGAAGGTAACAGCCTGAATGTCATAAAGACATTCAAAACGTCTGACACCTGACAGCATGAACCTGGACAGGTTCAGCGTGTCTATTCAAACGCAGTCAGGTGTTTGGTCAAAGTAACGTCCATGCAATAATAAATAGCATGACGTTTGACCTGAACGGTCAGGAGTTACAAAAAACTTTTTATTGACGATTGGCACAAGGTATTGTTACATCTATCTTTTGAGAGGTAAAGATGAGGCTATTGAAGCTTTCAAGAACTTCAAAAATGAAGCCGAAAATCAACTTAACTGCAAAATCAAATCTATCCGAAGTGATAGAGGAGGGGAATACGTAGCTCCGTTTGATGGTCCGTGTGGGGTTCGGGTTCAACCCTGGCTAACTTTTTAGCCACGTGCGGGTTTAACACCTGAATCA
>BMAC01000273.1:355334-385288 GCA_014905375.1 Phtheirospermum japonicum | reverse complement strand
TTGAACCTGTCCAGGTTCATGCTGTCAGATCGTGTCTATTCAAACGCAGTCAGGTGTTTGGTCAAAGTAACGTCCATGCAATAATAAATAGCATGACGTTTGACCTGAACGGTCAGGAGTTACAAAAAATGATTCAGGTGTTAAACCCGCACGTGGCTAAAAAGACCTGAACGGTCAGGAGTTACAAAAAATGATTCAGGTGTTAAACCCGCACGTGGCTAAAAAGTTAGCCAGGGTTGAACCCGAACCCCACACGGACCATCACAATCGGACCAATTGCCCAAGTCCCAAGTCCCAAGTCCTAGGCCCGGGCCCGGGCCCAGGCTCAGGGCCCGGGACCGGGACCGGGACCGGGCTCGGGCTCGGATCCGCTCGGCTCCGCCATCGGCTTCGCCGAAGGCGGACTGGCGAACCCAAGTCCAAGAGCCCGCGTGAGCTTCGTTTACACAAAGTCCAGACAACCCGCTGGGCCCACTTGATGTCCAATCATTAATAGTTAAACACTTTTAAACTCCCTTCCACATTGGATAACTATCAATGTGGGATAAACGATAAGGCTTAAAAGCACCTATCCAACTTCCAAACACCATTTCTCACTCACCAATAAATGGAATTGAGAAATTCAAAAGGYTATAATTATCTACACGACRCGTAGAACGAGCCTATATAATTCGTTAACACGAATTATCGCTGTACCAATTAATTAAAATAAATCTAATTTACAAACTTTAATTAGAAAAAATTCTAATTATTAACAAGAGTTTTCTAAAATTATTTTTTTCTCTTATGATCATTTCATGGTATCTTCACGTTTATCTGATTCAACATATGATATTTTATGTCGACTATATAGTTTTCGGGTGACCACATAGCCTCCGGGCGTCTATATAGCCTTTGGGCAACATGGTGGAATCCAAGTAATAATATTTTAGACGTTTTCTTTTATTTGTTGATATTCTCCGTACTATGATTAAATGATACACATATTCCTACCGGGCTCGTCGCTCATTCCAAAATATTTAACAATTTCAGGTAGACGGTGCGAGACAACATATGACAGAGAGATTGGAAATTTAATAAGTGTTTTCATATATTTTCCATTGGGCTGGGTCGGTACGGTATACCGAATTTTTTTGTTCAAACCGATATCGATACCGTATCGAACATATACCTAAAATCTCATGTCGATACCGTAACGAATATGTCGGTATACCGAACGTCAGCATACCGAAATTTCGGTAAGTTACACAGCACATACCGTACCGTACCGAAAATACCGGTATGCCAAATTCATGGACGGTATAGGTATTATACCGTTTCATACCGAATGCAAGAAAAACAAAGTACAAAAATTTTATACCGAATACCGATATTTTTTGGTATTTAGGTATATATATACCGAAATATCAATATTTTTTCGGTATTTCGGTATATACCGAATTACCGATTTTTTTTTTATTCTCATACCGATACCGTACTGTAATATTTCGGTATTGATACCGTACCATACCGAATATCACGTTATACTAAAAATATAATATTTTTTATTATTTTTTGGGTACGATAAATACGGTATTTTGGTATTTTTTTTCTCACCCCTAATTTTCCATGCTTGGTTGATTTTCAGGAAAACCCTTAGTTATTCCGGAACTTATTTTGTCTGAGGTTTTGTAACTTTTTGGTGGCTAGAACTTTGACGAGGATCTAACATGATTTATTCTCTATTTTAATTTATGTTGGCCCTATAGGATATTTATTTTGAAAACCGTGCTGAGGAATTATACATTATGAGATAATCTTTTAGAAGCAATCTCTAAGTTCTGTTTTTGGGTTTGAAAATAAGAAGATAAAAGGGCATGGTGTTTGTTATTAATTTTCAAACCTGCATGCTAGTTGTTGATATCATTTAAATAATAGGAGCATATGTCATTTGTATGTTTACGTGGGCTAGTTTGACCATAACCTCATTTTTATGATGAATGAATACCCCATTTATTTTATTGAAACTTATGTTAAATTACTTTATTTATTTACCTTTTTTTCTTTCAAATGTCGTGTCTTCTGTTATTATTTTACACATTTCAAATGTCAGAATTAAGCTTGTCTTCTTATGATTCAATGTGGAGGGTCCTGGGGCCCAACCACAATTTGCAGGGTGTTTCACATGTAATTGTGGTGTTTTTTTCGTATTTTTAATGATTTTATATTGTTTTTAGTAGTTTTGAGTCAAGTTTTGTTAGGTTATTCGTTTGTTTTCTCATTTTATTATTTTTCGTGTTTCTTTTTTATTTCATACTTAATTTGGTTAAATGGGTTCAATTAATTTGAGGTTTGGTGTAATTCTTGGGTTTTTATAATCAAAATTCCTAATTTCATAGGTAAAAGCATGGAGGATCAAAATTCAAGTCAATCCTTACCAAGACATGCCAAAATCGGTTCCAAGTGCAAGCCCCTCAATAGCCAAACATTTTGGGATGCTAGCCAAGGCATGCCATGCCACGCCAAATCCCACGCCACACCCTTTGGCGCATGCCAAACCTGACGCCACACCCCTTGTCGCACGCCTCCGCTCGCCAGAAATCACGCTAAGATCGGCGCCTTGCCTCGCTAGCAGCGACGCCAAGCTCTCGCCTCCCTCGCGCCAAGATCGACGCCACATCCCACTCCAAGGCAGCGCGCTGTCACGGACTTAGTCTTTGGCACTAACGTCTCGTGCGGCCTTAACTCCTTTCCGCCCCGTGCGATAGCTAAGTCAGCCTATCCGACAAGAAAATAATAAAGATGGGCGAGGAAACGAAGGAAAGAAAGCTTGTGGGTAAGAACACGATGGTTTGAGAAAACTTGTTAGTTTGAATGCTTTACACTCGGTTGCTTGATTACAACTTGCTTGGATTCCACAAATGGCTCGCCCCTATGCCTATTTATACTACCTCTACCGCCATTGGTGGGTGATTCTAGAACATCCTACACATTTACAAGGCACCTCCTCAAATGGAAGAGCCTAAAACGTCCCACACGGTTCCTACCTAAGGTGGGCTAACTATTATTTACATGATAGCTCTAGAGAGTTCTACCACCCTCTAGTCAACTATTTGCAAAGCTTTGACCAAGACATGTCCTAGGCTACTCTAGAACATTTCAGGTCCGTCCGAAGCCTCTCCAAGGCTCGTCCCACTCGATCGTCCCACATGATGCTGGAGTTGTCCCGTGTCGGCTAGATGTCTCCGTATGGTTCTAGCAGCTTCCAGCAGCTCGGCCCTTGCCCGAATCTTTCCGGCCCGAACCCGCTCGGCCAAGTCCCGCACGTCTTTAGAAGATTCTCGAGCCTTCCCGTATGATGCCGCTCCTGCCCGGCCCTCGTACACAGTGAGCTCGGCTCGCCCAGCCCGGACCCGATCTCTACTCGTCGAGGGCGGCATCCTGCCTTGCTCCCTTGTTGGGTTCGCTATAATCGTACGGGGCCTACGCAGCGGAATTTAAAATTTTTAAAATTATTAAAATAAATATATATATCAAATATATATACTAAGCCCCATAGATTTCGTAAGCGATTTTAACGATCGTCATTTTCTATTATTTTGTATCGAATACAAATTTTGATTCTTATAAAATAAATAAATTAATACCTCTCGATTAATTTCTTCAAGCGACGATTGAGAGGGAATCAATTCCCGGCTAAGTGGCTAACACCGAAACTTCTCGCCGTAGGGATCCAAGCGTATCCCCTCTAATTGAGTCCACCTTTTTATTGCGACACCGGAGAAATTCTTCGCTAGTAGAATCGCACCGTTCTCAAATTGATTAAAGGAATAAACAATTAATCCAACAATCAACAATTGATTGAAGATGAAAAATTATCAATTAATTTCCATTAGATTGAAGACTAAAATATATAAAAGAATAATTTTATTTTCTTCTCTGAAATTGAAAGACGCCTGCTTTCAAAAAAAAAAAAAAAACTTCTGTTTTGTTTTTAAAAGGATGAAAAAGACGGCTGCTTGTTTTTCTAGGAATGAAAGCAAAAGTCTAATTCTAAAAAACATGCGGCTCCTCTTTCTTTTATATATATATATATATATATATATATATATATATATATATATATATATATATATATTAGATTAGTTAGGTTAAGATTAGGACTAACCTTAATTAACTAATTAATATATTTAAATATAGTTTCCCGATTAAATCTTGGGCATGGATTTATAAGTCGAAACCCAATTGATTTAATAACTGTGATTTCATTTCAAGTTTAAGTAATTCATTTATGAATCAATATTCATTGTGCCCTGGCCAAGGTCTTTGAATCACAAACTATGAAAATCCAAAGGATACTCTCTTGTCCATAGACAAGTGTCGAATTCTATGTTGGCTACAGACAAACCTCCATGCACATCGATACAATACCCAAAATACCCCTTTTACGATTATCAGGTAATCAAAAGATAAATCTAAGTATTGCACAATGTGCACAAGGCTACCATCGTACCTCAAGTCAAGGACTAATCATGTACTATTGCAATATGGAAATTCTTATTCGACAGACAAATCTTTCAGTTAAGAATTTCCATTGGGTCATGTTCAATGAACTTGTTCTCCAACAAGCACCCACATATATGCACTCGCATCATAACGCTGATGTTAATGGAATGCATCATCCTTGTCTTACAAGCATGCATCATACACGCAAGTCTTACCGGGCTATTCAATGTCCTATCTCGAAAAACCCATTGACTTGGAACAAGTTTAAGACCGAGACCTTAGAGACATGTTCCATGATTGCCATCGTATGCACAACCATATCCCATAGTTTAAATTGATCTAAGGACTTTATCATACGTGCAATTATAATAAAAGCGACATAAGATAAAGAAAGTTGCCTTTATTAATATAATTCCAATAAAATCATTATACAAGTAGAATGAAATCCAATCTAATTGGAACGTCGGGCACTCTACTCTAACAATCTCCCACTTTCCCTAGTGCCAATTGCCCATTTATTTTAGGCCCATCTTTTCAAGATGCCCGTCAAATACTTTTTGTGCTAAGGGCTTAGTCATAGGGTCTGCTATATTTTCTGTTGAAGCGACTCGATCCACAACGACGTCGCCTTTACCAACGATCTCTCTCACCAGGTGGTATCGTCTCAAGATGTGTTTGGATCTTGGATGAGATCTCGGTTCTTTTGCTTGCGCTATAGCCCCGTTGTTGTCACAATAAATTATTGTTGGATCAACAGCGGACGGAACTACATCCAACCCTTGGATAAAGTTCCGCATCCAAACATCCTCTTTTGCTGCATCTGATGCAGCAATATATTCAGCCTCTGTAACAGAGTCTGCAGTCGTTTCTTTTTTGGAACTTTTCCAACTGACTGCTCCTCCATTCAAGATGAATATATATCCAGACATTGACTTTGAGTCATCTACATCGGATTGAAAACTAGAGTCAGTGTATCCCTCTAGTTTCAATTCTCCATTGCTGTATATCAARAATATATCCTTAGTTCTTCTCAAGTACTTAAGGATCTTCTTAACGGCGTTCCAGTGTTCAAAATCTGGATTTGACTGATATCTGCTTGTGACGCTCACAGCATGAACGACATCAGGTCTAGTACATAGCATTACATACATAATGCTCCCAATCGCGGATGCATAAGGTACATGAGCCATCTTTCCTCTTTCTTCAGGTGTCTTTGGAGACATAGCCCTAGAAAGTGGATCACTGCTCATTGGGAGGTATCCACGCTTGGATTCCTCCATGCTAAACCGTTTTAGCACTTTGTCTATGTACATGGATTGGGATAGTCCGATCATCTTTCGTGATCTATCACGATATATCTTTATCTCAAGGATAAAAGATGCTTCTCCCAAGTCCTTCATGGAGAACTGCTTAGACAACCAAGTTCTCGTTGATTGCAACATCCCTACATCATTTCCAATGAGTAGAATGTCATCAACATAGAGTACAACAAAAGTAAATGCCCTCCCACTAACCTTCTTATAGACACATGGTTCATCCGGATTCTTATGAAAATCAAACATTTTGATTGTTTCATCAAATCGGATGTTCCAACTCCTCGAAGCCTGTTTGAGACCATAAATGGATCTCTGGAGTTTGCAAACCTGTTGCTCACTCCCACTGGATATGAAGCCCTCTGGATGCTTCATATATATCTCTTCCTTAATATTTCCATTAAGGAAAGCAGTCTTCACATCCATTTGCCATATCTCGTAGTCATAATACGCAGCTATGGCTAACAGGTTCCGAATGTACTTAAGCATCACTACTGGTGAAAAAGTTTCCTCATAATTAATGCCTTGCTTCTGAGTATAACCTTTTGCAACCAAACGTGCTTTAAAGGTACTTACCTATCCATCTACTCCAAGCTTCCGCTTGTAGACCCATTTGCAGCCAATGGGAACAATTCCCTGTGGTGGGTCCACCAAGGTCCATACCTTGTTGGAGTACATGGAGTCCATTTCGGACTGCATTGCTTCTTGCCATTTTTTCGAGTCAATGTCAGACATTGCCTCATCATAGCTTCTTGGATCACTATCCAAAAGGAGTCCCTCTTCTTTGTTCTCTAACAAAAGGTTCATCCTCTCAGGAGCCCTTGAAACCCTTATGGATCTTCGAAGAGGTGGTGCTACAGATAGTCCAGCCTCAGCTGGTGTGCTATTTGCGGTAACCTGTGGGATGCTTTGTGGTTCTTGAACTTCATCAAGTTCTACAACTCCGCCACCCCTTTCAGAAAGAAACTCTTCTTCAAGGAAAGTAGCATTCCTCGAAACAAACACCTTTTGTTCCGAAAGGTCATAGAAATAGTATCCTATATACTCTCTTGGATACCCCACAAAATTACATAAGATGGATCTCATGTCCAACTTATCTCCCACTTGACACTTCACGTAAGCATCACACCCCCATGCTTTTAGGTATTTGTAGGAAGGTGACTTCCCATACCATATTCAATAGGGTGTATAGGGTACGGCTTTGCTTGGAACCCTATTTGATAGGTATGCTGCCGTCTCTAAGGCATAGCCCCAGAATGAAAGAGGTAAGGAAGTGCAACTCATCATTGATCGAACCATGTCCAACAAAGTTCGATTTTTACGCTCCGAAACTCCATTCAATTGTGGTGTTCCGGGAGGAGTCCACTGTGAGAGAATACCATTCTCTCTTAAATAATCAAGAAACTCAGTTGATAAGTATTCACCTCCTCAATCTGATCGAAGAGTCTTAATACTACGACCACTTTGTTTCTCTACTTCACATCTGAATTCCTTGTACTTTTTCAAAAGCCTCAGATTTATGCCTCATAAGGTATACATAACCAAACCTAGAATAATCGTCGGTAAAGGTTATGAAGTAGTGATAGTTCCCTCTCGCACTAACACTTAGTGGACCACATACATCTGTATGGATCAAATCTAATAGACTTTTGGCTCGTTCCACTTGTCCAACAAATGGTGATTTAGTCATCTTTCCTTTAAGGCATGACTCACATGTTGGCAACTTTTGCTCTCCCTTAAGGTCGAGTTTTTGTCCCAACTTGTGTATCCTTTTTTCGGAAATGTGACCTAATCTAGCATGCCAAAGTGTGAAAGAACTTTGGTTATTTAACTTCCTTTTATTTTGTTGAATTGTGAGAATGGGTTCACTTGGGGAAATGGTGTATAAAGAATTCGTCAAATAACCGGAATATATAAAAGAAGAGTCTTTGAAAATGGAACAACTTCCATTCTCAATAACAAGTCTATCCAAAATAGGTACAGAGATAATGTTTCTTATAATATCCGGAACATAAAGACAATTATTCAAATACAATTTAAAACCATTATCCAAAGATAAATAAATAGTCCCTATTGCTAATGCAGCAACTCTTGCTCCATTCCCCATTCTAAGGACCGTTTTTTTTCTGTCCAACTGCCTACTTCTTGCCATTATTTGCAAGTCATTGCAAATATGTGAGCCACAACCGGTATCCAATACCCAAGAAGCATCATTAACAGAAAGATTCACTTCAACAAAATATATACCTGAACTTTTCAGGCTTGCAAGATACTCCTTGCAATTCCTCTTCCAATGCCCTGGTTTGCCGCATTGAAAGCGATTGTCATCAGTTTGAGAGTTAACCCTTTTCTTACCATTGTCCTTTGTCTTCTTGTTGGGTTTAGAGGAACTCTTTCCTGTCCACTTCCTTTTCTTTGGCTTTCCAGCATTTGATTTGGAAGAGGATCCAACAAGCATGACCGGCTTATCCCCATTAATGGGGTATCCCCATTAATGGTGGATTCAGCCTTCTTCTCAGAGTTAAGGACAATCTTGGGGTTTCTCAGCCAATCGACAATGTTTGGGCCAATTAGTTTGTTTTGAACAAGTATGGATTCAATTGGATTTTTAGCCATTTTAGTAGAGTTATCAACAAAATTAAACGAAGCAGAAAACGCGTGAGTTATTGGAAATTATATTCATTTAACATAAGGTCTGTAATATTAAATGTCTCCCACTATTTTATTCAAAATTTATTAACCTCATAATAAAATTCGGAAAATCTAATTTTCTTAGTGGGCTTGAAGTCCAATATAAATGTTTCACACCCCAATAATATGAGCCCATGAAAAATTCATGTCGGTAGGCAACTCTATGACAATTGTATCAAATACAACCTTCAAGAATATTTTGCCTCACTATTTCTCATACACCCCAATATTATGAGCTCATATGGTACTAAGTGTCAAACATAACCCATCAAACATTCGTGTAGATGGAGCATCAAGATGTCCCACGACTCGTGGCCAACATAAAGACGAGTCCACCCCACGAGCATCTCAATGCTTGGTAGGATCACAGCTTTCCAACACAAGATCACTCCACGACTCATGGCCAGTGACCAAGTGCGGTAGCATCGTCATGTCTTCTACCTTTGATGGAAGGCATGGAACAATATGTCCAACATAACTTGTCCATTTAATTTGATATAGAATTAATCAAAATTAAATTCTTTTAAGTTTCAAAAACTTGGGGTTTACTTTGTAAGACCTCATCAATCTTAGTTATTAGGTGGGTTTTTATTTAATGCATTATTCATCATATGAAGCGCAAGCATAAAACATTAAATAAATCTAACATGCATCCTATGCAAAAAGTGGTGGGATGATCATGGCCAGCCTATGCTACTCATTTGAGCCAACAATGGGTCTAGGTTAATCTAAGGGGTTAAAATGAATAAAACTACTTCTATTACATTTCATATATAAAACCCATACAAGCATGGGTCTTGAATTATCTATTCTATTACAACTTGTAAAATTACCCACACAGGCGTGGGCCTTTGGCATCGAACGTCCTCCAATCAAATTAGAAAGCCTTACCACTAATCTACTCTCGATGCAAAATTTAAAACTTTTACAAATAATAGAATAGGAGGCTCGCAGGCCCCAAAAACCCAAAGATAAAAACATACAATCACATTGGTCATAGGCTCATGATCATCCCTAAATAAATCATGCTAACATTCATCACATGAATTTAAAGAATATAAATTTTACTAATTTTGTGTGTTGATCTAATTTTGGGATAAATAAATTAATATATACTCCCTTCGTTTCAAAATAAGTGTCATTTTAGAGACTCAGTTTTATTTCAAATTAAGTGTTGTTTTAGGATTTTTCGCCGCTTTATTCCAGTTTTATCCCCACTTATTTTAAGAAATATAAATAAATTTATGGTAATAGAATAACTAAAGGGAAATAATGGAAGTAATTATATGTGTATATTATTATTGATTGAGGATGTATTGGTCAAATATTATGTTCCTTAATTTTGAATAAAAATTCTAAAACGACACTTATTAAGAAATGGAAGGAGTATATTTTATCAATATATATATATATATTAAAAAAATAAATTTCAAAATTAACCTTTTAATTTTGAATAGAATAATTACAGGATTTTATTATTATTAATTCAAATTAATAGCCTGACCCCTTCCTGCAACTATTGCAGTGCCTTTTGCAGACAAACGTCTGCACCTTATTTTCCTTTGTCTTTCATAAAAAAGAAATTCATATATAAAAGACGGCTGCATCTATGTAATTGTTTTGACTGCTTCTTTGTAATTGTTTTGAAATAATCCTGTCAGAATTACATTAAGCCATCCATTTTTTATTTTTTTTATTCAGCTCTTGCTTTGCTGCCTTTTCATAAAGGTTAGCCAACTTTACATATTTAAAAGGTTTTTCAAACCTTTTTTTTTTCAAAACGGTTGCACTGTATTCACGCAGTTTCATTTTTTTTTTATTAAAAGAAATAAAAGGCGGCTGCTTTTGGGAAAACAAAATTATGCAGCCTTTATCCCCTTTCTGTTTTGTTTCACAAAACAAAACTGTAGCCAATCAATCCTCTAAAATAAATATTCTATCAATGTATTTAATAAATTGAATCACCATTTAATTTATTAAAATACAAGTTCTTTCATATTCTAAATATGAAATTAATTTATCCCAATATTAAATCACATAAAACTAATTTTATCACACACAAAATAAACTCTTTTGACATTTAAGATATGTTCATCACATAAACATAAATCGAATCAAAATTCAATAATGAAAATGCAAACCATGGCTCTGATACCACTGTTGGGTTCGCTATAATCGTACGGGGCCTACGCAGCGGAACTTAAAACTTTTAAAATTATTAAAATAAATATATATATACCAAATATATATACTAAGCCCCATAGATTTCGTAAGCGATTTTAACGATCGTCATTTTCTATTATTTTGTATCGAATACAGATTTTGATTCTTATAAAATAAATATATATATCAAATATATATACTAAGCCCCATAGATTTCGTAAGCGATTTTAACGATCGTCATTTTCTATTATTTTGTATCGAATACAAATTTTGATTCTTATAAAATAAATAAATTAATACCTCTCGATTAATTTTTTCAAGCGACGATTGAGAGGGAATCAATTCCCGGCTAAGTGGCTAACACCGAAACTTCTCGCCGTAGAGATCCAAGCGTATCCCCTGTAATTGAGTCCACCTTTTGATTGCGACACCGGAGAAATTCTTCGCTAGTAGAATCGCTCCGTTCTCAAAATGATTAAAGGAATAAACAATTAATCTAACAATCAACAATTGATTGAAGATTATTTATTGTAGATGAAAAATTATCAATTAATTTCCATCAAATTGAAGACTAAAATATATAAAAGAATAATTTTATTTTCTTCTCTGAAATTGAAAGACGCCTGCTTTCAAAAAAAAAAACTTCTGTTTTGGTTTTAAAAGGATGAAAAAGAAGGCTGCTTGTTTTTATAGGAATGAAAGCAAAAGTCTAATTCTAAAAAACTTGCGGCTCCTCTTTCTTATATATATATATATATATATATTAAATTAGGTAGGTTAAGATTAGGGCTAACCTTAATTAACTAATTAATATATTTAAATATATATAATTATATTTTAAAATCTTCAATCATTCTAATGGGCTTCTACAATTAGGGCCTAATAGAAAATTACATGGACTTGTATTTAGAATCCAACTAATTAATTAATTCAATTAATTAATTAGTCCCATGAATTTAAATTAATCAATCCAATTGACTAATTTAATATATTCTTTTAATTGAGGTTTTTAATCAAATTAGATTTAATTACATAATCAAATATATAATTAAATATTTAATCCAATAATTGAATTAAAATAAAATCTCATTTAATTAATCTAAATTAATTAATTATTCCAACCATTGAAATTATCAATCTTGAAATCTCAACAACCAAAATTATGTGTGACCCTTTTAGGTTCACGACTAACACTAGCAGTAGGCTTATAACTTTTATAAGTTTATAAATAACAATTTATTTTATTAATTAATCTAATTAATTAATTATCTTCAAATTAACTCTTTAACTTCAAGAACCTACAAATCATGACAACATCTAGCAAGTAGCATGATTACCCAGTGTTAGGTGAAATAGCGAGTAAACCTATTTCAATTGCAAGTCCATACATGTACGATCCTTTCGACAACTAGTTTCCCGATTAAATCTTGGGCATGGATTTATAAGTCGAAACCCAATTGATTTAATAACTGTGATTTCATTTCAAGTTTAAGTAATTCATTTATRAATCAATATTCATYGTGCCCTGGCCAAGGTCTTTGAATCACAAACTATGAATATCCACAGGATACTCTCTTGTCCATAGACAAGTGTCGAATCCTATGTTGGCTACAGACAAACCTCCATGCACATCGATACAATACCCAAAATACCCCTTTTACGATTGTCAGGCAATCAAAAGATAAATCTAAGTATTGCACAATGTGCACAAGGCTACCATCGTACCTCAAGTCAAGGACTAATCATGTACTATTGCAATATGGAAATTCTTATTCGACAGACAAATCTTCCAGTTAAGAATTTCCATCGGGTCATGTTCAATGAACTTGTTCTCCAACAAGCACCCACATATATGCACTCGCGTCATAACGCTGATGTTAATGGAATGCAACATCCTTGTCTTATAAGCATGCATCATATGCGCAAGTCTTATCGGGCTATTCAATGTCCTATCTTGAAAAACCCTTTGACTTGGAACAAGTTTAAGACCGAAACCTTAGAGACATGTTCCATGATTGCCATCGTATGCACAACCATATCCCATAGTTTAAATTGGTCTTAGGACTTTATCATACGTGCAATTATAATATAAGCGAAAACATAAGATAAAGAAAGTTGCGTTTATTAATATAATTCCAATAAAATCATTATACAAGTAGAATGAAATCCAATCTAATTGGAACGTCGGACACTCTACTCTAACATCCCTCACGCGTTGCGCTGCCCCCGCAACATCTGTCCCACGATGCGCCAACGCCTTGCGCGCACTCGGCCATGCGTGTCCCGGCATGGCCCGACCATCTTGGGCGGGGTGTGACAGCGCGCATGCCAAGGCCAGCGCCAAACAGCACACCAATGCTGACGCCAAGCAACGCCAAATCTCACGCCAGGGTGCAAATTCAGGTCAAACCTTGACCAAACCCGGCAAATCAAGCCATTAAGGCTAATTTGACCCATTTAACCCCAATTAAACTTAGTAATAATAGAACCCAACTCTCATTTTGTAAGATATCACCCATTCTCCCAACCCTTGCATGGGTTTGGGATTTATTTTCTCTCTCTAGTTTTAGAATTGTTTTCTCTCTTTAGTTCTTAGATTTTAATTTCAAGTTTTTCCTTGGGTTTGTAAGCTCAAGAAGAACTCAAGTCATCACTTGGATTTTATTTTGGATTGTAATTTCATTAAAACTTTTGTTTTCCTTGTAAGTTTTCATTTATTTCCTTCCTGTTCTTTAATTTCATGCTTGTTTTCAATTTATGCTTTTTGCCTTAGCTCTTAGATTTATTGTTAGATCTTGTGAATTGGCTATGGAATCTTGATGAGTGACACATCGAGATCATAGACCGAGTCCTTGATTATTTTTATTTTGAGTATTTCATATGTTTATGCTTGTTCTTCAATTTATACTTTTTGCCTTAACTCTCAGATTTATTGTTAGATCTTGCGAATTGGCTATGGAATTTAGGCGAGTGACACATCTAGATCATAGATCGAGTCCTTGATTATTTTTATTTTGTGTATTTCATATGCTTATGCTTGTTCTTTAATTTATACTTTTTGCTTTAGAATTGTTGTTTGATCTTGTGATTTGGCTATGGAATCTAGGTGAGTGACACACCAAAATCATAGATCGAGTCCTTGATCATTTTTATTTTGAGTATTTCATATGTTTTATTTTGATTTTGATTTTCATGCATGATTTTCATTAAATCCTAGATCTACTATTCGTTTCTAGTTATTTTTCGTAAAGGTTTTAACTTTCACGTCAAATTTTATTGATTTTTCCATTAATGCTTTCGATTTTCATTGATTTGCATTATTTAAGTTTTTATGATCATGCATGCATAGTTGTACCTTAGGTTTTCATGCTTGTACTCAGTGAGACTTTGCTTTTTATTACTTATTTTCATTATTGCTTGCAATTTCCATTGGGCATACGCACGAGGCATACGAAATACTTGCATTTACTTTTCATAGTTTAGTCTTAGTCTTAGTTTATTTCTATTTTCCTTAGTTTCCCTTTAATTTTCTAAGCTAAAAATGCATAGATCTCTACGAATAACTAAATTCCGATAATATCAAGCCACACGAACCTTACCTATATTACACCACCAAAACTACTCTCTTCGAAATGGCACTGTTGCGACTCGGCTTGGTTAAGATTCTCGATTTGCTTGTAGTTTCTTTATGTTTCTAGCTTTCTTTTGTATTTGATGTTTTTATGGAGTGTATGCAAGGTCCTTATGGCCATGGAGGTTACATTTCCAACATGGGAGGGCATGGTGCAAACCATGTTGGGAATTGAATGATGTATAATGGTTTTGGAAACATGGGAGGGCATGGTGCAAACCATGTTGGGTATAGTGGCTTCACGGGTATGAATGGTCTGTGTGGAGGATTTGGTGCTCCCAATCACTTTCCGAATATGCATACTCCAAATTCTGGTCCATATGGTGGTTATGATGCTCCCAATCAATTCAGAAATATGTCTAATGGAGGCTTTGTTAGTCCGAATGGGAATGTGGGTGGCCAATATCCGAGTTCCGGCCCATATGGAAGTCCTCATACTTACAATTTCAATCATGCCCCAATTGGTGCCATGAATAGTTCTCAAAATCCCGATCCGTATGAGTTGTTAGGCGGTGTGAACTCCAATACCCAAAATGCACACACAAACACACACACACACCATCCTCACTATGAGAGAGGTTAACAAATCCTTTTTAGGGGCACCTATTCCATCTTGCGTATCCCTTCCTCCCGAGCGACAATCTTTCGGAGAGATATATTCTAGTGCTAATCCAAATGCGGGTCCATCTCGTCCTTCTATTCCGATAAAAGCTCCTATTCCACCTCCCGATCCAAATTTCTTGGCTATTATGCAACAATTGCAATTGTTGTCCTTACGGTGGCTTCGTTTGATGCTCGGTTCAACGCTCTCGAGGCCACAATGAATTGGTTAAACACTACAATAGAGCAATTGGAAAGTGATGTGAATATGTTGAAGCAAGCGAATGAGAACTAAAAATTTCCAAGCCAACCTTCACATATTTATACGGGCACCGTCCTTGGAAGTGGTGGGGTGGTTGATGATGAGCTTGTCCCGCCGTCCGACGAGGAAGTGGTTTCTATTCCAAGTACTCTTGCTCCTCTTGATTCCACCCCCGTGGGCCCCACATTGGTAAAGTAACTTTCGGATGGCCTCCACAAGTCTTCGAACCCGTACAAGGCACAAACCTCTAAATCCCCTATGCCTTCTCCTTCAAAAATATCTTTTGAAGAGTGGTTACATATGGATGTGATCCAAGAATTGGTCGAACAAGTTTATATGGAGGAAATGAGCATTGAGGATGAGTTTGACTCGGGGGCTTGTGTTAAAGGTTGTTGTGAGGATGATGATCCCCTTGATCGTAATGACGAGTCCATTAAGTTTCAATGTGACCCACTCTTGAGTCAGAGAGATTGTGATTGTGTCGTTGAGGGCAACGACAAGATTCTGGTGGGGGAGGTGGAGATTGTTGATGATAGGTTGGGAGTCAAACCTATTGAAAAGCTTGAAGAGTATCTTGAGGTGATCGGTGAATTGTTCGAGTTAGCCCCCAATGAGGTCGAGAGGAGGCACAAGCCCGAGCCTAAGCCTCCCCCATCTCACCTCAAGCATGTCTATTTGGAGGATAAGGAGTGCAAGCCGATTATCATCTTTGTCAATTTGGATCGAGAAGAGGAGAGGTCGATTGAAGGGCTTAAAGTTTATAAAGGTGCTATTGGTTGGAGACCCGGAGAGATTAAGGGGATTAGCCCTTTGAATTATTTGCATACGATCTTTTTGAAGGATGATGCTAAACTTTCTCGAGAATTCCAAAGGCGTTTGAATCCAAATTCAAAGGAGATAGTGGAAGACGAGAAATTGAAATTGTTGGAGGAAGGCTTGATGCTCGGAATTGCCGGTAGTGAGTGGGTGAGTCCCATTCTCATGGTACCAAAGAAGGGCATTATATCAATTGTCGAGGACGAAAAAGGAAAGTTGTTGGACACGAGGGCTACAACGGGATGGAGGATGTTGATTGATTTTAAGGAGTTAAATGCGGCTACCAAGAGAGATCATTTTTCTCCCCCGTTTATCGACCACATGATGGACAAGCTAGCCGACAAGTATTCCTTTTATTTTTTAGATGAGTCATCGGGTCACTTCAAAACCACAATTTCACCCAAAGATCTACCTAAGACGACTTTTACTTGCCCGATTGAAACACTATCCGACCATTATTCATATTGGTTTTTAGATAAGTTATCGGGTCATTATAAAACCACCATTCCACCCGAAGACCGAGCCAAGATGACCTTTGGAACGACTGCTTCTCGACGACCTGTACTTGGACTATGTGATGCCCTGAGAACGTTTCAAAGATTGGACCCTCTCGACAAGGAGGATATATCTTCAGTGGATCCTCCCATTCTCTTTCCACCATGACCAAAAAAGGGAGTTCGTCAAGCTAATGACGTAAAAGAAGCGCTTCTTGGGAGACAACCCATGTTCTTTTTGTCTATTTCTATTATTTCTACATTTCTTTCTCCATTACTTTCTTATTATATAAAATCCAAAAACATTCAAAAAATTGAAAAAAAAAATGTTGTCGTATTTTGGTTCTGTTTAGTCCTTGGTTTTATTTTGTTTTGGTTCTTGTGCATACTTCTTGTGTTTTTGATTTTGTGTGATTTCCTTTTATAGGTGTTGTTTTCCGACTCCAACCTTGGTCGATTTGATAAGCTAGTAGCGTTCATGGAGTCGGGAGACACAATCCATGCTCGGTTATCACTTGAATTGCTTGGATGCTTAAGTGGACCCCACCGAGCTTGACCCAAACTCGCTCGATTTAGGAAGCTTCTATTTCACCCTCCCTTTACTTGATTTTCATTAAAATGCAATGAGGGCATTGCATGGTTTAAGTGTGGGGTGGGTAGGTGGTTAGGGTCCGGGTCTCGAAAAGTATGATTTGTCTTTCTTAACTCGAGTCTTGGCGAAGTGACGCTTACTAATTGCGCTATTTATATGGTTGAGTCATTTTTGTGTCTTTTGTGTCTTTATTACATTGTTGAGTAATCACCATATGCTTGAAAGTTTGAATAGTTTACTTGTCGGGTTTTTGCATGTATATGTCTTCTTGTTTAAGGAGTTGAAATTTTGTGCTTCGTCCAAAACCTGCCTATATATATAATCAATATTACTCGTGAAAAGATTGCAAAGCTCTAAAATCCCTTTTGATTTTATTTTCCAAAACCCGGTGCAAACTAATGAGTAGCCTTGTGTGAATTATTAGTTTTGCTTGTATTTTTATGGAAATTGCGTTGAGGAGGCTTGATTTTGCTCGTACACGATTGAATTTGGAAATGACCTCGAGGCACATATATCACCCTTATTCCGGCCATATCCAAATATATAAGCTACTTAAATATCCCAAATGAGCCCCCTTGAGCCTATGCCCCGTTTCTTGTTAGTCGAGCTCGATTTTAGCTCTTATATCTTCATAAATTGTGAGGTGAGAGTGTATGATTAGTTGATGAGAAAGTGTGGGAAATAAATTGTGGGATTCGGATTTTGAGTTTCTTATATATATAAAGAAAATAAAAAAAGAGAACAAAAGTATACTCCAACACGAATCACAAAAAGTGATAAAGTGTGCGTTCAAGTGAAAAGCCCAATGTTTAAAAAGGCTAAGTTTAGTAAAAAGAAGCGAATTCAAAAAGCTTCTAAGTGTTGTGAAATAAATTCGGAAAGAGTGTGAGAATACGAAAGGGTTTCGAATGAAAGTTTGGTAATTTGGGAAGGGTGAAGCGATCATGAGCTTCAAATTCTAAAAGTTAGGGTTTCATGTGTTATTGATCACGTTTGGTCGTGTGTTAGCCACTATATCCAAATATTCTATACCTTACCAAAGAGTCAACATTACAACCCGAGATAAAGACCTCTTTCAATTCTTGTTTGATCATGTACAATAGGTGATTTTGAGTTTTCAATTTGTGAAATCTTGATAAGTTGCATGCATTGTCCGATTCGAGTGTATACACGTCCCATATAAACAAACACTTGAGAGAATTGACGAACACCCTCAAAATTCCATTTGAGAGGAAATCATCGATTTGGTTTTCATTTGAGAAAAAGAGTAATACGAGCAATGCTTGGCGATAACGAGTTTATGTTGATACGTTCATCATAATAAGTAGGATAAGCACAAGGGTTTTTCTTTTTGCATAATATTCATTGCATGTACATTCTCGATTCTTTTCGTTGTTTGAGGACGAACAAACCGATAAGTGTGAGGTGGTTGTTTTTCATGTAATTATGATGTTTTTCTTGTATTTTTATTTAGGATCTTATGTTATTTTTAGTAGTTTTGAGAGAAGTTTTGTTAAGTTATTCGTTTGTTTTCTCATTTTGTTGTTTTTCGTGTTTCTTTTTGATTTCATACTTAATTTGGTTAAATGGGTTCAATTAATTTGGAGTTTGGTGTAATTCTTGGATTTTTATGATCAAAATTCCTATTTTCATAGGTAAAAGCATGGAGGACCAAAATTCAAGCCAAGCCTTGCCAAGACATGCCAAAATCGGTGCCAAGTGCAAGCCCCTAAATGGCCAAACATTCTGAAATGCTAGCCAAGGCATGTCATGCCACGCCACACGCTTTGGCGCATGCCTCCGCATGCCAAACTTGACGCCACACTCCTTGACGCATGCCTCCGCTCGCCAGAACTCACTCCAAGACCGACGCCTTGTCTCGCCAGCAGCGACGCCAAGCTCTCGCCTCCCTCACACCAAGATCGATGCCCCATCCCTCGCCCATTCCCACGCCAAGTCAGCACGCGCACGCCAAGGCTAGGCCAAACCGCATGCCAAGGGATGCCAAGCAACGCCAAGTCTCACGCCAGGGTGCAAATTCGGGTCAAACCTTGGTCAAACCCGGGAAATCAAGCCTTTAAGACTAATTTGACCCATTTAACCCCAATTAAACCTAGTAATAATAGAACCCAACTCTCATTTTTTAAGATATCACCCATTCTCCCAACCCTTGCATGGGTTTAGGATTTGTTTTCTCTCTCTAGTTTTTAGAGCTATTTTCTCACTCTAGTTCTTAGATTTTAATTTCAAACTTTTCCTTTGTTTTGTGAATTCAAGAAGAATTCAAGTCATCACTTCGATTTTATTTTGGATTGCAATTTCATTCAAGCTCTTGTTTTCCTTTATTAGTTCAAGTAAGTTTTTATTTATTTCCTTCCTTGTTCTTTAATTTCATGCATGTTCTTCGATTTATGTTTTTTTGCCTTAGCTCTTAGATTTATTGTTAGATCTTGTGAATTGGCTAAGGAATCTAGGTGAGTGACACATCTAGATCATAGATCGAGTCATTGATCATTTTTATTTTGTGTATTTCATATGCTTATACGTGTTCTTCAATTTATGCTGTTTGCCTTAGCTATTAGAATTGTTATTTGATCTTGTGAATCGGCTATGGAATCTAGGTGAGTGACACACCAAGATCATAGATCAAGTCCTTGATCACTTTATTTTGAGTATTTCATATGCTTTATTTTTATTTTTATTTTCATGCATGGTTTTTCGTTAAATCCTAGATCTACTCTCTATTTCTAGTTATTTTTCGTAAAGTTTTTAACTTTCACGTCAACTTTTATTGCTCTTTCCATTGATGCTTTCGATTTTTGTTGATTTGCATTATTTAAGTTTTTATGATCATGTATGCATAGTTGTACCTTAGGTTTTCATGCTTGTACTTAGTGAAACTTTGCTTTTTATTGCTTATTTTCACTATTGCTTGCAATTCCTATTGGGCATACACACAAGGCATACGAAATACTTGCATTTACGTTTCATAGTTTAGTCTTAGTCTTAGTTTATTTACGTTTATTTCCATTTTCCTTAATTTCCCTTTAATTTTCTAAGCTGAAAATGCATAGATATCTACGAACAATCGAATTCCGATAATATCAAGCCACACGAACCTTACCTATACTACACCACCAAAACTACTCTCTTCACAAGACACCAGGTTGATATTGAGGCATGGTCGAGACTCGTAGATTCGAGTCAATCACACAGACGACTCGCCGAGAGTGGCGGGGCATTCATAGGCAAGACTGCCAAGGAGGATGAGAATGGACAAAAGCATCAAGGCCAAGATGTCGGACAGACTCGACCAATAAGGAAGACTACTAAGAGGGATGCATTTACGCGGGGCGTAGTAGCCAACTCTCCCGAAGACCAAGAGGGTAATGACGAGCCTGACACACCCAGATGATCTTGAGGCACATGGGACGAGTGGTGCGGGGGCGCACTAGGGAAGCACGACATCTGTGGGCTAAGTCCACAAAGGAACGCATGATCCGAGTGCAGCGGCGGGCCAAGTGAAGCCCCAACCGACTCGGACTCCGAATTGCTTAGGGAAGAAGATCTTCCTATGTAATTCTTACTTAGATTGGGGTTTTACCTTGTATATAACTTGTTTAGGTATGGTAAGTGATAGGGCTATTTTTGTGTCAGACCTGGTTTGGGGTAGCTCTGACCTCAAGGAGTCTAGATAAAAGGACTACAACGGCTCTGCGGGGAAGAGTTGTCTACTGCATAGAGATTTCTCTCAGCTTAGCTATTTTGGAGAAGTCATTGAAAGCCTGGTGATGATGCCGAGCTGAAGTTCCGGGGATTAAACTCAAGCTTGATATTAAAGGAAGACCCGGCTTAGTTCCCTTAGGAACATAGCTTATCCTCATTACCGCAAGATCTAATCTATTTGCGGCAGAAACACTAGAGGAAAGAGGGACCGGGTCGTGACAGGTCTGGTTCCTTGAAATCTGCGGGGAAAACCAGAAAGCCGAGATAATGTTAAATGGAGGAAGACCTGGCACAAGACAGATCTGATTCCCAGACTCCTCAGTGGAGAGACAAGTGGGACCACCTGTCAGGATTTGTTGCACAACGGCTCGAGATTCGCGGCATGTGCTCCTGGGATCTCAGCCGGGGTCCCCATTAGGGAAAGCTATAAATATCTCAGCCCCGAGGCTGAGAGAGGTATGTCATTCTCTTGAGCATTCTTGCTTTCTTTCTGGAAAAACACCTCAAACGCTTACTGACTTAAGCATCGGAGAGGTTTCCACCGGAAAATCACCGGTGTCCTTTCTAACTCTTGTATGTGGTGCAGATCAGGAAGGTGTTCAAGGTTTCAGGCATTCTCAATGTTGGTCATTTTTTGGGTTGAAACAATTGGCGCCGTCTGTGGGAAGGCGATCAAGCTAAGGCGTGAGGTTTTCTTTTTATTGTATGGCTTCAGAYGGTCTACGACGGAACTTGGTGGGAGAGMTCGGYGGAACCCCTAGTTCCGCTGYGCCGTGGGGAATGCCCAGGTCGAYAGGTACGTYGACGATGRGGTCAGGAGAGACAGCCCCACCGGCAGCAGGCGCGCCGGGCGCTACGCCGTCCCCGCTCGGTGGATCTGTGCCACCTACTGGTGGTTCATTTAATGAGTCTTTCCTCTTGCAGCTTTCGGAGCTTATCGGCAAAGCCGTGGAGATAGCGGTGGAAAAGAAGTTTGCGGAGATGTCGGCGCCGCCATCCAACACACCACCGACACGAACCGTCCCGGTGGTGGGCGCTGAGCCATTACAAGGTCAGCGCACGGATCGGACTCCTCTGGAGGACGGGGAAGAGCACTTCTCCACCTCCGATAGTGAAACCTCAAGCCAGGCTATTCCAGGCCTAGCTGAGCAGATGCAGAGCCTGCAAAAAGAGGTGCGGGAGTTTAAGAAAAAGATGACAAGAACTGGCACAGTCCTGATACGGCGAGGCACCCTGTTCACGGAAGAGGTGATGCGCGACGAAGTGCCAGCTTCGCACCGGTCTTTGGGTTTTAAATATAACGGGACCACATATCCGTGGGACCATTTGAGTAGATTTGAAGCTGCGGCAGCCGTACACAAATTTTCAGATGCGGTCATGTGTCGGGTCTTGCCGATGACTTTTACTAAATCAGCCCAGCTTTGGTTTAGTCAGCTGCCGCCGAGGTCTATCAGTAATTTTGATGAGTTCAGCTCGGCCTTTCTGCACCAGTTCACGAGCAGTAGAAAGTATCAGAAAATGCCGCTCGAGCTTTTCAGTTTGAAGCAGAAAGAAAATGAGAGCCTCCGCGCTTACATTAGCAGGTTTACAACTGCTAAGTTAGAGGTGCCTTCTGCGTCTGAAGAGCTGTTGGTGAATGCTCTGGTGCAAGGTTTGAGAAGAGGAGAATTCTTTCAGTCACTGGTTGTTAAACCAGTGGCGAAGTTTGGAGAGCTTTTGGAGCGAGCTGAGAATTATATCCACTTGGAGGAGGCCTTGAAGATCAAGGACGAGGGAGAGAGGAAGAGAGAGAGGTCTGATCGTGAAGAAAGAGGAGTTGTGAAAAAGCCTAGGCCGGACTTGCCTGGAGGGAGACCTCGCTTTGATAGATACACTCCTTTGGCAACCCCACAGGGCGAAATCCTGCAGGCAATTGAGAAGCATCCAGACCTGAAGTGGCCGAAGACCTACTCGCAGAGGCCCAGGAAGGAAAGATCCGATCGTTTCTGTCACTTCCACAACGAGTATGGGCACGACACTGACCAGTGCACGCATTTAAAAGACGAGTTGGAGAGGATGGTTCAGGCCGGACATTTGAAGGAGTACGTCCGGATGAGGAGAGAGGAAGCTAGATCTGGCAGTAAGAATTATGATCGATCCCTGCCAGGTAAGGGAGGCTAGGATAGGGCACTTACTGGGATAAGACGACCTGATGAAGCCCAGTTTATCCACGGAGAGATCCAGATGATTACTGGAGGGGAACTGGAGGAGCATTCTAAGCGAACGCAGCACAGTTACGTCAGAGCTGCAAAAGACTTAGTTCGCAAAACGCGTGATGTAGGACAGATGACCTCTACTCCTAACATCTGTTTCGGGTCARAAGATGGYGAYGRCATTTTAGCCCCACACATGGATGCTCTGGTTAWAACTGCAACCATCGCYARTTAYAATRTGCGGAGAATTTTCGTGGATACCGGAAGTTCTGCCGATATTTTGTTTTATGATTGCTTTCGACAATTGAAATTGGATGTTGAGCTGGAAGAGGTCACCACCTCCCTAGTCGGATTTGCAGGAGGAGCCCTGAAGCCCTTGGGAGCAGTGAGGCTCCTCGTGACGTTGGGAGAGGAGCCGTATAGGGTGACAAGGACGGTGCATTTCTTTGAGCCAATTCCAGGCCGTCATATCAGTCTTTCATATGAAGATGAAGTTCCCGGCGGAGGACGGAACGGGAGAGGTCAGAGGTGACCAATATGCCTCAAGACAGACCTATGTTGAGTGCATCAAGAGGAATACCGAGGATGAGAGGCAGAGCAAGAAGGCTCGGATAGAGCATCCACGGACAGCACAGGCTCGAGGTGAGGAGGGATTGATGCTTGTAGAGGTCGTTCCGGGTGATGAGAGTAGAGTTCTCTGCGTGGGGACTACTCTTAGCCCAGAGGTCTTGACAGCCCTGGTGGCTTTATTAAGAGAGAATGCGGATGTGTTCGCATGGTCTCCTCAGGATTTGGTAGGGATTAATCCGGAAGTGATGGAGCATCGCCTAAACATCAGCCCAAATGTGAAGCCGGTAAAGCAGAAGAAGCGGAATTTCGGACCTGAGAAAGAGGCCATAATTGAAGCAGAGGTGGAAAAATTACTTAATGCCAAGCATATCCAGGAAATCCAATTCCCAGAATGGCTCTCCAATGCTGTATTAGTTACCAAAACCCAAGAAGATTGAAGAATGTGCATTGATTTCCGTGACCTTAACCGAGCTTGTCCGAAGGATCACTACCCACTTCCGAGGATTGATCAATTAGTTGATTCTACTACTGGATGTGAGCTCCTGTGTATGATGGACGCCTCACAGGGTTACCATCAGACCGTGGCTTTGATGAAGTCCATATACACCCACTCTTCGAAAGATTGTGTCGAAGTGAAAGGTAAGGAGTCAAGAGGGGTAAAAATACTCGGAACCGAAACCACGGCCTCCTCCGTCGGTGAGATAACCGAATCAACTACCCCACACTTCTCAAGGAATGGGACCGGAAGAGTAGGCGAAGGTAGTGGGTCGACGGGATAAGTAACAAGAGGATCGTGAGGCGGTGGTGGAGTAGGATAATCGGGACCCGCACAAAGAGAAATTGGGCTCGGGCTAGACATTTGAGCAATTCGAGCCTTTAATGTCGTTATTTTCATCTTCAACTCAAGCTCGCTCGGGGATAAAGCCATGTTCACTTCATAATCATGAGAATACGTCGGAGGAGGAGTTATTCGCTCGGGAGGGCCATTTGGGACAATGTAGCTCCCACCTCCAAATAACTCATAAGGATCGGGAGTCGGCGGTGGAGTAAAAGAAGGCGTTGTACAAACGAGTCCTGCTTGGTGTCCACGACCTCCATACATATCAATGGAATCAAACGAGGACATGAAAGGTCAATATTCGTGAATATGAGCACTCGTTCCACACCAACCACATCCCAAAAAAGGTTGGTTAAGATCCCTCATAGTACGGATGGGGGGACTTATCTCATAGGAGCTCGGACCGCCAAACGCCTCATATGCCTCGTGATCTTTAGCGGTTAAAGGGGGAATTCGGGGAACACCAAACGAGAAGGGAAACGGAGTTTGCATATTCGGATAAGGATTTGAAGCACCATACCCTCCGGGAGAACCACTCATGCCCGCGACGCCACCAAACCCAACATGGTTTGTACCATGCCCTCCCATGTTGGGTTTCCCATAACCATAACCACCATTGGCAACGTGGTTTGCACCATGCCCTCCCACGTTGCCAAATCCATTATACATCCTCTCATTCCCAACATGGTTTGCACCATGCCCTCCCATGTTGGAAATGTATCCACCATAGCTATATGAACCTTGCATACTTAAAGCAAAAGCGTCAAATACCAAAGAAGGCTAAAAACACAATGAAACGACAATTAAATCGAAAGCCTTAACCAAGCCGAGTCGCAACGGCGACATTTTGTTAGTAGAGTTTTCGTGGTGTTGAAATAAATCAACGGGTTCATGGCTTGGTATTATCGGAATTCGATTCGATTGAAGGTTTCAATGTGTTTCAAGCTTGAAAAATAAAAGAAAAAGGAAAATAGAGCAATTAAAATAGCTAAACTACACTAGGAATTGAAAGTGCATATTGGTAGGATGCCTCGTCGTATGCCTCAAATTGAATAAGCAAAGCAATAATGAAAATAAGCAAGAAAATGCATTGTTTCACCAAGTACAAGCATGAAGAGTAACAGTTGAAGCGGAGAAAGCGGAGCTGGATTGACCTTACATCCTCTTCCAGGGATCCTCCTCAAACTGCTTTGCTCATCACTCCTGAGGCCACTCCTCAAACCATTCCCCCGACAATTTCTCAAGTACCTCCTGTAACACCCATGCATAAATTGCATATTTTCATATTTATATTTTTATTTATCATTGTGAATTAGAAATATGATCCTAGTCCCAAGCTCGTCGCCATAAACGAATTTTCTATTTTAATTTTATATAATCTAAGAATTCTATTTAAACAAATTTATAGTTCATTTTTAATTAAAAATTTTATTAAAAACTTTAAAGAAACAATTATAATTATTTAGTAATTTATTTATTTATTTACTTAAATTATAATTCTCAACTTTTAAGAAACTATTATAATTATTAAAAATTTATTCGTTTATTTAAATTAATTTGTTGGGTCGTTTTTTTATTATTTTCAATTTTTTTTGGGACTTTAAAAAAAAACAAGCCCATTAACTTGGCCCAAGAACACTAAAACCCAAAACCCTTCCAATAGAAAAAACCCTAAAGGAAAGTGTCAACCTTATCCACCCCAATTTGAAATGTCTACACGTCTACAGCCACCCACTACCAACATTCTTTCAGTTTCTGCAGCACTACTCTTTTCCTTCAGCAAAAACAATATCAAAGTCTACCAACTCTTATTCATCCTTTTCTGCATACAACAAGCAGCAACAAAGAAAAAAAAATATGGAATGAAACAAAATCTCAAGGCAAGCAGGTAAAGGAATTTATTTTTTTTTCATCTCTAATCTACAACTTCCAAATCCAAACCAACGCCAAAATCCACATCACCATCACCACCCAAAATCACTGGAATCACTGCCAACACCACCGTGAACCACTCCAAAGCAAACCGTTGCCGTCACAGCCCCGTATCGAACTGCCAAACCCAAACTCCAGGTCATTCCAACCAAACCCATCACCATATCGCCAAACCCAAACTAACCACAACAATCACCACCACAAGTTACAAAATCTTTCCCGGCCGTCCAAACCATCACCACTACAATCGCCGGCAAACCCACAAACACAACCACCACCGGAGTCACAGCTTCCACCACAGGCCCCTGCCGAAAAACCACGACAAACCACCCACAAGAACCAGCCCGCATCGACTGCCGAGCCGGAACCCAACCACAAACCCAACCAGCCACGGCCCGAAGGCCCGAACCCCCCCAACCAACTGTCATTTTCTTTCCGGCCACCGACTAAGGAAAGCCCACTGCCGCCGCCGATGCCTGCATTTTTTTTGGCCGCCGGCGACAACCAAGGAGGAGAGGGTTTCGTTCCGTCTGTCGCCCGGCTGCCGGAGATCCATCTTCGCCACTGCCTTCTTGAGCCGAAGCCCGCCGGTTTCCAGCCGCCGGTTGCGTCGCCTTGTCCATCCAACACCGCTACCGCCGTACCTTAACGCCACCACCTCGCAGACACCCACAGTTGCGCATCACCCCAACCTGTCGAACGCCGCCGCCCTAATTGATGTCGCCGTCAATTCGCAGGCGCCACGCTGATTCGCCGAATTCTGGACGGAAAAAGAAAAGAAGGAAAAGAAAGGAAAGAAAGAGACGGGAGGATGAAAGTTTAGGGCTGAAAACCCTTTAATAATCCAACCTTTTCCAAAATTACGAATTGACCCCCCCAGCTTTTTAGCCCTTTTCAATTTGACCCTAAATTTTCTAATTTTATGCAATTGAATCCCTAGATCTTTGCCATCCATTACTAATTAACCCCAAAGTTGCTGAAATTATTCAATTGAGCTACCTATTTATCCCAAAACCCCAATTGAACCCCAAATTGATCAAAAACCCTCAATTCCGACCCTCCAACTTTTCGAAACTTCGATCCAAGCCCAATAAAACTTAATAAATTTCAATTGATTTTATTATTATTTATTTTAATATTATATTGTCTATTTTAAATAAATATATTATATATTAATATTTTAAAAATTATTTAATTAAATATATATACTAATTAAGTATATATTTTTTAAAATGATTAGGTGACGAGAAAATCGGGACATAGGAATCAACCACGTGCATTCAATCGATTTATTTCACGACTTTATTTCGAGGTAGGGACCACCGACTTGTCTTATGTTAAATTCTATGTGCTCAAATCTATGTGCAATGTTTATCATGAAATTCTGTGTTTATAAAATTAATATAGCCGTGGACCGCAAAAAGTTGTCCGTGACCGGGGAAAAGGGTCATTGGGTTTATCCCAGCGTGCTATATCCAATGATTATAACCAGGGGCCTTAAGTGCCTATGACCGGGGAAAAGGGTCATCGGGGAAGCCTATGACCGGGGAAAAGGGTTATAGGGGAAACCTGCCGCGTTTTAGCTGCAGTCAACTGTCTTCCAAAGTAAAAATTACGAATTCTATGGTTAATTGTGCTATTTCTGAGTTTGTATAATTTTGCATGAGGTATGTCGGTGTAACTATTGAGTACGTTGAACTCATCCCAAATCAACGATGTTTTTCTTTCAGGTACAAACAAGAATATCGAGTGAATGGGAAACGAGGAAGGAATAGGGATACTCGTTATCCGTTTTGTTTTTTTGTATGTTTTTGAAAGAATGTGGAACTAGAGTACTTTAGCTATCGTTTTCCACTGATAGCAATTTGTTTTTATTGTTTTAAATATTCCGCTGCGTAAACTTGATCATTTTGAAATTATGAATTTTTATAATGTTATTGTTATGAAACTCGACATTTATTTGTGACGCCAAGATTTCTTGAATTATTTAAAATGTAAAACCTAAATCGGGGCGTTACAAAAGGTGGTATCAGAGCCGAAGTTTTTGTTTGGTTCTGTAGACTCGACCTGTTTTTGAAAAAAAAATAATTATAAAAATAAAGAATTTAATTACTTAATGGTTTCCATTCCTCCTCGTTGAACATTCGCCGATATTCTCAAGGTACAAAATTCATTACAAGTATTCAATTGCTCATTTACTTCCATGTTATTTCATGATTGCATTCTATTGGGTGTATTGGTTGATTTTGGGTATGATTGCTTTGTCTTGGGAATGTTTGATGATGCTTTTGATGTGAATGTGTTGTATTGGAAATGGTTGTTGATGCTATTGGTATGATGACACTCCAAGGCATGGAGGATTTCATTATTTATGGTTTTTCGAAAGTCGACACGATGAGGTTATTTTGTTGACCAAAACATCGCTTGTGGCGCTTAGCCAAGGAAAAGAACACCCAAGGAAAATCGTGAAGAGGTTTCCAAAGGGAAGGAGAAGGGGAATATGTGGTGGCGTGTCAACAATGTTACGACGTATATTAAGAGTTATACCTCGTAAATTAATCAAGTAAATATTTTTGATGACATTAGGATATGGCGTCAAATCGAGGAAGAAGAATCGGGAATAGGGCTAATGAAGAAAGTCCGACCCAGTTTAACCAAACGACTGTTGAGGCCATGGACACGATCTTCACCAACTTTTTCCAGCGTCTCCAAGATAACGGTTTGGGGAATGGAGGCAACAACTCAAGGGCAGTGGAACAATTCCGCCTCTATCGACCGCCCACCTTCAATGGGAGAGATGGACCTGATGCAGTGGAAGAGTGGTTCCGAGCACTCGAAAGAATCTTTCGGATGATAGCTTGTGACGACATGCAGAAGGTCACGTGCGCTACTTTCCAGCTAACCGAGGATGCTGATCACTGGTGGGGAAGGTTATTGGAGGAACTGTTCAGAGGCAGAACGAGATGCTTTCACTTGGAACAAGTTCAAGACGGTGGTCATGGATAAGTTTTTCCCACGTTCCTATCGCGACCAAAAGGAGACCGAGTTCCTGAATCTCAAACAAGGGAGCTTGACGGTCACTGAGTACGAGAGGAGGTTTAACCAGTTGAGCCGTTTCGCTACGCACCTGGTGGACACCGATTTGAAGAAATCGTTGAGGTTCAAGAGAGGATTGAGGTCCCAACTAGCCGGTATCTTATCAGCACAAGGTGACCTTCCCTACTCGGAGATGGTCCAAAAGAGCTCAGGACGTAGAGGCAAGTCTTGGAGTGGATGAAGTGAAGCCCAAACCCACAACATTGGTGGAAAAGAGGAAGTGGGTAGGAGGAAGTTCCAACCAAAGCAAACAACAGAAAACTGGTGGCGGGAACAGACAGCAAGGAATGGACAACAAACCCCACGTGCCGAAGTTGCGGTAAGAGACATTTTGGTGAGTGCCTTCTAGGGCAAGGAAAGTGTTACCGCTGCCGTCAGAGTGGGCATGCAACGCAGTTCTGTCCTGTGTATGGTCAACGGCAACAAGGCAGGTGGAGTGCCAAGGCTTGGACCCGGCTACTGGAGGGAATGCCCGAATGTATGCCATGGCACGCAATGAGGCTGAAGAGAATCCTGGAGTTATAACAGGTATGTTAACCGTCTCAGGAA
The DNA here is from genome assembly GCA_014905375.1 of Phtheirospermum japonicum. Classification (NCBI taxonomy): domain Eukaryota; kingdom Viridiplantae; phylum Streptophyta; class Magnoliopsida; order Lamiales; family Orobanchaceae; genus Phtheirospermum; species Phtheirospermum japonicum. The sequence continues at coordinate 355,338 of BMAC01000273.1, read as the reverse complement.
TTCC
>BMAC01000273.1:308812-338701 GCA_014905375.1 Phtheirospermum japonicum | reverse complement strand
TGGAGTTAGGTGATCCACCGCAAGTCGAGTATTGATCGTTGAAACGCGTCGAGCATGCGACGTAAAATGTTGCGCTTCTTGGGAGGCAACCCAAGCGTTAGTTTTTCTTTAATTTTTATTTCGATTTTTTTTAGTTTATTTTTGTTTTATTGTGTCAATTGTCGTGGTGCGTTTATGTGTGTGTTAATGTGCAGGAAATCCGATTTTACGATTTCATCTCCGCCGATCGAGGTCGCAATCCGACCCAATTTAGCCGCAGTCCGGCAACCTTTTGATGAGCCGCAATCCGGCCGATTCAATTCCACACGATGTGCCACCGGGCACTTGCGCGCAACACAATTGACTACAATCGTTTTAATTCAAGACAATTCCAATCACGCAATTTAAGACGAGAGATTATTGCACAAGCACCTTTTGGAGGAACTCAACTATCGATTTTTCAGGGATGTTTTCTTATCCCCTTGCTTTTATTTTCTTTATATTTATGGCAATCAGGAGTTTGCCACATTTTTAAAGGGGGGATGGTTGAGTGTGAATTATAGTTGAAATTTGTGCAAATTTAAAATTTTTCGTGGGTTTGTAGTGCTAAATTTTACGTGATTGATCACTATTTCTGCGCTGTATTGTGTTTGTATGGCTTGCCTGTCAAAGTTAGCTAAGTATGATTTGAGGTTTTTGTCTTTTGAGCGTGCATAAGTGCATAAAAATTTTCAAATTTATTATTATATATTTGTAAAATGGTACTTGGACGCAATTGATTTCGCGAAACCTTAAAAGCAGCGTCAATTCAAAATTATTTCATGCAAAAAGCCTGTAAGTAGCCTGAGTGATTATCATCATTGCATGTGCTTGAATGAGTTTTGATTTGAGATCTCTTTGAAATCGCTGTGTGTAGTTGACTTTGAAAATGACGTTAAGGCACATATAAAACCCTATTCCGGCCATATCCATATATTTTAGCCACTATAAATTCCGAATGAGCCCCTCATAGCCAAATAATCCATGCCTATAGCCTTGAGTGATTTTTTGAGTCGACCCCTACAACCCATTAAAAGCGTGGGGTAGGAGTTGGTAATTTTTATTGGTTATTAGTGTTTTGGAGTTCTTACAAGGGATTTATGAATTTTGTAATAAAGGATCACCGTCCTTCAATAAAAAGGAAAAAAAGAAAGACCCATAAAACAGAATTCGAGGGGATTTAAAAAAAAAGAGAGAAAAAGAAAGAGAAAACAAGAAGGATGGTGAATTGTGATAGTCATTGCCTACGCGCTTATGAAGGCTTATGTTTTATTTATTTTGTTATGAAGCCTAATGTTTAAAAGGCAAAGAGTTGAGTTGTAATAAGTGGTTTTGAGCTTCAAGTCGGTTTTACGGTTTACGAGTTGAGGAATAGCCTAATGTTAAAGGCTACGATATAAGTGTTAAGTGAGGTTTTTCTTTTGTACGAGGTGAAGCATCTTGCTTCGTGATTAGATTAGTTGGGGGGTTATTTAGCCACACGACTTATATATTCCATACCCGTCCAAAGAGCCTTACATTACAACCCGCGAAGACCTTTTCCGATTCTTAGTTTTGACAGCACACTTAATTTGCGATTGAAAAGAGATTGATTTTCTGTGCTTATTTTTGTGCTTGTATTTGTATGATTTGAGTGTATACACGTCCCATGAAGAAAATACTTGAGTGCTTTGAGCGAACACACTTATATATTATCTTTCGTGAGGAATCATGATTTTGTTTTGGAGCGATAATGTAATAATGGTCGAGTGATTGACGTTGCGTGATTTGTACCTATATTTTCAAAATTATGTATGTAGCATAGCACGACTCATTGCTTGAGCTGATTTTCTCTCTTGTTATACTTTGAATCTATCGTTTGTTCGAGGACGAACAAACAATAAAGCGTGGGGTAGTTGATTAGCACGGATTTGTCTTGGTTTTTATTAGTATTTTAGTTTATTTTTCTTATTGTTTTTGGTATAAGTTGGACGATTTAAGCTTAATCTCGTATTTTTATAATTCCAGCTTGTTTTACCGCATTTTGATCGTAATTGATGCAAGTAGGTGATATTTCGTTGTTTTTCACCTTACAGCTAAGTAACCGGAAGAGTTTAACGCGTAATAGACGAGGTTCGATGTTCAAGAAGTGAAGAACAAGTTTTCCGGTGAAACGAGTAGCAAAAGATCGAGAATTGGAGACAGACGCGCAGTCGCGTCGACTGACGCGACCGTCGATGCCCGTCGACGCGAGCCATGATCCGCGTCAGTCGACGCAGCGTCCGACGCAACTTGCTGAAGCGTCGATGTCGACGCACCTATGTCGACGCAACGTCGACGCAACTTGCTGAAGCGTCGATGTCGACGCACCCAGTCGACGCACCCGCCCAGTCGACGCGCACGCCCAGGCCGCACCGACGCCGAGCACCAGCACGCGTCAGTCGACGCACCGTCGACGCGACGCCCAGAATTCGGATTTTAGGGTTTCTTGTGCGCCAAGTCAAGAAATAACTATATAAACCCTTCATAATTCGGATAAAACACAACAACCACGACCCAAAACACTTACCTAGGGTTGAGAAACCTATTTTCAACACCCTCCAATATATTTTCAAGATCTACGTCGAAGATTCAAGATCCGAAGCACCGAGACGAAGACGTTCGTTCAAGCTCCGATTTTATCAACCAAGATCAACCGTTCGTAGTCCGTATCTATAGCAATCTTTCAGCACTTTTTAGTCAATAATAAGTTTTCTAAACTCTAGTTATTTTTCTTAGATTAATTATTAGTTAATTCATGTTTTTAAGTATTTATTGTTTTCGTTTGATAATTAGAATCGTTGAACGTTGAATCGCTGAAGCTTTGAACCTTAGATTTCGTTTTTAATAATTAATTAGTTGCTGCGTTTTACCTTCGTTCATGCTTGGTGATGAGATTGTTCATGCTTAGTTCATTTATTGTTTATGCTTGGTTAATTAGTTTATGATATGCAATTGCTTGGGAATTTTAGAATTAATTTTGTTCTTGAGAATTCATGTGCTTGATATTCGTAGTGATAGTTCAATTCATGCTAGTTGGTCAATTAGTTTAGTTTAATTAATTTAGATAATTAGTTAAAGTTAATTAGTATTGCTTTTCGATTCATAGTTAATAATTTCAAAAACCACTTTATACAAGTTCTCGTGTTTAAACATTGTGATTAAACAAACATTAAAAATCCCGAACGTTAGTCCTTGAGAGACGACTCGAGTTAAGCTTGCCAAACCTACACGCGATCCCGTTCTCTTGCGGGCGAGCTATTAAATTTCTGACAATTATTTATAAAGTAGGCACACTCAAAAGCTCGAATCACTGGGCTGTGGGGGTGATCCTGGCATACTGTGCCGCCAGATGGAATCCGGCCATAACGCAAAAAGCGTTAGGCAGGAATTGCTGTACTGGAATATGGTACAGCCTGGAAATAGCCTGAACGAAGGGATGGACGGGCAAGCTTAACCCCGCGTAGAACTGGTCTACATAGAAAGTAAGGTGACCGGCGGGGGGTGATGATGCCCCCTCGCCGGGTGTCGGATTAGTAAAGGAGAACATATCGGAGATAGGGAATTTTGTGCGTATTTCTTTAAGAGTCTGGTTGCTACTATTGAGGATAGGTTGTCAGAAGGGGGAGGAGGTAGGATCGCCGGCAGCCCCCTCCCCGGAGCCGTCGCGTAGGAATCGGCTGAGGAGAGGTTTACGGTAGAGGTGGAGTTCACCGAAGTTGCCCCCAATGAGCTCCCTCTGGCAGAGTTGGTTCGGGAAGAAGAAATTGACATAATTAAAGAGTGCGTGAAGAAAGAAAGGGTACCTGGTAATAAATGCTTGGAAGGATTGGAAGAAGATAAGCGGAGTTGCAAAAATCGCCGAAATATTGCAGAAGAAAAAAAGGGGAGGGAGCTTTTAGAGAGTTTGTGAGAAGTAGAATTTAAAAAATGAAAGGGAAAAGGAATTTGTAGGGATAAAAGGAAAGCGGATTGATTTGAAAAATGAAAATCGAGGAGCCAGGATTTGATGGGATTCCCGCATTTAATGCTAACAGTACCCTGTCTGCTGTGCTGGAGCGCTAAACGTCCTAGGACAAATCATACGCCACCCATGTGTCAGAGAAGACGTGTGGAATAAGGACCGTTTGGGAAAACGAACCGACATCACTAATGCTAATAATTAGGACTGTTTGAAGAAAGCGGATATCTCGGGATTCCCCCAGTACGAGAAGTCATAAAGGACAGGATGACCTCATTTATTTCGGGAGAGCCTTGGGATATTACCGACCTACCCCAACTGTTTGGGGGGAGGAGTTGATAGGGCTATCTTCGTGTCAGACCTGGTTTGGGGTAGCTCTGACCTCAAGGAGTCTAGATAAAAGGACTACAACGGCTCTGCGGGGAAGAGTTGTCTACTGCATAGAGATTTCTCTCAGCTTAACTATTTTGGAGAAGTCACCGAAAGCCTGGTGATGATGCCAAGCTGAAGTTCCGGGGATTAAACTCAAGCTTGATATTAAAGGAAGACCCGGCTTAGTTCCCTTAGGAACAGAGCTTGTCCTCGTTACCGCAAGATCTAATCTATACACGGCAGAAACACTAGAGGAAAGAGGGACCGGGTCGTGACAATTCTGGTTCCTTGAAATCTGCGGGGAAAACCAAAAAGCCGAGATAATGTTAAATGGAGGAAGACCTGGCACAAGACAGATCTGATTCCCAGACTCCTCAGTGGAGAGACAAGTGGGACCACCTGTCAGGATTTGTTGCACAACGGCCCGAGATTCGCGGCATGTGCTCCTGGGCCCAGCCGGGGTCCCCATTAGGGAAAGCTATAAATATCTCAGCCCCGAGACTTAGAGAGGTATGTCATTCTCTTGAGCATTCTTGCTTTCTTTCTGGAAAAACACCTCAAACGCTTACTGACTTAAGCATCGGAGAGGTTTCCACCGGAAAATCACCGGTGGTCCTTTCTAACTCTTGTTTGTGGTGCAGATCAAGAAGGTGTTCAAGGTTTCAGGCATTCTCAACGTTGGTCATTTTTTGGGTTGAAACAGTAAGGTTGTTATCTTAGAGAAGGGGAAAGAAAACCCCTAATCCCAACTCGGGTGAGTATTCCCGCCTGTCATGCGGGTGACCCGGGTTCGATCCCCGGCAACATCGCTATTTTATTTGTAGTTTTTTTGTGGTGATAAAATAAGAAAAGTGGGTTCATGTCTCTGTATTATCGGAATTCAATTGCGATTGTAGGAATCAATGGGTTTTTAGCTTTTGAAAGTAAATGAAAATGAAAATAAAGGGAAATAAACGAAAAAGAAACTATGAAAATAAACTAACTAGAAAATGTAAATGCAAGTATTTTGTATGCCTCGTGCGTATGCCTAATGGAAATAGCAAGCAAGAATGAAAACAAGCAACAAAAAGCAAAGTTTCACTAAGTACAAGCATGAAAACCTAAGGTACAACTATGCATGCATGATCATCAAAATCTAAATAATGCAATTAACAAAAAATGAAAGTACCAATAGAAAAAGTAATAAAAGTTGACGTGAAAGTTTAAAACTTTACGAGAAGTAACAAGAAACGAAGAGTAGACCTAGGATTTAACGAAAAACCATGCATGAAAATAAAAACCAAAATAAAGCATATGAAATACTCAAAATAAAAATGATCCGAGACTCGATCTATGATCTTGGTGTGTTACTCACCTAGATTGTATAGCCAATTCATAAGATCAAACAAAAAATCTAATAGATAAGGAAAAATGCATAAATTGAAGAACAATAACGAAAATAAAGGAAAACTTACTTGAATTAAGGAAATGAATTACAAACTTGAATGAAATAGCAATCCAAAATAAAATCCAAGTGATGACTTGAATTCTTCTTAGGCTTATAAAACCAAGAAAAAGCTTGAAATTAAATCTAAGAACTAGAGAGAGAAATTAATTCCAAACTCATGCAAGAGTTGGGAGAATGAGTTCTTTTTTTACAAAATGAGAGTTGTGTTCTATTTATACTAGGTTTAATTGGGTTAAATGGGCCAAATTGGTCTTAAAAGGCTTGATTTTTTGGGTTTGACCCAGGTTTGACCCATAATGACCCATTGGCTTGCAGTTTGGCGTGCAGGATGGCGTGAGCCAAAGCTGCTGGCAGGGGCTGGCGCGCAGTTTGGCGAGGAAGCTGGCGCGCGCCATGCCTTAGCGAGCATTGGCTAGCGTTCCATAATGTTTGCCATTTAGGAGCTTGCTCTTGGCACCGATTTTGGCACGTCTTGACTTGAATATTGGCTCTCAATGCCTTTACCTATGAAATAGGAATTTTAAATATAAAAACCCAATAATTACACCAAACCTCAAATTAATTAAAGCCATTTATCCAAATTAAATATAAAATCAAAAAGAAACTCAAAAAACAATCAAACAAGAAAAACAACCTAATAACATAACTAATCGACTCAAAAACCACTAAAACAATATAAAACCCTATTTAAAAATACGAGAAAAAAATACCACAATTACATACAAAACATATATAACTTGTTTAGGTATGGTAAGGTTGTTAGCTTAGAGAAGGGGAATGAAAACCTCTAATTCCAACCACCCTGTAGTATAAATAGGGGTATTCCCTCTCATTGAAAACACATGAGAGAGAGAGAGAGAGAGAGAGAGAGAGAGAGAAGAGAGTGTGTGGTAGACTTGGAATCACAATATCCATTGTATATGTGAATTATATACACCAAGAGAATCATTGTTCCCGAGCCAAAACCATGGCATTTTGTGTTGTTTCTTTGTCTTGATTCCTTTATTTCTAGTGTCTCCTCTCCCCCTTTATTCTGGTCTACTCCTAGCCTTGCTCAATAGCGAAAGAACGAAGGGCTTGTTGGCCGACCTAGGCTACACTCTGATTCATAGGCCGATGGGTCGAGCCAACACCACACGGGTGCTTCTGCCGGGCCCCAAGCCCGACCACGTGACAATAGGCTTTCAAGATTAGGGTGTTACAACATGCCTTAATTTGTTTAAACTTTTATTTACCCTAAAACAGTTTTGAAAGGGGATGTCTCTCAAATTATTTTCTTTAAAATACTATTGCTTACGCTCTTTTTTTGCTTTGAGAAAATTGGGACGTTACACAATGATTTATTTTCTTTATCCCGTGAATTGTCATTTTTATTAGTTGTAGCAAGTAATATGGCTTGTTTCTGTAGTTGTGTTGAAGGTTTTGGTTCAATGTTACATCATTTTTGTACATGAGAAAAAGTCGCTCGGATCTATTTATTTGTCTTATTATATTATTAAGGAAACAGTGGTGTTATTATAGCTAAAGTGACTTGTGGTGGTGTTAAATGACTTTAGGTAAAACACAGTTGTAATACTTTTATATAATTTACTCTATGTAACATATCATAGTAACACATTTTAATTTATAATAACTATGCAACACTTTCGTAACACATTATTAATATGTAACACTTACATGTAACCATTCTAAATAAGTAACACTTTCTAAGCTTTACTTTTATATAAGTAACACTTTATGTAAAGCTTTTCGATAAGACTTTCAGAAGTCATTATTTGTTAGTTAATTAAATTATATTACCCTTATATTAACTTAAACCAATAAGACTATTTTTGTTTCTTCATTTAATTAATAATGAATTTAATAACTTTCACTCTTTTACATTTGTTAAACAACCACCTACAAGAAATTTGTACGGATATAATGTGGTTAAAATGGTGTCGCATCACATGGTCATATAAATTAAGTAATATTTTTAGACATGAAGTTGTGGACTTGAATCATATTCATATATGTTTTTTATGTATTAAAAGCAAGACAATTCAATATATATGTGTGTGTGTGTGAGTGTCTGTATTAAATATTATTTATCTTAACAAATTAATAGTGTAGTCGAGATGATTACCACGTGTTTCCTTAAATCTCAAAGTCAAATGTTCAAATCCTAACAAAACCTTTTTTTTCAACGCCTATAAAAGTCTTACTTATTATCTACCGTGATATTTTACTACCTTAGACTATAAGTAACGCGAGCAACTACTAAGACTTTGTTCAACATATTGTTCGAAGATATTTACATTTTTTGTTAAATATTGTTGTGGAAGATGATTTAGTTAATTTATTGGTTAACATGATTCCAAATTAAATAAATAAAATATATTGATTGTTTATTTGTTAATTTCCAGCTTATTGTGATTAATGTTATGCCATGGAGTGATACTGCTGCTGCTACTACTACTGCTGCTGCTGCTGCTCCTTCTACTACTACTACTGCTGCTACTACTACTGCTGCTGCGACTGCTACTGCTACTGCTACTGCTACTGCTACTGCTACTGCTACTACTACTACTACTACTACTACTAATAATAATAATAATAATAATAATAATAATAATAATAATAATAATAATAATAATAATAATAATAATAATAATAATAACAACAACAATAATAACACAACAATAAGGCTATACTATTCAATAAAAAGTGTCAAGTATTATATTTGACAAAATAATGATACACGAAAGCTCATATGTAACATTTCACACGTGTTACTTCAAAGTGTTACAATATATGATTTAATGTAACATTTATATTAAGTGTTACTAAAAGTTACCCAAAGCGTTACCTTAAACTTTAGGTAACACGAGCAACTGCAACACTTATAAAAGTATTACATATTATCTATTGTAATATTTTATTTAGGTAATACTTTTTGGTGTTACCTAACGCGATTTATGTTGTACCATAAAATGAAGAGAGCGAGGCATGTGATACTAGAATTAGCAAAGATTTGATAAATGAGTGATATCGTGATTTTAGCCCCCGTCTATTGGTCTCGACCTCCCGCATCCTTAAGGTAAGTATGGTAAGAGAGGACTATGCAGACTTTGATTCCTAAAGTAAGAGTATATATGATCAACTCACTTCAATTATTCAAAGTAAAAATTTTTTGATTTTAATTTCGAATATTTGAAAATAGTTCAAGTTCAATTGCTTTTTAATCCCTCCCGTTTTATTTATTTAAAGTATTATTTCTCGACCCAACTCATTAATCTTTAAAACTTTGATAATAAATATATAAAAAACCAAAATGAATGATTTTCATGAAAAAACAAACAAAAAGACTCATCGGGAACCGCTGATACCGGTCTAACCAAACTGTGATTGAACCATGAACCGCCGGTTTTGAATAACTAAACATATCTAAGTATACTTTCCACCGACAAATTATCACATATACTTTAGTGTATTTAGCTACATACACTTAAATGAATTTTAAAGTACAAATTGATGAACTTTGTGTGTTGATAAATATGTGTGGCAAATTTGTGAACTTTTGTATTCAAAGTGATAAACTTTCACTTAAAACTAACAAATATTTTATGTTTAAAATGATAAAAATTGAGTGAATTTTTTAGTACAAACTGATTAACATTATGTGCGAATTGATGAACTTTTATGTCATGTATATATTGCAAGGTGCTTTAAGGCCCGTCGGGACTAGGCTTTGTTCGAATTTCGAATTTTGGTATTTAAAATCTTGGGTACTAATAATTATGTGCATTTTAAGAATTCTTATTTGTTGTAATATTCAAAATTCTTTATTTTTTTTACTGTAAATGTCAAATCACGTATGAAAAGTGAATGATGATATATTATTATATTGGGATTATTTAAATTTATAAGGAGTAGTGGGGGATATGATGTGACTCTAGAGAGAGAGAAAAATGAGAGAAGATTTGTTAGACAAAATAAATATTTGGTAGATATTAAGTTTAAGAAATTATGGATGATTATTTGAAATTTGAGCTTTAGAAAAACGAGTATCCAATATCAAAACTCAAATCCGAATTTTAAACACTAGTCCAAACATAGAATTAGGTTGTATAGTGTTATGATTGGATTTTCATGGCAAATTATTAGATACATCGTTGTTCAAAGTAAGACACTCCTCTATCAAATGAATTGATAAAAATCATGTTAAAATGTAACGAACATTTAGTTACAAATAATTGAATGTTTAGTTAAAAACAATGTTTCTCTTGTAATAAATAATGATTCTAAAGTAAAAACTAACAAACACGATGTTAACAGTGATGAAGATTAAGTGACAAATAAATAAACATCCAGTTAAAATATAACTAACTCTCACTATTGGAGTACTATGCTATGCACACAAGAGTGTACAATATAATGGATAGATTTCCACCAATTAAAAAAAAAAAGGCAAATTCTATCCGTACCTGGGCTTTTGTCAGCCGCACCTATGTAAATTTTGTTTACAAAAATACTACTTAATGAAATGTCATATATACCCTTATATAATTTCAACTAGAGGTGAGCGGAACCGGGTACCCGGTCAATTTTCTTGGAATCGGAACCGGTCAAAACTGGGTCCAAGAAAAGAGAACCGGTCTCGGAATCGGTACTAGCCGGGTCCAAAGTTTTTGGAACCGGTCCCGAATCCTGTGGGAAACGGTTCAAAACCGGGTACCCGGTACTTGTTTGAGTTTATTATTTGAAAAATAAAATCTTAGTGCATAATTAATTATATAGATAAACTATAATAATAATAGTTAAATTAATAATTATAATAAAACAACAATTAAACATGACTGATAATAGACAATTAAAAATTATATTTTCTCAAGAAACTGTTCAAGAATTACTATATATTAAGATAAAAAACAGATCCCATAAATATATAACTATTAAAAGAAAAAGAACGAATTAATTAATTACTATATTAAAGACTTGGTACCGGGTACCCGGTTCAAGAACTGGTACTAACAGGTACCCAATCCCGGAATCGGTCCCACCGGGTACCCGGTGGGTACCGAGTCGACCCAGAATCGGAACTGGTTATGATCGGTTCCAAGAATTTGGAACCGAATCGGTACCGACGGGTCCGATTCCGGGGCTGAACCCGACAGGTCCCATGCGGTTCCAGGTCCGGGTACCCATTATTTCTGCTCACCCCTAATCTCAACACACCCTTATTCATCTCCATTATTAAACATACCCATAAAAAATAAAAATTGCTCACACACCAATTAACATATAATTTAACACATCCAATATTTTTTTCAATTATTCATATTAATAAAAATTATCAACTTTATTTCCTCTCAATTTTCTAAACTCTAGTTCTTCAACCACAATAAATAATCAATAATTGATGATAAAAAAAATATGGGAACAACCGATGCAAGTATTTCTTCATTTTTTTGATTTATTTTTTATTTTCGCCCCGTGTTGTTAAATTTGGTTCAAATTTTGAAAAAATTGTTTGTGACCCTTTCGACCGAAATATCTTCAAAATTTCAACAATTGGTTTTTATATCGATTTTTGAACCGATATAGAACTGTTTGTCTAGAAGTTGATTTTTTACATCGGTTTCTATAAAATTGATATAGAAAGTGGTAAACAAAAAACAAGAATAAAATACTTTCGGCTAAATATGATCGAAATATTGAGCGAATTTGGGCCAATTATGAATATTGACATTTGTTCAATAGATCAGAATCAAAGTCTTGAGTAAAATTTGGCCAATAATGGCCGATTTATCTTCGAACCCAAAATTCAAATAATCAAAAATTGACATTCCCACATTTATTTCTCATGTTAATAACAACATAAACTCAACTTAACATCAATATAATACGAGATTTGTTATATAAAATATCAAATTAAACACAAAACATATGCTTTCAGAAAAAAGAAAAAACCACACAAATGAAAAAAAAGAAGCCAAATTTACCTAGAAATGGGCTGCTCGATTTCATGTTATTGCTGAGAAATGGGCGCTATCAACGCTGCTCTCCTTTTTTTTTTTTTTTTTTAAATGTGGGTTTATTTAAAAAGTGTATGAATAAGATTATTTGGAGAGGGGTATAATAGATAATTCACCCATTTATGAATGCAACAAAATTGTAAAAAAAAAATAAAAAATGGGTACATTTAGAATCAAGTGCGGCTAGTAACAATACCGGTGTAAGTAGAATTAACAAAGAAAATAAGGGCCTAAAACATTTCCAAATTTGAACGGCAAAAGGCCCAGCCAAATTCCATTGACCTCCTCACGTTTCCATGTCTCTCTTGTAAAAAGAGGCCCTGGATGTTACAAATCATTGGGCCTTGGGCATCGGAAATTCCAGCGGTCGAGGCTTCCTATTCAGGCACGAGTCAAGTAGGAAGCTTTTATTTGGCGATAAAAACTCATAAAAGCGTTCTATTAAAAAAAAAACTCTAAAACTTCTGCAACTATTCCTTTCATCTCTCCATTGCATTTTGAATTATACGCACGAAAACTCTCCCTCGCGTACTTCGTGGATTATCAAACCCTAGTTTCATTGCATCATATTTTGATTTACAAAATTCGGGATAATTAGGGCACTCTAAATGATAATCCTGCCTGAATCCTGAATTCGGATGAATATAAGGGGAGACGAACAGTCGCCGCTGTAATTCGTCAAGTTTGTTTGAATCTATTAAGATGCCGTTGTTTATATCGGAGGAAGAACTCCGGCAGTGCTCCGGTGACGCCGGACTGGTGGCGGAGAAGGCGGACGCATTTATCCGGGAACTATTCGGCCAAATTGAGACCGTCAAGGCGGAGGCTGACGCCGCTTCCATTACACTCGAGCAAAACTGCTCACTCATCGAACAGAAATACGTTTCCATTTCCGCTGAGTACTCATCGATCCAGACGCAGCACTCGGAACTCAGTTCGTCTCTCGAGCAGCGCAATTCTGAACTCGCACAGCTCCAATCTGAGAAGCAGCAACTTCTCCTTCAATCTGTAAGTTTGTACTTGGAACTTGTTTTTTGGTTGATTATGGGATGATTACTAACTAGCTCGTTTTTTCGTGGTTGTTGAAAAATCAAAAGATTGAGAAAGATGGGGAGATTGAGAGGCTGAAAAGGGAAGCATCGGAAGCCCATAAATCAAAGAGGCAGTTGATGGAACTGTTGGAGCAAAAGGACTTGGAAGTTAGCGAGAAGAATGCCACCATTAAGAGTTATCTTGATAAGATTGTACGTAATGTCATGGTTCATCATATTTTCCCTGTTATAGCTGTATTACATTATCATGCACATGTACTCCCTGTATCTATGCCATCTGGTAGAAGTTTAGTGCATTATACACCTTTATTATGTTGCTTTAGTTATACTTTGCATGGATTGGTGAAAAATTATTAGTATTACTCATATCTTGTTTGGAATTTGGCTTTAGTTGTATTTTCTTGAACGGTTATGCTTCATGACATGTAGATGTAGTATGCGTATATATGCTCCAACAACCATTAATTATTGTATCACAAAGTTTTGTACGTTTCATTCCTGATGACTACTTTGATTTGAAGGTGAATTTGACTGAAAATGCGGCATCAAAAGATGCACGTCTGGGTGAGCTGGAGTCTGAATTGGGACGTATGCAGGCTACATCGGCTCGTCTTGTGCAAGTGAGCAATTCCCTCTTGCTTCGATGTTTGCTGTTTCAATTCAGGCTAAAATTGTCTTTCGGTATTCGATTCTCTGTTATTTCCCCTTTTCTACAGAAATTATTTCTACTTTTTAAGATACAGTTGTGCATCTCTCTCTCTCTCTCTTAACCATTGCCAATTTTCATGTGATTATATTTAAAACATAAGTGCCTCTTTAGATGTACGCATGTGGGCGCCTCCGTGGACGCAGTCTACATTGATTTACCTCTCTGCTACTACAAAATGTTTCATTTTATACTATCTAGAGCTGGAATAGAGAAACATGTCCTTGATTGACATCTTATGTTACTAAAATGCTGTATTACCTGTATGGTCTAAGTCATCTATGACCAGATATTTAACATTATTCTCTGAAAGCTAAAGTGTCTTGAGTCGCAATCCGTGGGGAGGTTATATATGTTTTTTCACAACAGTTTCTACTAGTACAACTATAAAATCTACAAATTGAAAATTTCTCTTATTTGTCATTGGTACTATTTTTTGCTGCATTTATTTTGTTGCCCTTCTCTTTTCCAGCATTTAGCGTCGTGCTGTGCTGTGTCTTTAGATTAATGGTTGACTGCGTTATTTATCTCCAGTAAAATAATTTTGTTTTTAATTTGGCTGAGCAGGAAAAGGAGCTTCTTGAGAGGCACAACATTTGGCTTAATGAGGAGTTAACTGCTAAGGTTGACAGTCTTATTCAGCTGCGCAGAGCAAATGGAGAACTTGAGGCTGAAATGTCTTCTAAGCTTGCGGAAGTATGGCTCAGTTTCTTTTACTGCTTTTTACTGCAGAGAAGATGATTTAATTGCAATGCACTTTACTAATTCAATGCAATTTTTTCCCACTTAATCCAGGTTGAAAAGAAATATAAGGAGAGCTCCAATTCTTTGACATTGCACAAGGGCATAGTGAGGGAGTTGGAGGAAAAGCTGGCATCCATGGAAACAGTGCGTTTTTGTGCATGTCTTTTCTATTCAAAGTGTACTCTGTTCTCTAATTATATATTTGTTCGGTTTTATTATTTACTTTTTATCTCGTTTCTCTAGGAATTGTTGTCGACTAAGGATGCAGCTGCAGCTGCAGAGGGGCGTTTCTCTGCTGAAATCTCAACTGTAAGTTTAGCCATGTAATTATGCTTACATATTTTGTAGAAAAGGATTAGCTTATATTCTTGAATATGTTGGGCGATCCCTTGTAATAGTTTCACAATTGCTCAATTTATGTTATCTTCCCTTTTCTTCTTATGAATGTGGTTGACAAATAGAATATGGTACATATGAATACTTGCATTAGTTACTCTACATTATTTCGGCTGAGCTAAAAGGTTTGGCAAGAGCTTTTGCTGCAACTTGTTTCCGAATAAAGTGATCAACGAAGGTGTTGATTTCCAAGATAGCATTTGAGTTGCTCTCTTCCACAAATTTGAGTGGTCACGCACTTTTGTGTTGATTCATGTTTGGATTTATTTTCAATTAAATAGGTGACTAAGCTTGCGGACTTATACAAGGAAAGCTCTGAGGAATGGTCCAAGAAGGCAGGAGAGCTTGATGGAGTCATCAAGGCTCTGGAAGTGAGTGCCGTTTGTTGTTTATTTTGTTCAAAACTGTTGTCGCACATACACCAACTCCTTGGGCAAAAATGCAGTTGTTTGCTGTTAATATTCTATGTTTTTGGAATGTTACAATTTATGTTGCTACATCTGAGCAGACTCACTTAAATCAAGTTGAAAGTGAATACAAAGATAAGCTTGAAAAGGAAGTGTCTGCAAGGAAGAAAGTGGAAAAGGTATGTAATATACTCCCTCTGTTTCACAATATAAGTCATTTTGGAAAAAAACACACTTATTAAGAAACCTAGATAAATGAGTAAATATTTAATTTTTTATTTTCGTAAACTACCCAACTTCCTTTTATCTTACTCTCTCTCCTCAAATATCTCAATTCCCAATTCACTTTTTACCTTTTTCTTTCCCTCTCTCCTCAAATATCTCAATTCCCATTTACTTTTTACCTTTTTCTTTCTCTCTCTTCTCCTAAATTTGTGTGAAAAAAGCAAAACGACTTATATTGTGAAACAAGAATTTTATTCTAAAACGACTTATATTATGAAACGGAGGGAGTATCATTTTCAGTTTTGTATATTTTCTTGTTCATATATTGCTTTTTGTTTTGCAGTATTGCCATTGGCCCTTTTCCCCTTTTTTTCTGGCACAGTTATTTGACTATTTATTTCCATTTGGCTGGATAGGAGTCCGCTGATTTGAAAGAGAAACTTCAGACTGTTGAAACAGAATTGGCAAACTTGAGGAAAGACAACGAGATAAAACATATTCCTCTGAGTAGTTTTACGGTTGAGACGTGAGTCACTTTGCAACTCTGAAGTGACAGTTGTGTTAAAATTTGATAAGCTTATATTGCAGATTCTCCTGTCCTGTTTTATATTTACCAGTTACCTGGTGATGCAGTTGATGGTTTTAATTCTATCGTTTTTTGACATTGTAATATGCTATCATCTCTGGCTTTGTAGATAAATTCAAGAGCAGAATTAGGTCGTTGTGGTCTAAATAGAAGGGCTGAAAGAGGAATTGGTTGAGTAAAATTACAAAATAGTTAATTTGGACAAGGTTCACTTAAATAATTATCTGGATTTCCACTGGTGATCTATTTTTCATGAAATTTACGTTTTACTTATAGATGTCTTTTATATTTTTTTAATATCTATGACTTTCAGTACAATGACACTTATCTTGATTGCTACTTAGGGTCTTAGGTTATTTCACTGTAACTAAGCTGGATGTCATAGTGTTTCATAATGGAACTCTCAAGAACAAAACAAATTTCCGTGCTGAAGTCAAATGATCTTCTATACCTTGTCCTGACTTTGTTTTTCATATGACTAAATCTGTGTGGATCGTGATTATTAGATGATATTATTCTCATTCTGGAATTATGGCCAATTAAGTTATTCAATTTAAAAGAGTCTAGCTCTTATGTAGCTGGGGACGGACCATGTGATGCCTATGAGGTTAGGATTGGAGATATAGCTATGTTCTTCCCATGTTTACCTTGCATTATTATGTCTGATTGCATAAATAATGATAAACAGATAGCAGCCAGCTTACAGCTTGCTATTAACAACTGATGCTTATGTGCTGTTTTTTATGTGTTCTTGCTATCTTCAATTTAGATGGGCTAAGTCAGTTGGTGCCGATGAGATGGTTGAGGATGATAGAGCAATTATACCCAGGATTCCAGCTGGCGTTTCAGGAACAGCATTAGCTGCTTCACTCCTTAGGGATGGATGGACTGTGAGTTTATTTATTTTTTTTTACTTTTGAAACAAATATCTCAGAAAGCTGTAAAATAGTTGGTATAGTAGTTTTTTTTTTATAGAAAAATGGGGCTACCTGTCATTATTTAACAACTTAGTTTTAATCCTTTCACATTAACTTTGTATTTTTATATGCTTTGTGAAGCTGTCCCAAATGTATGCGAAATACCAAGAAGCAGTTGATGCACTACGACATGAGCAACTGGGAAGAAAACAATCGCAAGCTATCTTGGAGCGAGTATGTATATTAAATTGCCACGTGTATTCACTGCATATTTATTTAGTTTCAAATATTTACTTTTCATTATTATTGATGTCATTTCTGCAAGTGTTCACTCACTTATCCTCTATTTTTTGGCTGTTCTTGAATCTCATATATGGAATATAAAATGGTTTAAAGGTCCCCAAAATTCTCTCTCCATAATTACGTTTTAGTGTTTGTGGATGTTTTTGCCAATTTGTTGACAGCACCAGATATTTATGAAGTTTAATCTCAGTTCCATTTTCCTGTGCTTAGCAATGAAAAGGATTTTTAAATAATTGTTCAAAGTACTGAATTTCTACTTTTTCTCTATAGGTTTTCTAACCTTTCGTGTTTTTAGGTGCTTTATGAAATTGAAGAAAAAGCTGGAGTGATCATGGATGAACGAGGTATGTACTTGTTGCTCGAAAAATTAGTGAAGCTCACAATTCCCTATTCATGTATTTGTTAAGTGCATTATATGTATCTGGGTCTTTCTTGCTGTTTTATATGCACATATTATGAGGTCCCAATAAAATTTAAAGTTGAATTGRTCTTTCATGAATTGTCTTTTATGCAGAGGAACATGAGAAACTTATTGAGGCTTACTCTGCTTTAGATGAAAAACTGCAGCATTCACTATCTGAACATTCTGCTTTGGAGATGACCATTCAGGAGCTGAAGGTTTGTGTTTCATTTAAACGTGTACATTGGTTTCTTTGGTGTACTGTTGTTGAGGTTTATTCTTTGATTTTTAGGCTAGCTTAAAGAGGCAGGAGCGTGATTCTGCTGTTGCTCAGAAGGAGATTGTTGACCTCCAGAAGCAGGTTTAGCTGTGGAGGGTTCTCTCTCTTTTTATTTTTTTTTCAAATATAATTTTGCATTATTATATTAGCTCTCTTGAGCAAAGATTTTGATCTAATAATTCCTTGGAATTTTTCATTCACATATATGATGGATGGTGTGGTTTGTGCATTAAAGTTGCCTATGGTTTTTCTTTAACTGTGTTTGTTAATGTGTTAGGTGGCTGTCCTTCTAAAGGAATGCCGAGATGTTCAGTTGCGTTGTGGATCTGTTGCTCGCTATAATGATGATGAGCTGGTTACTGGTCCCATTGTACCGTTGCATGATCAGTCTAATTCTGAAAATATCATATCTGAACGTCTGGTATATGTTTTCTCATTTTCTATTCTATAAAGAACTTTCCTTTTGAGAAGCAAAAATTTGACGGGCATTGAGCTGGTTATTTGTGCAGTTAACTTTTAAGGACATAAATGGTTTAGTTGAACAGAATGTCCAGCTGCGTAGTCTTGTCCGCCACCTTTCTGACCAGATCGAGGAAAAAGAAACAGAATGGAAGGCATGACCATGTTTCCTTTGTAGTTGTGTTCGTTAATTTCCTTTTAACAGTATTGGGCTCATAGATTCTCAAATATTTTCAGAATAAGAATGAGAAACAGCTTCAGCTGCTTACAGATGAGACCACATCTAAAGTTAATGCAGTGTTGCTGAGGGCAGAGGAACAGTCTCAAATGATTGAATCACTTCATAGCTCTGTAAGATTCTTATAGTGCTTGGTGTATGCCTTGAATGTTTTTCTCATTGTTCAAGTTGATAAAATGAAACTGGAATACCATTTCTGACTATCCTGGGTATATCTTACATTTTCAAATTATTATCTTATATGCAAAATAGGTGGCAATGTACAAGAAATTATATGAGGAGGAGCATAAACATCGTTCTAATTCTACTCATGCTCAAGTAGCAGTTCCAGGTTTTTCCTGCTTTCACTCATATTTTGTTAGATCCCTTCTGCCATTATTTGTTTGTTCAATGGTGTGGTGGGGTGTGCTTGGGCTAAAATAATACATTACGCAACTTATAATTGAGTTACAAAACTAGGTGGTCTGTAGTTTTGCTTTAAGGTTGTTGGGATCTATTCAGTTGAGCTGACAACTTCCTGTATTTATTGAGGCTTAATTACATTCTTATTACATTATTTTTCCTTATGGTTGCTTTCTGGATCGCTTATTTGGTATAATTCACTCATGGGAGTTTTGTTTTTGATATTTGCAGAACAAGGAAGCAGGGAGGTTGTGGTTTCACAGGAATGYAGTCATGTATGTGTGAGTAAAAATCTGTGCAGAATAACATCTGTAAGCTGTGTTGCTATCCCTTATTGATTTATGTGATAAATTTTTAGGATACGTCAAGAAAGGCGCAAGAACAGGCTTTGGAGCGTTTGAAAAATCTTGAAGATGAGTTGGTGAAGTCCAGGTAAGCTTTATTTATTTATTTATTATTATTATTATTATTTTAATATTTTAATCTATGGTGTCTCTTCCTCTGCTAGATTTTCATTTCTTGCACCATTTACCAACCTGGGGGAAAAATGCTAATGTTTTTAGTGGATGAAACTAATGGTTCCTGTCATTTAGGGTTTTAGCTAAAACCAGTTGTATTGCTTGACAGTTTAACTTGCATGCCTTTATGTTGGTATGGTTGATGTGTACAATGCATAGAGCTATCATTTTCCATACTATTTACCGACGACTTGAAGATTTTTACTGGATGTCGTACTTTTTATTTAGTTTTTCTGGTCTTTTTGAGTTTCCAGTTCTTCCTCGTCACAGCAGCAGCCCTTTTATTAATGCTTCTGAGTGATTTGAATGTTGAAATAAGTGCAGCTGTGATGTGTTATATTATGTGGGCTGCAATTTGTGCATATCTACATCTATTAATCTTGTTGCCAGGTTCTTTGACAAGATAACTAGATCAATATTATAGCCTTTTGTTTTTCTTTATTGTGTGGAAAATGGTATGCCAATAATGTCTTGAAGGACAATGGAGTTGATGTTCTTGAGTGTAGTTATATTGATCTTTAGAGAGATTCCGGCATTGAGGTGAAATATTGGCTGAGACACGATGCTCAATATGTTGTTGATCTAACACCTTATGCAGCTCATCCTGACAAGAAGACATCATAAGGCAAATGGACAAGTATTGTTAGTTCTTGCTGGAGCTGATCTATTTCCTACAGAGACGAGAAATTAGAAGGGTTTTTAAGTTGTTTGCTTGCTAGAGGTGAACTTGGTTGTTCATGGTGATTAAGATATGTGGACTTGGAGAAGTCATGTTATTTGTTGTCGTATCAGTTCTCCTGAAATGCTTCTCATTATTATTTTTCATCATTGATCTATATATGTATAAAAGCTTTGAAGAGCAATTTTTGGGTAATTTTTCGCGCCCTTGTCTTTGTATTCTAGTTTAATGGTGCTTTGGTAGGAACATGCCTGTCTACCTATAGTGAATGCTCAGTACTTTGTATATGTGGAAGAAAAATGATTTTTTTCTCTTTTATTTTTTAAAGAATCTTTTTTTTTTTTTTTTTTTTTAAAATATCTCTAGTTAGCTTTACTTATTCCCTGACTGGTTTGTGTTTGTTTTTCTACCCAGGAATGACATAATATCATTACGATCTGAGCGTGACAAGTTAGCATTGGAAGTACAATTTGCACAAGAAAAACTCGCCAGATTTATGAAGGAATTTGATCATCAGGTTGACATGTTTGAAGCTTTAATTTATTCAGTGGCTTTACCCTTTTTAGAAGGGACAAATCTAGCGCAGTAGTGTACTTATATATCTGAGATATTTCTTGACTATTGGTCTGACCTTGTGAACTTGTTTCATGGTTCATGTCAGCGAGAAGAGCAACACAGAGTCATCTCTAGAAATGTTGAGTTTTCACAATTGATTGTTGACTACCAGAAAAAGCTGCGTGAAGGTGCTGAGTCTTTCGATTCAGCCAATGAACTCTCTCGGAAGTTAAAAATGGAGGTTCTTTTTCTGCCCCCTTTTTTGGTTATCTTTCCTTGAAGATAACAATCATATTAAATGACGGTTTATGTTTCTCTAAGGTGTTGATTTTGAAGCATGAAAAGGAAATACTGCAGAACTCTGAGAAGAGAGCTTCTGATGAAGTTCGCAGTTTGTCAGAAAGGGTTCACCGTCTGCAGGTAATGATGCTGATAAATTGATTAATGAAGTAAGGTGTATTCCGTTTTATTATTATTATTATCATTATTTATTTATTTATTTATTATTATTATTTTTATCGAATGATTTTTTATTTGAGCTCTATCTTTGTTTAGGCCAGTTTGGACACTATACAGAGTACTGAGGAAGTGAGAGAGGTAGCTCTTCTTTTACCAGTATTTGTTTTTCTGCGGTTAGTATTCAGACTCTTAACTATTGATGTTTTCATGGTTTAGGAGGCTAGAGTTATTGAGAGGAGAAAACAAGAAGACTATATCAACAAACTTGAGGTAGATTAATCCTGTGAATTGTTGTGTATTCTTGTTGTGTATGTGTTTTTTTCCATCATGTATGCGCTCAACTAATACGTCCCTGCATGTAATTTCCCTTTTGGCTGGTAATGGATAATGGAGTATTTCAATGCAGAGAGAATGGGCTGAGGCAAAACAGCAGCTTCAGGAAGAGCGAGATGCTGTTCGGAATCTTACCCTCGAGCGTGAAAGTTCCATGAGGAATGGTTTTAGGCAAGTTGAAGAGTTGAGTAAAAAGTTGGCCACCGCCTTGCAATCTGTTGCAGCTGCTGAGTCTAGGGCTGCAGTTGCTGAGGTCCTGAGTTTTGAAAATTCATTTTTCAGTGATGTTTATGATTACTGTGAATCATTTATTTGGCTACTGCTATTTCTAGGCCATTTAAGAAAGTATAGCAATTTTTGACTGGTGTGAGTATTTTATCCAGGCTCGTTGCTCAGATTTGGAGAAGATTATGGAATCTGCAAGAACAAAGGTATTCTCTAGCCATTTTTATGCTCTTACTCCAGCTTCTGCCTTCCATTTGAAAGAAAGTGGGAAAAAAGGAGAAAGAAAGAAAGAGAATTATAGAGAAAAATAGCTAATATGCTACTGGTACACACAAAACAGACATATAAGTGAAAGCAGTTATATCTTGTTGAATTGTGTTTATTTTGTTTAGATCTTTCATAATATTGCACATTTATATGCTGGTTGTCTTATATGTTCTCCCAAAATAATGCTGATCTTTCAAGTTTTGATTTCGTTTTTCACGTGCTTCGTTCGGAAATATTTTTTATTTTCTTTTCTTTTCTCAAGCCCCTGGGTCTTTCATCTGTATTCTGATTGAATCCGGGATACTTATTGTGATTCTATCTATTTATGCAGGATTCTGACGGTGCTGATGGTGGTCTATCCTCTTCTAATGAAAAGGTACTTGTAATAAATATTTGTTATATTTAACAAATTTATCTTCTGGGCTTTGCCAATGTCGCTCTTAGTTTTCCTCTCCCAATGTCTGAACAAAGAGATGGGCATGACCATAATACAAAATACATTTATTTCTCTCATCCACTCTCTGCCTTGGTTAACAACGTAGGCATTTCTTCAGATGTAACACACTGAATTTTTCTTGGAATTATGTTTTATTTGGCCATGTTTTCCTAAGCCGTCAGGCTTTCCCTTGGCTGGCCACTCTTCATGCTGCTCTTGGATGAGTTCCAGCAACAATTCATTTTTGGGGGTTTGTCTTAGATATGATCTTCCAGGGATCTCTGTGAAAATTATATTCAGTTGCCTTACATATCTTCTGGTGTAATGGTGGCTTGATCCAAAATTTTGTTCGCTGTTACATTGTGTGTCACATCACATTGCCTAATCCTGGTGTGCGGCCTTTTTTGGCCTCTCTCATATGCTATGCCACCTTCGAAATCATCTATCAGGAATCTTGTTTGAAATGTGTTTATCAATTGGCTGTGAGGAAATAAGTTCTCTATGGATGTTGCTTGCTTATATTCATGTTAATTTGCTGTAGATATTGGCGAATTTTCGGGATGAAATTGAAAAATTGAGAGGGGAAGCACAGGCTAGCAAAGATCACATGCTTCAGGTAATGCATGTTTTAGTCTGTGTTGTTAATTTCTGCCTATCAAGTTTTGATTTTCTTTTTTCTTTTAGTACAAGGGCATAGCTCAAGTAAATGAAGAAGCACTGAAACAAATGGAGTTGGCTCATGAGAATCATAGAAATGAGGTATTATTGATGATTATTAGCTTCAATTGATTCCATGCTTCTATAACCTCATCTGCTGGCTCAATTTACTTCTGTTTTCTGTCGTAGGCTGATGAAGTTAAGAGATCACTAGAGAGTGAGATTCACTCACTTGGAGAGCGTGTTATTGAACTTGAAACTGTATGTAAGTTGAAGACTGAAGAAGCAATTTCAGCTACTGCTGGAAAGGAAGAGGCTCTTGCTGGTTCTTTGTCTGAAATTGCCAGTCTGAAGGATGATTGTTCTGTTAAAATGTGAGCTTTCTTGGTTATTATACTAGTACTCCTTATAATTCCTGTTAACATTTGTGGAATATAATTCCAGTATTGGATAAATGGATTAAGAAGGTTAGCTGGTTTAATCACTATAACGTTGAGTTGAATTATCTGATGCTATAATTCCAGTATAGATTTTTTTTTATTGAAAGAAAATTGCTTACTCATAAAGAACTAATTGTGATGGAATTAAATTCGGGAAGAATACTTTGGAAGGATCAAATACAGTTTTTGCTATGTTTGTTAGCATAAATTGGGGATGTATGGCGTCTACAATCAAATTTCAGTAATGTAATTGTCGGTTGCTTGTGATGATTACGGTGACTAGATAAATAAAAGCTGGTATTTGGCGACAATGATCAAGTCTGTGGTTAAAACGATATTAAAGAAATATAATGAAACTACGTGACAGAATTGAGCCAAAAGAACATGGCCTTAATATTGCCAGAGTTAATCTTGATATTAGAAAAATTGATCTAGGGAATATGATCAAGTAACCTTAGATATTATGATCTTGTACCTTTTCTCAAATTGTTTAAAAGGTTTGATTTTTGTTTGAATTACACTAGGTCGCAGATTGTGGTGTTGGAATCCCAAATCTCTGCCTTGAAAGATGATCTGGAGAGAGAACATCAAAGATGGCGAACTGCTCAAGACAATTACGAAAGACAGGTATCATTAACTTTTAGGGTTTCAGGTTATGCGATTTACTTAAATATTTATTTTGTCTTGATTGAATTGATATTCAAACGGGTGTTCAAACTTTTTTTTTTTTTTTAATGTGTCGGATGAACTTAAATGCTTTTTAAGATAGGGTTAAAGTTAGTTGAGAATATTCTTGTTCCATTTGTATGGACATGTTACTTACAGAATTGTGGATTGTTAGCAATAAAAAATCTTCAGTTTTATCTTCTTAATTCATTTGGATACAGAGTCCTCCATTTTCACGTTAAGGACTTAGGTTATTGGAATCAATATGTTGGGCTGGGTATGATACAGAGTTACCTGTATATATAATGGACATGGTTTGGTGCTGTTCTTCTTTAATACTATCTAAACATTCAAGGCGATAAGCTTTCTATTGATCTCTGCTAGTTTCAGTTTCTCCTTGTCTACTATATGATCTTGTAAATAATCTCAGTTCTCCCGTTAGCCGTGTCAACTCTAAGCTAATAGCTACAGACTCCGCCATCTCAACTGCCACCCTTCCAAAAAATAAAAAATAAAGAATGAAAATAATAATTAAATAAAATAAATCTACATCTATGAATGGTGGACTTCGAAAGCTGAAAGCCTTTATCTTGGTTTTTACTCCAGAAAGAGCGAGTTAGAAATTCTGAATGACTTGTATATGTATGCTATTTTCATCAGATGATCGATTACAAAATATGAATGTACATTGTATGCCTTTCTTTCTGGATTATATCTTGTATGCTGTTATGTGTCGCTTGCTTTCAGGAGATTGAGAGGGGTATCTTATGTCACTCTGTTGCTAATTTAGGTTTTCCCACCTTTTATCAACTGGAGAATTAGTCATTTTACATGTTTGGTTCAATTGGTTTAGCAATTTCCAGCATTTTCTTACTGTTTATTTATTTACTTTTTTGTTAACATGCTATCTGTGTGATGTTTCTTGTTTTAGATCTCACTGGTGTTTGATGAGGGAATGACCTTGGTATCTGTGTTGTTTTCATTATTTTTGTCCAGATTATTCTACAGTCAGAAACTATTCAGGAGTTGACAAAAACATCACAAGCCTTGTCTTCAGCTCAAACTGAGACATCTGAGCTCCGTAAAGTGGTGGATCAGCTTAAAACTGAAAATGTACCACCTTTCTTTTGCCTATTTGATCTTCTCTTCTTATTTCTGCTCGCTTCTACTTGTCTTGTTGCATGCGTTACTAGATAAATTTATCCTTACTATGGATGAAATACACTTGCCCCCCTTCAATTCCAAAAAAATTATTAAATTGAAAAATACTTGCATAATTTAACTGACATGGTACCATTAATTTAAACAAATAAACAACGTAGTATTCCAAACATAATTAACGTGGGTTGTTTCTTCTTTTCTTCCAAGTTATTTGTTCTGTAATTTTTTGAGATGTTATTTCCTCGTCTTACAGAGTCACCTGGAATCAAAATGGGAGACAGAAAGTTCAGCTATTGAAGTTTATAAAAATGAGGCAGATAAGAAGTACGCTGAAGTTGATGAGCTGAATAAGATTTTGCACAATCGGCTTGAGGCCTTGCACATTAAAATAGCTGAGAAGGAACGAGGAATTGCTTTTGGAAGTGGTTCCCAGAGTCTTGCCGATGATGATGGGTTGCAAAGTGTGGTGAATTATCTTCGGCGGTCGAAGGAAATAGCCGAGACCGAAATTTCTCTGTTGAAGCAAGAAAAGCTTCGTTTGCAATCTCAGCTAGAGGTTTCTCTAAAGTCAGCCGAAGCCGCACAGACATCATTTCAGTCAGAGCGAGCGAAGTCTCGAGCATCATTATTCACCGAAGAAGAGTTCAAATCTCTCCAGTTACAGGTCAGAGAACTTACTTTACTCCGCGAAAGTAATGTGCAGCTCAGAGAGGAGAATCGGCATAATTTCGAAGAATGCCAGAAACTTCGCGAAGCGCTCCAGAACGTTAGGATTGAAACCGAGAACTTGGAGAGGCTCCTGAGAGAGAGAGACGCTGAGCTGGAAGCTTGCAGAAAAGAAATCGAAACTCTGAAGATGGAAAAAATGAATCTCGAGAAAAGAATCGATGAGTTGGTGGAAAAATCCAAGGCTGTTGATGTCGATGAGTATAATCAGCTGAAAGACTCTTTTCAACAGATGCAGGTCAACTTGAGAGGAAAGGATGCAGAGTTGGATGAAGTTAGGAAACTTCTATCGGATAAGGAGAATTCAATATCGAATCTGGAGAAACTTTTATCGGAAAGGCAGGACGCAGTATCACTTCTAGAGAGAGATATTGCCAGAATCAAAACAGAATTAAATGAAAGAGAGTCCAAGATTGCTGAAATATCAAAAAACGAGACTACTCTGAAATCCGACCTCGATAAGGCTAATGATAAGGCTAAGCGATTAGCGGCTCAAGCACGACGGACTTCAGCTAATTTGCAAAAGGAAAAGGAGGAACATAACAAAGAGATGCAGGCCTTGACCAAACAGTTAGACGAAGCGAAGCAACAAACGAAGCGAAATACAGGAGATCCTGCCCACGAACAGGCTCTGAGGGAAAAAGATGCCAGAATGCATATTCTCGAGAAAACGTTAGAGAGGCACAGGGAGGATTTGAGAAAGGAGAAAGAGGATCATCTTAAAGAAAAGGAAAGATGTCTGAAGATAAAGAAAATGATTGGAGATTCTCATGGCAATGTCTCTCAGCAGAGATTGAAGTTCAAGGTGGAGCTGAATAAGCATAGACAAGCTCTGAAGGCTCTACATGACGAAGTGGATAAATTGAAGAACTCTGGAGGCGATCAATCCGAGAGTGCCCAAAATTTCACCAGTACTATTTTGGAGGATTTTGCTTCAGCTTATTTCCAGGCTGTAGAGAATTTTGATCAGGCGGCACTGCCAGCTTGTGTCGACCTAGATTCCATCATCTCTGATGCTCCTCCACCTGCCGATAATAATACATCATCGTCCGCGCCGAGTGCTTCAAATGTTCCTGTAACGAGAACTAATGAGGAAAAGGAAAAAAGACTTACTTTGGCAAAGGCGAACGTTAAGTTCGGAAGGAAACTGGTGCGTCCAAGTATTACAAAACCCAAAGAACCTCAAGGTGATGTTGAAATGTCTGAAGCAGACGAGACCAACACGGCGCAAAATACAGAAAGTCAAGTAAATGAAACTACTTTACAAACGTCGACTGCCGTTGGGCGCAAGCGCCCATCAGCTTCGTCTTCTTCCGATTTACAAGAGGAGACGCTCGTCACTCCCGAGGAAACAAACACCGATGTTCCGACACCTGTCCTGAAGAAGTCTAAACCTTCGGAGACCGAACAAGAGGGTGGTGGTGAAGAACAACCATCCGATGCTTCAAAGCTTTCTGAAGTTGTTGTAGCCGTGGATGAGTCATTAGATGACGTGGCAATTAATAAGGACGAACCTGTTGATGCTGAAAGGGATGAGGCTGAAAAGGACGAGTCCGAAGCTGCAGGGGAGCAGCAAATGGAAGAGCTGGAAGCAGACGAACAAATTCAGGCCGAGTTGCCACTGAGCGACGCCGGTGATGTCGCTGTGGATGAAAAATTGGACAGGCCTAGCGAAAATGTTTTATCTGATGATCAGTTGAGAGATCAAACGGAACAGGACATTCAGCATATAGTTACGGAATCTGGTGATAGAGAAGAGGGGGAGCTGGTTGGAGATTTTGCTGATAATGATGGCGAAAGCAATTTTTCCAACGAGATGGGGCCCACGGGAACCGGGGAGTTTCAGGCTGAGCAATCGGTGGAGCCGGAGAACTCGTTGGAAGCTGGGGAGATTGATGATGAGGATACAGCTGATAAGTCGACTAAGGTTGCCACTGACGGTGGGGATCAGTTTGTGGAAACAGATCAGGTTCATAACGCTGCAAACACTGAGGATGCGTCGACTAGCGCTGCTGGTGATGTTGGGTCTTCGGTGGTGCAGGGTGGGCCCGCTATGTCGCCGGAATCAGGAGGGAAACCGGCGTCGCCTCTGAACAGCAGCTCGACGACTATTAATCTACAGGAGAGAGCTAGGCTAAGATCGCAAGTAAGACAGTCTAACATGACTGCAAATAGTTCTTCGCCGACTTTGAGCAGAGGTCGTGGCAGAGCGATTCGTGGCCGTGGTGTGAGAGGTGGTCGTGCTGGACGTGGGCAGTCACCGGGTTAGGAGGAAAGGTCAGTAGTGCTTTTTTTTTTTGTTTGGGGTTTTACATTACTTGGATTGATTGATGTTATATGGATGATAGTATTTTTTTTCTCAATAGGGGTATTTTTGTATTTGGATGGTTTCAAGATTCAATGTTGCGACTTTGTTGATAATGTCTGGATCATGGTTAAGGCGGTGATTGCACTACTAGCATACGATTTTTATTTTTTAAAAATTTTCATTCTCCGTGTTTGGGTGTATAGATTCGTATGTTTTTTAATTGCAATTCTCCGTTTCCCTCTTAATAGTTTAGATTCGTATATATTTTATTTACAATTCGTTGAAGTATGCATCTAGTATGGAAAAATGTTGTCAATGTTAGATTAAATAACTAATTTTCATATATTTTTAGGCAATTAGTTATTTAAAAAAAAATCTAAAAATCTTGTTTGCCTCATGATAAAAGTTATAGACGACAGTGGTTGACACGACATGATAGCATGACAATGGTTGGTGTATGATTAGGCACAGCTTGTTTAGAAAGTCAACGAGCTTTAGCCGAGCTTTTACCGAGCTAAAAGTAGAGGCTTGAACTCGGCTCGTTAAGCTTAACAAACCTCATCTCAAGCTCATTGAGCTTTGACGAGCCGAAAAGAATCTTAGCTCAGGCTTATTTCTTGAAGTGTAGAATCTATTTGAAATTTATATTTTTTGCAATTTGTATAATTATGGATGGCAATGGGTGGGTGGGGGTGGGTACCCATGCCTCGCCCTCACTCCTGCTTACAAATATTAACCCGACACTTGTACCTGATCCAACTTAAACTTGTATCCCCGCCCATAGCTCATCAATACGCATAACATAGCTTTCTAGTGTGGCGCAAACGCCCCACCAGCAAACACAAACTCCAGCTTCGGTGCTTCGGGGAACATGCCCGCCCGTCCCGTTGTGTTGTAATACATCTCAAAAGGTCCCGTCTCTATAGTTTTAAAGCCCGCAAAGGTCACATATATCACACTTGTTTTTGGCTTAAAAGACATATAATTTGTGTAACATATATTGTATATATTATAAAGTATAACTAAGATTGTAAAAACTGTTAGAAGCTTAACTACATTTCCCATTGATTTTTGGGTCATCTAACTCCCATTTTTAGCGTAGACTGCCTTGGAGGCTAAGGAAATTTTTGGCCATCTAGACTCTGATTTTTCGCCGACTAGATATCCTAGGCCGCCTAGGCGATCGCTTAGTGAGTTTTTTCAGCTGAAATGATTTTTCACTTATTTGGGCATAATCACATCGTCTTAGGGTCGCCTAACCCAATTTTTTAAACACAGATATATATATGGGAAATTGTCAAATAGTACCCCAGGTGGAGGTCTATTTGTCAATTAGTCCTTCATCCAATTTTAAGTAAAGTAGTACCTACTTTTTGCCAAATAATCCAAAATTGTGATATGAATATACCACAATACCCTTACTATTAAAATAGCTAATAATAATAATAATAATAATAATAATAATAATAATAATAACAATAACAATACACCACCACCTCCCGCCAACTACC
>BMAC01000273.1:265688-299248 GCA_014905375.1 Phtheirospermum japonicum | reverse complement strand
TGTGTACCTCTAAGAAAAGGAACATGTGTCTTTCAGAGACATGCAATCCCACACTTGTACCCGGTTCAACTTAAACTGGTATCCCCGCCCCGCGGGTAAACTACTCATCCCCGTCCTTACCCCGCAATATCCGATTCGTACCCACCCCACTTGCTCAAAATATTAATTGCTACCAGTCAATAGAGAAAAAAAAGACCATGGCATGTCCATCATGTGAGCAAATTGTAATGTTTAACAAAAACAATTATGAAAGGCCTAGGGTTTCTTATTACTATTTAATAATATATATTAGTATGAAATGGGTACGGGTACCCGAAAGGGACATCTTCCCTATCTCCATCCCGTAAAAACTCACAACATCATAGCCGTCGGGGCGGGTGCGGGAGAGTGCCCGCTTCAACAGATTTATATATATAATATATATATATATATAATATATATAATATATATATATATATATATATATATATATGTAATAAAATATAATTAATATGTAATATTAATAGGTGCAACATATATTGTATATATTATAAAATATAACTAAGATTGTAAAAACGGTTAGAAGCTTAGCTAGATTTTTCCCATCAATTTTTGCCACCTAAATCGAATTTTAGTGTAGACCGCCTAGGCTGCTAAGGAAAATTTTCGCCATCTAGACTCTGATTTCTCGCCGACTAGATATCGTAGGCCACCTAGGCGCTCGCTTAGCCCGTTTATTCAGCTGAAATAAATTCTTCACTTATTTGGGCAAAAGCACATCGTCTTAGGGTCGCCTAACCCAAGTTTTGCAACACTGATATATATTATAGGTACAACTCATGATCTCATATGAGCCGGTTTGCCAGTTGGCTCATTAGTTCAAATATGGGCCTAGGCTCACCTCGTTTACTAAATGAGCTCTATTTTGAGTTTAAACTCGACTCGTTTACTAAATGAGCTTGAGCCAAACTGATCCTCAAGAAGGGCGAGATCGGGTAGTTCGACTCATTTGCAGTCCTATGTATGATACAAACTACTACATGAGATCGTGAACATTGTAAGTTTAGTGAGATTTGCACTTTACACAGAACATGATATGGCAACACAAAACATGATATAGTAATATGCTTTTCGACCTCGTATTTTATTGATAAATGATTCTACTTAGACACCATGTGAATCTATTCGATTTTTAAGTTTTGAGTTTGTAAATAAATTTACGAACAATAAATCAAATGAAATAATACTTATTTTAAAAATTCCAAACTCTTAGCCTTGTCAATAAAGAATCGAATAAAAGAAATCTATGTGAAATACTAAATTTTACTAAACTTTAGTTTCTGAACATGCTGATTGTTAGGTCCGAGTTTTATAAGTATTGATGTTAACATTAATTAGAGTGTAATAGGACTAGGTTCCACATCACTTCTTAGCTTTATTTTCTCAGGACTTTTAGTTGGTACGATATAACTACTAAGAAGAAGGCAACAACCAAGTTTAAAAGGATGTCAGCATTAGTAGCGTAGAACGCAGTCCAGAGTCCACAAGCAATCAACCGTACCTCCTAGTAAATTTCGCAACCGAAGAACTCAACCTCATAGTCAATTGATGGATGCACTCTACGACGATGTTGACAAATTGAATATCTTAAGTCGACAATTAATGTCTTCAAAAAAGAGAAGTAAACTTGAGAAAATAGTTGACTAGAATTAAATATTTCATTGAACGGTCATATTTTGAAATTTGCCTAACTTAGAAATGTCATATTAATTGCATTCATATGGCCTTTTACTAGCCAGTAGAGAGGCACGAGTAACTTAGAAATGTCATATTAATTGCACCCATATGGCCTTTTACTAGCCAGTAGAGAGACACGAGTTTCTAACGGGAAGACCCTACGTGTTAGGAAATTTAGACTAGTTGCAACAAGTCATAAATTTAGATTTAGACGGATAAATGTGCCCAAAAATCATATTTCAGATTGGCTTCTTATATTGTAGGACTCCCCTGAAGAAAACAATACACCAGCCGAACGATGAGCAGAATTCCCCCATCTCTTGCTTAACACTAGCTGTCATCATTTTCTTCCTCCCCCCATTTTCTCTTCATGGAGGATGGGGGAACAATCTTCTGTTTGTACTATTACTGTAATAATAATAATAATAATAATAATAATAATAATAATAATAATAATAATAAAATTATTATTATTATTATTATTATTATTATTATTATTATTATTATTATTATTATTATTATTATTATTATTTACGTTTCGTTCGTCTCCTGTTAAGGAGATCGTGTATCCTCCATGGTCCCCTTAATAAGTGGAGTTTTATATCTACTTAATAAGCGATATTTCGCTTGGTTTGTGGCCTGTTTGGAAGATCTAACCGCACTATTATTCTGATGTAATCGACGAGTTTTCATGAAAATTAGTGACCCGTGCGAGATCAATTTTATTGGTTTTCAAACAACATTTCTTTTTGTATCTATTATCTTTTATTTACATTTGTTTTACTTTTGTATGTTTAGTAGATACGTTTCATAAATTGTTATTATCAGATCCGATTGTTTTGATCGTATTTTCATTACTGCCAACTAATGCTGATATTTTCAATAGCATTAAATATTTGGTTGTTCCTAAATTTTAATTTTTATTCAAATGATACACTTATATTAAAATTCAGAATAAGTTACAATACAATCGTTGTCGACAGACAAGATGATTCTTTACACGATCAACGAGAAGAAGGAATGCAATCACTCCACCAAGAAGTTAATGATCAAAAATAAGAAGAAAAACTAGAATAACTCTGACACAGAAAAATATAAAAAACACCAAAACAAGACATCAAACAAATATAATAAAAGCGAACCAAAAAGGTGCACCACTCCAACTAGCACACCGAAATGCCACCAGCAATAGGACTTGGCAAAATCACATTCGTGGCCACATCCCAAAAAAACTCCACCACAACCCAACACCTTCAGTCCGACCACGAACAAAAGAAACAAAAATTAACATTCCAGATACAAACTACTATCACGCACTGTCCAACAAACAAATGTCAAACCTACATATTTTGCCTCTCAACTGACTCAATGCAACTCAGATACAAACTATTACCATGCATTGTCCAACAAAACAATCTTGTCGGACTTGCAAGATTTTACCTCTCCACAACACCCAAACACAACTACAACTTAGAAAATAAAAATAAAATAAAATAAGAATACAATTAAGCTAGAGCATTCCGCCCCCTCCCTAAGCGCCATCACCATTTGCCCACCAGATGACTACCGTAAACAGCCCACGTGCCGGCCACGAGGCAACAAACACTTGCACATCTTTCTCAACACGGTGCAATGCCACCAGTCAATTCGAAACAAACCAAAACTGCAGATCCACCACCATACCTCCTAGATCCAACCCCATTCTAAACAAACTTGTCGAGAAAAACGAACTAATGAAGTATGCGGCTATCAGAGTGGTGGTAGGATAAGAAGAACAATTATTCAGACTTGATCCAAAAGAAATCGAATCGGGGGAGGAGACCGACGACTACCATCATCGGCTTCCCACAAGAAGTCAAGGAGCGGCGGGATGGAGCACCAAAGGTAGAGGGGAAGGGTTTTTTATTTTCCGTCCGCCGGAGAGAGAAGGGAAAGGGCGCCGCAACATAGCTTTTAATTAAGACATTTGATTTGTAAAAATATATATGAATTTCACTCAAATCCATCATTCTACCCATTCTGGCGAATATCGATTTCATTCTAATCCTTCATCAATTGTATTACCGAACGATTTCTATATACCCACCCATTCCAATTCCAGTTTTAAAATTCCAATTCTCAATTTACCGAAAATATAGAGAAGCTAGCAATTACTGATTTTCAATGGAAAATTTATTATCAAACAGAACATAAATTACATTCATACACTGTCATGGAAATGCAACACAACCACCACAAAACCGGCAATTGGAAATTTGAAACCCAACCCAACCCAACCATATAACCCTAACAAAATAGGAAATTACAAATACAACCAAAACCATGCACACGACCTTAATTAATTAATTAGGCCGCGTCGGCGCAGTTAGAGCTTGCAAAACCCAGTATATTATTTTCAAAGTATATTATTTTCAAGATCCAACTCCCAGGCAAATCTCTGCTGCACCAAAGCCCCAATCGTCGAGTACGTGTTCCCCTGCGCCTTGGCATTTATAAATCCCAGACAAGTCAATGTCTCATCAACACGCAGCACATAGCTCTCCGGGTGTGGCGCAAACCTCGCCCCACCTGCAAACTCAAACTCCAACTGCGGCGCTTTTGGGAACTTGTCCGCCCGTCCCGTCGTGTTGTAACARACGTCAAAAGGTCCCGTCCCTATGGTTTCAAAGCCCGCAAAGGTCACATTTATCGCTCTTGTTATCGGCCTATAAGCCGCGTCGACCAAGTACGTTCCGAATGCTCCAGAATCAACAAAGGCTCCTCCATTACCCTTGCTATCAAGCTCCAAGGCCTTAGTGTCCATATCCACACGTGTCCCATTAACGTACACGCCTGTAATGTTCACACCGTAATACTTGTTGCCCACTCTTGGGATGAGCCCCGTGTACTGCATCGGTTCATCCAAATGCATGTTCACTCCTTGGCGCGAGCCCAAGATGAGATAGCTGGATGTGTTCATGGGGCTACGGGGGTCGACGAGGCAATACGAGAAATTGCTGCTGCTTCCGGATGCTTGGGCCCGGAGAGATAAGTTGCTGTAGCCCAGCCCTAATATACCGGAAGCGTTGTATACACGATAATTTATTCTGCCTAATAAACTTCTGTTCCGATTTATACACGATATTTGTATGTTGTGTACCTGTAAGAAAAGGTACAGTTGTCGTTCGGAGTCGACGTGCACTTATCAACGGAGCAGACCTTTGGACGGCCAGCATCTTGACACGTGGGCGATCCACACGGTATGACGCTATACGAATGAGACATACTAGCATTGAAAAGAGGTACCGTTTCGCCCTCCTGCCGGTACGTCTTGCAATTCATCCACGTTAGGTCGCTCTCGGTGTCTATAACCATGAGAAGCTCCTGCGCAGGCGTCCCCAGTTTCAGCTTCGCAAAGTATCGTCCCGACCCATTAACACCGCTCGCAAACAACGGAAACATACCAGACGAATTTGCCCTCTTACTATTATCGCTTTGCAGCATCTGGGTTAGGAGCTCCAGTCGGCCCATCTTGTTCACTCTTAGCTCATTACTATGAATCAGTTTGAACATTGTCCCTACACCCTCTGAGAGTTTAGCAACATTAAGAATGGTGAGCCAGAAGAAGATTACAAACCAATTTGCCATATATTCTTTTTTTTTTTGGAAAGGTTAACTAATTAGTGTGTGATCTAGAGGAAAAAAGACACTGATTCTGTGGTTTGAGGTTGTATGTTAATCGGGAACGACAGGGTGTTGGCTATATATACATGTCTGAAATCTAAAATATGTACTAGCTAGCTAGTATTTTAATTCAAAAGCACGCTTAGAATATTAATATGTGATGATCATCAGTCTAGTTTTCGGTGCATTGACCTTCTCTTGGACAAAATAAAATCCATTATATCTTTTACTCCTATAATTAATATTACCCTTATTGAGTAAGCGATATGTGATAAGATAGTGGAGTTTTTTGTGCTTTTAAGTTTTTGGTTTTTTTTAGATTAACCTTGAATAATGAGCCCATTTATATAAATAATTTCGTATAATTGTTGTTATATATCATATTGATAAGAATGAGTACCAAACAAATATAGATCATATGAATCACCAACGACGGTGAAAAGATTTTTTTCCAAGATATTTGTTGCATGTTTGTAGGATGAAATTACATACATGAGTGATGTGGCTATCTGCCAAACACGTAATTTTGTATTTTTGTGCATGCGCATACTGGAAAAATTAATTTGAACCATTGTGCATTCCAACTCAAATTTATTATTATGTTAATCCAGAATGAAAAATAAAAAAGATGAGGGAGTTTGACATTAGAAGAGAATAGTTTGCTTTTAACACATTTTTTTTTCTTGCCTTGTCATTTTTGGTGATGTATGGAATCGTTTCCAAATCACAATTCTCAATTTCTAACTATTTCGAAAATTAGAATCATGTTTGTTTACGATTTTCCATTGGAAATCACTTTTTTTCAATTTTCATTTTTTACATTAAAATATTTCAACTTTACCAATTACATCTAATCTTTAAGGTTGTGGGACCCACCACTACCRCCAATATCTACTTTAAATATTATTACTTTTAAATTATATCTATCTAGTAGGACCCACCATCTACAACTTTATTAATATTATATTATATATTCAAATTAAAATATTAAAAATGGACCCCACAACTAACAACTTTCCATTTATTATATAATAAAAAATTTATCACAAAAACACTCGTCCAAACATAATCTCAATTTTCACACAAAAACCAATAAATTTTCATTTATCACTTTTTCCACTAGAAATTGGAATTTGAGATGGAAACACATCCATACATCAACTTATTTTTTGCAAAAGAGAAATAGAATTTTGAACCATATGATAGTAAGATTTGAATTGCAGAGAATTTCTTCACTAGTAACATAAAATCTATGACTACTCGGTATATCAAGTCTAGCGAGGAATTATCATCTTCAAGAATTAATTTAAGTAATAAAATTGAATTTCGTGTTTATTTTAGTAGAATTGCTAGGGATTTTGCGACCGATTATACATCAGAGACTTTGTAAGAAGAGACATCAAAGATTTAAATTATAGAAATTCTTCATCATTTTTTTCCGCATTAAACATAATCTTTCATTATAGAGAATTCTTCATCATTTGATTTGTAACTTTATTGTTTTTCTCTTTTTTTATGCTAAAAGATACTCCCTCCATCCCAAAATGATAGTCCTGTGGTTGGTTTCACACAAATTAAAAATGAGTAGTTTATATAGTTAAGTCATTAATTTAGTTAGTATTTTTCAATTATAGCCTTCTTGAATTTATTAATGTCAATTAATAATTATAAAAATCAGTGTTGGAATTAGTATATTTGTTATTGAAATAGTAAGATCTTGCATTGTAATCATTAATTCTCAATTTACGAGGTAGAAAATTAGTATTTCAAAAATATTAATTAAGGGTATGTGTGTAAATAAAAAATTAATGATATATTAAATATGGTAATTGGACTATATTTGTGAGATCGACGAAAATAGAATATCGAACTATATTTGTGAGGGAGTATATATTTAAACAATTGCTTTCATCATCTATGAGCTCCTCGTACGAATATCTAGGCACCATCGTCGCACAGAGGGTTCTACTTGGACAAATATATTCTAGATGAAATTGGAAAGTCTTAGACAGTCAAATTTCTCAAAATAGAAATTCAAGTGAGAATATAAAGAGAAATTAATTTTTAATTGGTCCGGCGCTAATTAAGTGCAATCTAAGTAGTCATCTGTAGTTAAAGTTACTTTTTGAATTGAGGCACGGGTATGACTTACGTGAAAATCTGGATTTTTTCGATCAAAGTGACAGAAAACTCAATTGTTCTGAAAATCGGACCGGTCATCGAACCGATAAAGCTACAGGTTCAGTGGTTCACAGGTCCAACCATGATCGGACCGTGGTCGGATCGGTTTTATATATATATATATATATATATATATATATATATATATATATATATTAAATATGTTATAAATAAATAGAATAAATTAGATTAATAAAATATATGATTATAAAATATTTTAAAATTTAATTCAAGGAGTCCATATGAATAAATATGAATTCATCAACCACAATACAACATAGAAAAATGTAGTTGAATTAAATATAATGAAGAAAAATCAAATCAAATAGTTCAATTCTAATATCATCACTCCAAGTAAAACAACTTTCAAATGAAATAAAATTAGCCATCATAATTTGTATTTATTTGTACTCCAAATAAAAAAAATAAGACCCTGTCAAATTTTATTTAATATAAAAATTAGAAAGCAAAAAAAACAACAACAACAAAAAAAAAAATAGAAAAAATCAAAAAAATCGGTTGAACCTGTCACAGGTTCACCGGTTCAACCGGTTCTTGACCGGTTTGACCGGTTTTTGACCCAGGCGGTTTGCACATGAAAACCGGACCGGTGTGGTGACCGGTTCCCGGTCGAACCGGCCGGTCCGGTCCGGTTTTCAGAAATATGGAAAACTCTATTGAGTAAAAAAAAAACCAAAACAATCTTTAACTTGAAAAGTTTTAGTAGAAGACTGATAAGTCCAAAAAGTTAGGCTACCAAATATAGGGAGTATTAACCTCAAAATTGAGATCAGTGACTTGAAATAGATTCCAAATGCATTACAACGACCTGCGAGCCTTCAGTGATCCTTCTAGCGATCTAACTGGTCCTTCAAAACAGCGCCTCAGACGGGCCAGATTTCGAGCCCGTTAAGGCCCTCCGACGCTTAAGTTAATAAGCGAAATCAAAACACTTGACAATTCTCTTCAAATATAAAACAGTAATGCGATAGAGCAATATCGACTTAGAAAATAATGAGAGGTATGCACCTCCTTTTATAGATACAAGAGAAGTCTTCCCCAAGCCAGAGTTACCTTCTCCTACCATAATTCCATAAATACCACAACTGACTTAGAATTAGGATTCCTCCCATATGCTAAGTTCCCATAAACAATAAACCTCTCATTAAATTAATAGAATAGGCCTGGGCCCATTACTTTTTCCATACGGTCCACCAAAACCTCATAAACCACTCACACTAATCACGCAAGCTTGATATTCACAAGGCCCATAACCGAGTTAAAGCACACAACATGAACATAAGAGGTCGCGACACTATATGAGAATTCATCCTCATATTACAGGTCGCTACTCTACAAAATCAGTTCGCCCACTTCTAAAAAAAACAATCCAACTCGCTCACCTCCTAGAGGAACACCCTCTACAGGAAATGAGGCCGCCTTTCACAAATACTCACATATATCAAATAATATTACGTATGGACATTTTGGTACGTATCAGCTAGTCCCCCTTGTTCTAGCTGATTGAAATACGAAATCAGGTAGGACATGTAAAATAGAATGTTAAAAGAGCAATCATCAACAAATAGAGCACACAACATGCACAAATCATCTCGCCACTTTACCAAGCCATTCTTTAGAATAACTAGCTCGGCATATCGAGTTATAACATCAATCATCCCATAAGATTTTACCACATAAAACCGCGACCTCCAACATATTTTCAACACCCTACAACATATTTTAAAGATCTACGTCGAAGATTCAAGATGCGAATCAACAAGACGAAGACGTCCGTTCAAGCTCCGATTTCTCGACCGAGATCAACCATCCAAAGTCCGGATTCACAGCAAACTTTCAGCCACTTTTAGTTACCAATAAGTACTCTAAACTTTAGTTAATTCTTAGTTTAATTCTTAATTTTTAGATTTTAATTGTTTTCGTTTGAGTTCTTCAACCGTTTAGTTATTTCGATCGATTTGAACGTTGAATCGCTGAAGTTTGGACCTGAGATTTTAGTTTTTAATATTATTATAGCTGCTGCGTTTATTCTCTTGTTCCTGCTTGGTAATGAGATTTGTTCATGTTAGTTTAATTATTACTTTAGTTTTGATAATTAGTTGATAATTGATTCATGCTATGTTATTGCTTGAGAGTTGTGGATTTGATCTTGTTCTTAAGGAATCACATGCTAAGATTTAATTTGTGGTAGTTTATGCATGCTAGTTTATTAGTTTTGAATTAATTATTTTTAAAATCCTTAGAATAATAATTAGATAATTAATTCTAGTTGCTTTAAAATCCCTAGATTAATAATTCTTAGATAATTTAGTTTTCAAGCTTAGGTTAAATTAATTAGTTAATCATAATTAGTTGATACTTTTAAATTTATTAGTAGTTGATAATTTTCAAAAACCAAATTTATACAATTTCTCGTGTTAAACATTGTGATTAAACAAACATTAAAAATTTCGAACGTCAGTACTTGAGAGACGACTCGAGTTAAGCTTGCCAACCTACACGTGATCCCGTTATTTTGCGGGCGAGCTATTAAATTTCTGACAATTATTTGTAAAGTAGGCACACACGAAAGCTCAAATAAAAAATTGGCGCCGTTGCCGGGGACTGAAATAGATTTTGATAATGTTTGTTCGTGTTATTTTCTGCTTTTCTATTTATTTGAATAAAGGTTCTTTGTTTGCCACTCAATACGTTGATGTTGTTTACTGTTGATGCAAGGTCGTAGAATCTTATAAAATAAACTTGCACCATTTGTAGACAACATCGAACAAGTTGGGAGACCGAGAAGACTCTTCCCTTCTCCCGATAGAAACCAATCAAATACAATCCTAGCCACCATGTCGATTACAACACCAGTTGGCGGCCGAGGACCCGGAGGAAGAGGAGGAGGGCGAACGAATGGTGGTCAAGGGCATGGAGACAAAATTCTTACCCCACCTCGCCAACAACCATATGGGATGCCAACCATCGATGATCTAAACTTTATAGACCCACAAGACGATAATCGTCAAGAAGATCCACCGATTTTTGATCCCAATCAAGCGCATAATGACGGAAACAACCAAAGTATCAATAACGAAGAGAAT
This sequence comes from Phtheirospermum japonicum, assembly GCA_014905375.1. Lineage (NCBI taxonomy): Eukaryota > Viridiplantae > Streptophyta > Magnoliopsida > Lamiales > Orobanchaceae > Phtheirospermum > Phtheirospermum japonicum. The sequence goes on along the minus strand of BMAC01000273.1, from coordinate 288,581 downwards.
CAAGAAGGAAACCAGTTATTCAACAATTCAAACAACGGAGGGGCCCAAGGACAAGATAATCGCCAAGCAGTGATTCCAGGAAATCAAATCAACCGTCCACAGCATTTTAGGAATCGAGCGGAAGCTCAAGCATACAACGCTCGTGCAAACGAGGAGTTCTTACGCAACCAAGTTGGTAATGGCGGGCCCCATCCCCAAAACAACCAACAACAAAATGAGAATATAAATCGGGTGCTAGTACCGAATCATTTCCAAAATAGACGAGGAGGACGACAATATGATGATGTTCAAGACAACGATACACTGGACGATGAATATGAGGATGAAAACGAGTTTAATGAAGATAATTATTATGAGGATAGGGACGATTTTGGAGGAAGACATGCTCCTCGATATCAAAACGTACTAAAGCAAGGTGACCTCGCATGCCCAACCATTAGACCATATAGCTCAGCGATAGTTTTAGGCCAAGCGGCTAGGAACTACAATTTGAGGACCGAAGATTTGAATAGACTACTCTCTTTCTATGGCTTGCCGAATGAAGACCCACTCGAGTTCATTCGAGAATTTTATATAGCATTATCTGGGATTCAAGATCGAGAACTTTGTGAAGGATAACTTAGAATGAGGTACTTCCCTAGTACCCTAAAAGATAAAGCGAAATGATGGTTCAATCAATTACAATCTAAGTCCCTAACAATTTGGGAGATGGTTTATTCTTTACAGTGTTGCCAGCCTCATTAATCTTGTTCTTGAAAATCCATTTTGTTCCTGTCACGTGCGAATTTTCTGGACATGGAACTAAATCCCAAACGTCGTTTTTGGCGAATTGGTCCAACTCCTCTTGCATCGCCCTTATCAAGAACTCATCCTTGAGTGCATCCTCCACACGCTTGGGCTCTGTTTTAGAAAGGTACAAAGACTCACGAATCTTAGAACAATTAGTAGACAGACATACGTACCTGACCATTTTCTTAAAATTTATCTGTCTCCTTCTTCTGCTCCTTTTATCTAAATCTCCGATAATTTATCCCACGGGGTGGTTTTTCTGGATTCTGGATGGAATATCCCTCTGATGAAGATCAATGGGATCAGCTGGATCTTTTTCTTCTGAATCTGAATCTGATTCTGTGGCGGCTTGGCTTGATGTTGGTTCTGATGTTGGTATCCCAGTATCAACATTGGTATCAACATCACTCAACTCTCTGGTTTCAGGACCTGCATCTCTGTTTTCAATACCTGCACTATCATCTAAAGTAGGAGTGACATTTTCTTGAGGATTTTGATCATAAACCAGATCATTATCCTCTGTAGGTTTGACTCCACTCGTTAAATCATCGAACTTGACATTTAGTGACTCAAACATGCTTCGAGTTCTAAGGTTAAACAACCTATATGCATGACTATATTGGGAATAACCCATGAAAATACACTTATCACTCTTTGAGTCCAGTTTAGCTAGGTGATTTCTATCGTTGAGCACATAGAAAATACATCCAAATACATGAAAATATCTCAAGTTCGGTTTTTTACCCATCAACAACTCATAGGGAGTAGCACATGACCCTGCTCTAAAATAAGCCCTATTTGTAATATGACATGCGTTTTTCATTGCTTCAGCCCAAAAACGTTTTGCTATGCTATTTGAAATGAGCATAGTTCTAGTCATTTCAGCAAGAGTCCTATTTTTGCGTTCGGCTATGCCATTTTATTGTGGAGTAATAGGTGAAGAAAATTCATGACTTATCCCCTCCGAAGTGCAGTATTTAGAGAAAGATGCATTTTCAAACTCTTTACCGTGATCAGTTCTAATCATACCACTGTTCACATTAAACCTTACACACAGCTTCTTTGCAAGTTTTTTGAATGACTCAAAAGTTTCAGATTTTTCTTTTAGAAATTCTACCCAAGTGAATCTAGAAAATCATGGACAATAACCAAAACATACCTCTTACCACCAAGGCTCTCGACTTCAAGTGGTCCCAAGAGATCCATATGAAGGAGTTCAAAGCAAGAAGATGTAGTGAGACTTTGTTGAACTGGATGTGGCACCCTTACCTGATTTCCTTTCTGGCATGCCTCGCACATAGGAATGATCTTGGTGTTGAGCTTAGGCAGTCCAGACACAGCTTCTTCCTTTGCCAACCTGTCCATCATCTTGTAGCTGGCATGCCCGAGCTTTTGATGCCACACCTCAGCATCACTCAATTGAAATAACTTGAAAAAAGCATCACTGTTGATTTGATAACAATTATCTGAAGACCTCTGTCCGATAAGGATATAAGGACAATTCTCCTCATAGACTTCAAACTTCTCACGGTTGAATTTGACACTAAAGCCTCCGTCGCACAGTTGACTTATGCTGATCAAATTTGCAGTAAGTCCTTCTACTAACAGCACATTTTCCAAAGTTACGACATCGGGAACATGGAGAGTTCCTTGGCCAACAATCTGGCCATTTGCACCTCTACCGTACTTTATCTTTCCACCTCAAAATCTGATAATGTTGGAAAGTAGTTCTTCTGACCCAGTCATATGCTTCGAACACCCACTATCGAAATACCAGGCTCCAGGGACATGAGATTTCAAGGATGTATGGATCATATTGCACTTGATATTATTTTTCTTGACCCACACCTTTTTGAACCTGGTGTTGGTATTGATGTTGGTATGGAGGGAACCAACATGGGATTTTTCAGCTGCACTTGTTCTCTGAAAACATCTTATCTCGGCTATGATCTTCCAGAAAAAAGGCCTAATGTGCCCCGGTTCACCACAATGATGGCACACGTATTGTCTCCTTCGCTTTTTGTGGTGTTTGGAAGATATCTGTTCTTGGCTTGAAACTTACGTAGGCTGATTAGGTTCAAAACCAATTCCATGCTTCGAGGTTTCTGGGAAGCTCATCTCTAAGATTTCATCAAACTTCGCCTTGCCTTTTTTCAGATTTGAAATGGTTCCTTGGACCTTTGTCAACTCGGTTTTCATCTTTTCTAATTCAGCATCCTTCTTTGTAAGAGATGTTTCCAGACGGACAATTATGTCAAGCTGATCATCCTTTTCTTTGGTCAGTTTTTCTACTTCTTTCATGAGATCCTTGACCTTGAGTACCTGTTTTCCACAGTTGACAAACTGTTGCTGGTGCTTAACACTTAGCAGCTCGTACTCCTTATGGTCATCAGTAGTTTCAGCATTCAAGCATACGATGTTGGTTTCAAGGATATCAACATGGACGTCGTCGTCCCACACAACATGGGTAAACAAGGAAGGAACAGGTTCAGTTGACTCGTAATCATTGACATCCTCAGTGAAGTCAATAGCAACCATGCTTTTCTTTCTAAGAGTATTAGGACATTCATTCTTGTAGTGTCCCCAATTTTTACATTCATGACATTGCACCTCACTGAGTGGTCTCGTGGGGTTGAATGCATTTGGAATTGAAGAAGTGGACTGAGATCTGGGAAGAGCACGCCCAGTAAATTTTGGCGTAGATACCTAAGGCGTAGTTTTCGTACTTGAACCTCCAAGACTATTCTTCTTTTTCAAGAAACTATTGAAACGTTGGGTAACAAATGACAATTCGTCTTCCTCAAGCGTAGTGGATTCCATCTTTTTCAGAATCCCATTGAAATCAAACTCCTCATCATCATCATCGTTTTCTGGATTAACGTTGGAGGAGAAGGCTATATTCTTCTCTCTTGAGTTCGAACCAAGGTGTTTCCAACTAAGGTGTTGAATTCTATGTTATCAACATCTTTAGATTCTTCTATGGCAACCACCTTTATATTGTATTTTTTCGTAATAGATCTCAGCAGTTTTCCTACAAGACGAGAGTTAGTTATTGATTCACCAAGCTCTTTACACTCGTTTGTGACGTCTGACAATCTCATGGCGTAGTCCATGATCGACTCCTTCTCATCCATTCTCATCGATTCGAAAGTGGACATCAACACTCTCATCCTTGATTTCTTCACACTCATAGTTCCTTCACAGACGCTTTGAAGTGCATCCCAAGCATCCTTTGCTGAATCATAATTCTTGATGACTCGGTAGTAACTTGCATCTACATAGCTACACAAGGTATTGATGCATTTGGAATTCCAGTTTGCAGCAGCAGCTTCCTCGGGAGTCCAATCTACTTCCTTTTTGGGGAAGGTATCGCCTTCACCATCAGTAAATCGTGGCTTTTCCCATCCAAGAAGGACGGTTTTCCATACACGTTCGTCGATGCTTTTTAAGTGCCACCGCATTCTCTGTTTCCAGAGAGAGTAGTTTTCCACATTGAGGATTGGAGGCCTTGGGTTGCCTTGAGCATCCATAGCACCTAAAAATAAGGATCAGTACATAAAAGGTTAAGTAACCAGCTCTAGATGCCAATTGTAAAATTTGAAGGTCTATGGTTTTGAAAATAAGTCTCATTTTTATGATGTTGCTAACAATGTTAAACAACATTGACTAACAACATCAATCAGAGTAAAATTAAAAATATGCAGCGGAAATAAAATTTTAAGAACACGATAAAACAAATTCAGTTCACAAGTAAAAGTACTTGTGAACTTGGGTGTACAAACCCGAAAACAATATTACTTTCTTGTTTTTCGATCAATACAGAAATATTAAGTAATATATGGAAACTAAAGTATCAAAACACATGATACTAAATACTTGTCGCCTAGGTTGAACAAGCTCTTCTTCGTTGGTCACGCAACTACGAATAGCTTGTCGATCTCGAACAATGGCTCCAAGTAGTCTTCGTGTTCTTCCCTTGCTCGTACGTCTTGCGTTGTGCTCAGCTTCAGAAATCCGTGCGTCAAGATTGTCACCCAAGATTTAGTCTTCTTTTGTCTTAAATAGACAATCCTAGAATTCTAAACTTGGTAAATAAGCATACTAAAATCTAGACACAATCTAGGAAAATAAAGTCCTATAAATAAACTAGGAAACACAATCTAGAGTTCCTAATTACTTTTATGTCTAAGAAAGGCAAATAACAAAATAGGAATTATTGCCAAGAATAAATTCCTCAACAGTTACGATTGGTTGCTTCTTTGAAAGCCAAGTAAACGCAGTATCTCCCATAAAGAACACATATCCCGAGGTACTTTTCCGATCGTCTATGTCTCCGCACCAATCACTTTCGGAATAGCCAACCAGTTTGTAATCTTTTTGTTTTGAGTAGAACAACCCGAATGACACCGTTCCTTGGATGTAGCGAAGGATACTCTTCAATGCCTTCCAATGTGAATAAACCGGCTCCTCCATGAATCGACTTACAATGCCAACATTAAAAGAAAGATCTGGTCTTGTGCATGTTAAATAGCAAAGACTCCCAACTAGACTTCGGTATTTGGTTGCATCTACTCGTTCTCCACCGTCAAACTTAGAAATCTTTGCCCATGGTTCCATTGGTTTAAATACTGGGTTGCAGTCCGCCATTCTGTTTCTTTTCAGAATTTCTTTCGCATATGATTCTTGTGACACAAAAATCCCATTCTTTTCTTGTCTAACCTCCAAACCAAGGAAGAACTTCATTAAACCCAAGTCCGTCATCTCAAACTCCCGAGTCATCGCTCTTTTAAATTCCTCTATCATTTCACCATTGTTCCCCATAAAGATGAGGTCATCAACATAAAGAACGACAAGGAGCAGATTACCATTATTCTTTTTCACGTATACCGCATGCTCGTATTGGCATTGAGTAAACCTGTTCTTCTTGAAGTAAGTGTCGATGCGGGTATTCCAAGCTCTAGGTGCTTGTTTCAATCCATAAAGTGCCTTATTTAATTTCAACACCTTCTTTTCTTCCCCAATTTTTATGTACCCGGGTGGTTGCTCTATGTACACCTCTTCTTCTAGCACGCCATTCAAAAAACCTGACTTGACATCCATTTGAAAATTCTTCCATTTGAATTGAGCTGCATGAGCAATGAGAAGTCGAATCGTCTCCATTCTTGTAACCGGGGCAAAGACTTCATCATAGTCTATCCCTACTTTTTTGTCGATAGCCTTTTGCAACTAACCTTGCCTTGTACCGCTCTATCTCGCCTTGAGCATTCATCTTCTTTTTGTATACCCATTTTACTCCAATGGGTTGACTTCAATTTGGCAATTCAACCAGCTCCCAAGTTCGGTTTCGCTCGATTGCTTTTATTTCTTCATTCATGGCTGCTTGCCACTTCTCATCTCGTACCGCTTTCTCAAATTTAATTGTTTCGGCATCCTCCAAAAGACAAATTAAATGTACCTCACTTGTTGAATCATACAAATCTTGCATGCTTTGCATCCTTGGTTGTATCGGCTCGCCTTCATCATCGGTGTTTTTCAGAGTTTTTTGGTAATTATGTTGGTGCAACGATGGATGATTCTTCAACTTCAATGGTAACCTCTGTTAAACTTTTCCAGTCCCACTCACTTGCTTCGTTTACTCGCACATCACGACTCACCATAACCTTCTTGCTTATCGGGTCGAGTAGCTTATATTCTTTTGTCTTCTCATCATACCCAATAAAAATATACTTTTTGCTTTTGTCTTTGAGCTTAGTTCTTCGTTGATCCGGTACGTGTGCATAAGCCACACTACCGAATACTTTGAGATGAGAGATTCTCGGCTTTTGTCCGCTCCATGCCTCTTGTGGTGTTTGATCATCTAACTTCATATGTGGACATCGATTTTGTACATAGATGGCACATTGCACGACTTCTGCCCAAAATTCCTTCGGCATCTTCTTGCTCTTCAGCATTGATCGAACCATGTCGAGAATAGTCTGGTTCTTTCTCTCGGCCACACCGTTTTGTTGAGGAGAGTATGGTGCGGTTAGAAGTCTCCTTATGCCTTGCTCCTTGCAATACTTCATGAAAGCCATCGAAGTATAGTCTCCACCTCTATCGGATCGTACGGCTTTGATATGTTTACCAGTTGCCTTCTCCACCATCACTTTGAATTTTTTGAACACCTCAAATGCTTCAGATTCTTCTTTCAAAAAATAAACCCAAGTTTTTCGTGAGAAATCGTCGATAAAGGAAATGAAGTACCTTTTACCGCTAAAAGAATTGGGGGTGATTAGTCCACATATGTCGGTATGAATCAACTCGAGAGTGTGTTTAGCCTGATATTCTGCCTTCTTTTGAAACGAGGTTCTCGCTTCCTTGCCAAGTACACATTCTTCACAAAACTTGCCCTCATAATCCATATACGACAGCCCGTGCACCATGTTCTTTTTTGCTAGATTTTTTAGACCATCATGATGAAGGTGACTAAAGCGGTGATGCCACAGCGACGCCTTTTCTTCTACATTAACTTGCAAACATTTTTCTCGCACGCTTCTCAAATTCAGTTTGTACATGCGATTTTTGGCCATTTCGACTCGTGCTACCAAGCTCCCTCGTTTGTCTTTTAATTGTAGTACCTGATTTTTCATGAATACCGAGTATCCCTTCTCCATGAGTTGCCCCATACTCAGAATATTGCTCTGAAGATCAGGTACGTAATAAACATTCTCGATTGATCCTTCCATACCATCTTTTTTCAAATAGTTTACCATACCTTGGCCTTTTACTTGGATCTTTGACGCATCTCCGAACAACACGTGTCCATCTTCAACCTCTCGCATCTCCTTGAATAGGTGCTTGTGCCCGCACATGTGGTTGCTAGCGCCAATATCGAGATACCACACCGTGTCGCTATCGGAAATGGTATTTTTGTAAGCCATCATGAGAACTCCATCTTCTCTTGTCTCCTCTTCCGCGACTAAATTAGCATTTTCTTCTACATTTTAACGGAATAGCACTCATTTGCATAATGCCCAAACTTACCGCAATTATAGCACTCGATATTTGATTTGCATTCTTTTGCGTAGTGTCCATGCTTGCCGCAGCTGTAGCACTCGTCTTTCAAGTGATTTGACTGGCCGCCTCTTCCACGACCACGTCCTCTACCTCGCCAGTTTTGTTGGCTTGACTGCCCCTTCTCCTCATGGTATCCACCTCGCCCGCGGCCTCCACCACCACGACTATTGTTGCGACCTCCACGACCGTGCCTTCTACCACAAAAGTTTTGAGTATAGAGTATCTTTTCGTCTTTGATAGACACCCTGGATTGCAACGCTTCCTCAAGCGACTCATTCTTCTTCATATTTCGTTGCTCGTGTGCCTCAAGAGAACCGACAAGCTCATCGACTGTGAGCATCGCAAGGTCCTTTGAATCTTCTATCGCGCACACAACATTCTCAAAATTGTCGGTTAATAATCTTAAAATCTTCTCCATAACCTGAGCATCGGTTAATGTTTCACCATTCCAATTGAGTTGGTTCACCACGGTTTGTACACGCGTGATGTAGTCAGATACAATTTCTGACTCCTTCATCTTCATGCTCTCCAACTCGCCACAAAGAGTTTGGAGACGCACTGGCTTGACTCAGTCGTATCCTTTGAACACTCTTTCTAAAGTGTCCCACGCTTCTTTTGAAGTAGTTGCACCAGCTATCTTCTCAAATCCCGACTCGTTGACGACTCAGAATAGCATGTATAGTGCCGCCTTATCCTTCGATCGTGCCTCTTTCAACGCCCTGTTTTGAGCCACCGTATATCCAGTGGTATTTGTTGGTTCTTCGAAACCTTCTTCGATCACCTCCCACACATCTTGAGATCCGAGAAGAGCTTTCATTTGAATGCTCAAATTCTCATAGTTTTCCTTCGTTAGTCGAGGTAACGACATTTGACCCGTCACATTCACCATTGGCTCTGATGCCAATTTGAGAATAATATGATATATATTTTAGTGGAGGGAAGAGAGACACAATCCTTTTCAACTCTTTCTTTTTTTTATTCTAATTATCTTTTTATATTTTTTCTCTCTTGCATATTCAAATGAAACAACAAGCCCTTTATATAGATCCTAGGAATCCTTTGGCCTTTCATCCACACAAACTCTTGGCCTTCCAATTACTCAAACTCTTGGCCTTTTAACTTCTAAATTTAAAACCCATTAAAAAACCATTTAAAGTTTATTCAATAGAAAACTCATATCTTAAGTTGAGAACTTGGAAAAATTAAACCCTAAATTTAGATAAAAACTAAAATTTGATCTAAATGCATTTTTCCTTTTTTTTTTTTTTACTTTATCTTTGATGAAATAATCCAAGAAAAAATGACCCTAGTAAATGAACCAAGCTTCCAGCGCGTTATTCGAATATCGATTCGATAAAAACTAGTTCGAACTCATTTAAAAAAATTGTAAAAATGAACTAACTAAACTTAAGCTTAACATTCGGCTCGTTAGATCATGGACAAACTCATTAGTAGGTCCGTAAGCGAGTTCGTTACTAAGTTCGTGTAAATTGAATTAATAGTTTGATCTCAATTTTAGTTTTTGTATGTGCTTGTGAAAAATACATAAATACTTAAAATAAACTTATTTGTTTAAAGATTATTGTAAATATATTTGAAAATACTTTATTTTATTTTTGTTATAAAGTGGAGAATAATTTAATTTATAATTACTATATTTACTGAGCTAGTTTAAACTCGAAAAAGATTGCGCGCCATAAATATATTCGATTAAAAAAGCCCGAACTCGACTTGATAATAAACGAATTCAAGTTCAACTCTCCAAATCACGGTTCACTCCGGAAGAAGGGCCAGAGTTCATTTCAAGGCCTTAGTTGATTTGTCGAAGGTAATTAATTATAAGAAAGATTGATACTTAGAAGTTTTTGTTCATTTTACCTAATTATTGTTTTCTACTAGGAGTGTTTTCCAATTTTTTTCTCGCTATTGCAAATATTATAATTACAGTTTGAGAGCCGGGCATGGAGAAGATGGCATTTGAGAGTTGTTGATGTTGACCACATTAATATTGATCATTATCAATCAACGTCTGTTAAGTTGATCAATTTATTAAAAAAGGTAAAAAAAAAGAAAAAAAAAAGAAGCCCAAATGGATTTTTTTTGCTGACGTTGGTTTTTTTTTTTTTTTTTTTTTGCTGACGTTGCGTAATCCAATAATTTCTTATCATTTACTTTAATCTTAAATATTAAATTGAAAATAAAAAACTGGGAAATCTTTCATTTTGGTCCATTATATTGGTCACATTTCAGGTACGTAAAATTGACTATTGTCAAATCACATTTGCTAAGTTAACCAATTCATCAAAAGGGATCTAAAAAAATCTGATCGGATTTTTTTTTTTGACGTGGCATGATTCTATGTTATTTTAACATTTTTATTTAATTTAAATATTAAATTGATGACAAAAACTTATTTTGTCTTCATTTTATTTTCTTTTATTTTAATAAAATTAATAAAATCTTAATTAATAAGAAATAAGAAAAATCAGTGATAAATATATAAACATAAAACAAATCTTAAAAATTTATAAAATTAATATAATAATTTCTATGATTTTTTATTATTAAGTTTTTAATTGGTAAAAACTTAATAATCTAAGAGATAAATATAAAAATATAAAATAAATCTTAAAAATAATAAAATATATACAAATATTTATATGAGTAAATTTCTTATAAATAATTTTTGAAATTTCTATATTTATTATAAATTTTCTTAATATTTATATTATACGTTTATATTTATAAATGACTTGTATTAAATTTTTATTGTTTAAAATTTTATTAATTAGATTAGTGGAATGATAAAAGAAAAAAAGACAAAGAAAAAGCAGAGCAAAACAAGTTTTGTATTTAATTTAATTTTGATAATTTTAGAAAATTGATAAGAAAATATAGAATAATACCACATCACCGAAAAACCCCGTAAGTACTCTTTTGGAATATTTTCTTGATCAAATGACCAACTTAGCAGACGTGGTTTGAGGATGATCAATGTCACGTACCTCATCTGCAATATGGTCAATATGGGCCAAAATGAATTTGCCCCCAATTTCTTTCTTTAACCTAATGATTAAAATTAAATAAAAATGATAAAAAAGTATTGAATCATGCCACGTCAGCAACAAAGCCCGATCGGGCTTTTTCTGGGTCTTTTTTAGATGAATTGGCTAACTTAGCAGACGTTGTTTGATGATGACCAACATCACGTACCTTTTTTGGAATGTGGCCAATATAGTGCATCCAACTATTGAATAAATTGAGAGCATCTGCTCATTGAATAAATAATAAGAGCATACGGTCGTCACATAACCCAATTTCGAACGTCCGTTCATTGAATAAAAATTAAAGTCATTTGCTTGTTGAATCAATTAAGAGCATTCGCTAATTGAATACATTACGAGCATCCGCTCGTCGAATAAATTAAGAATATCTGCTCATCGAACAATCTAAAGACATCTGCCCATGATTTTTTTTAGATTCTCTTATATCCCGAAAGGATAACATGGAATTTGTTGCAATAGCTAAGAAAGTATCAAACACATTTTTCTCTTGAATATAAAATAATAATTCAGAAAATCAACAATCCTACCACCGTTAAGTAGTATTAATCCCCCCTACTCTACTTGACCAAAGTATTGATCGAGTGGAGTAGAGGATTTTATCTCAGCATTAAACCAGAAGCAATCAATCTGAGAAATGTGAACTCAATGCAACCAACAACCAGTCAAAATAAAACCAAAGGCAATCAGCTTGGCAAAATAAATAAAGACAACCAACCAATCAAAATAAAAAAAGGTGTTCAACCAGCAAAACAAAACCAAAAGCAATTAGCTCGTCAAAATAGATCATTTTCTCATAAAATATATCATTTGTTTCCATGAAATGTATATGAGTTCTCATCACAAATATTCCAATAATCTGACACAAGTATTCATTGTCATCCATAACAAAGACACTCAAGGGAAGCAAAATGAGATCAAAATAATTATTTTGACATTTTTTTTTTCACGGCAAAAGTCTATCTTCCTTCATGCCGTTAGAGATATCTCATGTTAATGCCTTTTGCAGCATTAACCAATCACAAAAGGTGCATAAACAGGTTTTAAGATCGAAAATTTGATTTGTTACCCGATTAATACATATGACTCGCCAACTAATTTCCATCACTCGGAGGAATGATTTTGGTAAAAGGAACTTTAACAAGTCTTAATCAATCACAAAAACAACTCAGTGCGGAATCATACCTGAAGACCCGGTAATGACAATTCATCATCATTTTATTATTATTATTATTATTATTATTATTATTTTTAAAGACTCAATTTCAACCCAAATATTCCGGTTATTTTTAAAGACTCAATTTCAACCCAAATATTCCGGTGCAGACATTTAAGCATACACGACATAAGTACATGACAAGAGTGAAAAATATCCATCCACTGGGTTATATAGAATGAATCCATGATGTTTTATTATCTCAATACCCACAAAGTTTCAAAGATCATTACTCACATAGGAATGACTAAAAGTACACCCTGATGCTACCATGAAAGATAATGGTTCCAATGTTAAACATGCATATGGAACATCTCATATTCTTTTGGGCACAAATGTAAAGAGTTCTAGAAACTTGCAGTTCAAAGGTCTAATTTAGCTAATTATAACTTGTATAAGTCAATTTGTCATGATCACCCCACAAATGAGCAAAAATACTTGTCATACTTATTCAGGTCTATAAATATCACTTCAAGAAGATTTAACAAATTTTTAAATCTCTCGCACACATTTTATGAATCACATTTTGGGCATCAATTTAAATTTTCTTTTTAGAACAATTATCAAATTATGATTCCATCTCATCATGTGTTTAGAAAACATTCACAAGAATACAAATAACTCAATAGATTTAGCTTCATCAGCAATAAAACTTGGGTTTAGCCAATGTTCCTGACAACTGGGAAGCTACCCATTTCGAGTCAATGGCAGAAGGGAATAAATCAAAGGCAATCACTGTCACCCAAAGTTGTAGAGTCTACAACCTCATTATCTAGAGATTAAAGCGGACACGCAAGATGGACTTTAGCTTATTTTTTGTCATCGTACAACCATGGGGCACCTCTAGAAACCCCCCTTAAAACTAGTAGAGTCTCCATCGAAGAACACAAGCTCAGAATTTAAAACCCTCATATGGGCTCGGGTTCAATCCTCCATCACAAAATGTCCAAGATCCAACTTAAAGCGACATAAGAAATCTGTTATGCTGCTGGGAAAGAAGCTCAAATAGTAGAAGACAAAGGTACAAGAGGAAGATTAGGGAAAGATCAATGAAAATCTTGGCCGAGTTCGAGTATTTTCACCTGCCGGACAAAGTTTATAATCCGGCAATAAGACTGCTAGGACCAATGAGTTTCTCATCCTCTTTCTCCGACAGGCTTAGATCTGGCCTTCAATCTGCGATAGAATGAAAAGCCTAGCCCGAACTTGAATAAATCATAGCTTCTCACGCAATCCATCAAAACCTACTCCGATCCCGCATACCCTGGTGCGTTCCCGTGTCGCCACCATTTGGGTTGCACGAGTAGCACGACAGCATCTCAACCCAGTAGATTTTTATTGCTTTTTGAGGTCTGGATTCGACTCGTACACCCGAACAGATTTGAGGGGTTTATGTGACCCACCGAAGTCTGCTTTGACTGCACATATATCTAAACATAGTATATCAACGACTTAAGGACATCGGGTGGCCAATCGATCAACGAGGAGACGAGGTGGGCAGATCTAAGAAACCACCGTACCCCTAATTCTCCTTCGTGTCCCTTTTTCCATCATTTCTTTCTCACATCTTAACTCAATAGATTTCCCACATACGGCGCCAGTTGTTTGTGCCCGGAAAACGGTAGTGACCTATCGTTTTTGCTCCACGACCTGAAAAATGACAAAGGAGATTAGAAAGGGGGCCAGAAGGTTTTTCCGGCGTACCCTCTCCGACGCTCAAGTCAGACCAAACTTATATAAAATATCAAGTAAATGTCTACCGAAAAGAGAGCATTCCCCTTTCCATACCTCAATCCCTCAAGATATTTATAGGGCTGAATATGGATAAGAGTGTTACCTACTCTTTGGGATAAGAATTTTAAGATTATGTCAATTATATCCCTAAAAGAATTTATATTCACATTTTGGACCTAAATTTAAATTGTGCCTCGAATTCTTTTGATTTAATTGAATAGAACTAATATATAATGAAATAAGGGTAATTTAGATTTAAGCTATTTGTCTTCTTCTTATTTCATTAGTTAATTACATGTTGTAACATGAGAAAGGTTGGTGATCAATCCAAGATTTTAAACTTGAGTAAACACAATGAAATAATTATTGATAGCCGATCTTAGGGTGCATAGCAAGAAAATTTTTCAACCCTGCTCAAACTAAAGAATCCAAATAGAATTCTAAATAGTGTGGTGTGAACTATACAAATCACCAAAAATATTAATTAAATGAAGTTTTGTTTTAAAGGCTCCGATGTATAAGGAAGACCTATTTTAAGAAATTAGTTAATTAAGTCGAAATTTCTGAAAGAAGAATAAATGGGTTTGTATAAAAAGGACAACCAAAAATATTTCAAAATAAGCTATACTGGAAAAGAAAAAAATTTAACCCTTGACTGATTCAAATGTAAAAAATTATTTTGTTTGATTGTCATTCTTTTTGAAAAACCACTTAAACATGCATCTTGTTCAAAAAATATACAATTTGAAAAGTATGATATTTTACCTTAAAATTTGAAGTATACATATTTGTTTGTGAAATATGATTGCCTAACGGAAAGTTTTCGTACATGCACGTATGCTACAATTTTTGTGTGTATGTGTTTGTGGTGTGTATACTTATCAATCAAAATATAATAAAGTACTAGCATTTAATTAAAAATATAGATATAGTTATGTGTTATATTATTCATGACAGTCATACCTCTTTGGATACTTAAAAGATATGACTACTTCTTTTCTCGAATTTGAAAAATGTTCAGAGGGCGAGACAAAAATTAATAGAAAATTAAATGACATAATTCAAAATTGTCTAAATAGCTTGTTTCCAAAAACTCATAGACTCTAAATAATACTTATAACATATTTTATGTTAATTGCAAATAAAATATTAAAAATGCGTCAGCAATTTTTCATAAACTAGAATTTATTAAATATTGAATTTGTGTTGATAAATTCTAATTTATAAAGTTCTCCTAAATAACCAGCCATCACTAATATAATTTAAGAGTTTTGAACTAAAACAACTTAAATAGACTTAGACTAAAATAAATTTAATATGGGCTAATTCAATTTAACATGAACTAATTTTCTATTCTTATTAAAACAATGAATAAAAAGTACATGGACTCGACCCCAACCTTTGGAGTGGCTCTGCCCCTGGCCGACTTGATGTGGTAAGAATGTGAACGTTTGACAATTAATTCTATTAGACTAGTCAAAAAGTCAACTAAGAAAAAATCAATTATACCTTAGGGCCCGAACTTCTTTAAGACAAAAGTCAAGAACCCGGCCTCAAGTATGTTTGAACAGATAATTTGTATAAGTTCATTGACAAAAATCTCTTCATAACCTCCTCAAATCGATTATGACGCAATGCGAATGAACTACCCTAGAAAAGCACTTTTAGAGCTTTTTAGACTCTACAAGGCTACTTCCCAGCCCTTGCAGAGTAGCCTTTTTAGATACTCGATATGTATTGATTAACAGAAGAGGAGAAGCCAAGTGTCTTTCTTCCACCTCTTTATAAGCTGTAAATAGTCCTTCCATGGCCGACAAAAACTAATCTGTTGGCTAAAAATTCCTAACAATAACTGAATACTACACTCTTAATGAAATCCAACTCATTTTATAACTCGTCATGTCACATAAAGTTTTAAATTAGTAAAAGTAAGTGAATTATTTTTTTGTAACTTGTACTATAAGAGTTTTTACGCTTTACAACTTAATGTTTTTTAATTGTCAGTTGCAACTCGTACTACATTGGATTTGTTAAATGCAACATCCGAATCATTTTTTGTCTAAAAAGTCACCGGCTTCACGCACGTGTAATGCACACGCCATTTTATATTCAACCCATATCTCAATTCCATTCATTTAAGGGAAAATTCCCATTTATTACACTCCCATTACCATTAATTGGCAAATATTCTAATGAAAAATATTTTATCCCATTTAGTTATATATATCCTATTTAATCAAAATTATAATTTAAATGATCAAAACTACCCCCACATTCCCATTTACTACTACTACAACAACAACAACTACTACTACTACTACTACTACTACTACTACTACTACTACTACTAATAATAATAATAATAATAATAATAAGTGAAAATTAGTGACCCGTGCGAGATCAATTTTATTGGTTGTCAAACAACATTTTTTTTGTATCTATTATCTTTTATTTACATTTGTTTTACTTTTGTATGTTTAGTAGATATGTTTGAGAAATTGTTATTATCAGATCCGATTGTTTTGATCGTATTTTCTTTACTGTCAACTAATGCTGATATTTTCAATAATATTAATGAGATTTTTTGTTCCTAGATTTTAATTTTTATTCAAACGATAAACTTATATGAAAATTCAAAATAAATTACAATACAATCGTTGTCGACGGACAAGATGATCCCTTACATGATCAGAGGGAAGAAGGAATACAATCACTCCACCAAAAAGTTAATGATCAGAAAGAAGAAGAAAAACTAAAATAACTCTGACACAGAAAAATATAAAAAACACCAAAACAAGACATCAAACAAATATAATAAAAGCGAACCAAAAAGGTGCACCACTCCAACTAGCACACCGAAATGCCACCAACAATGGGACTTGGCAAAATCACATTCGTGGCCACATCCCAAAAAAACTCCACCACAACCCAACACCTTCAGTCCGGCCACGAACAAAAAAAACAAAAATTAACATTTCAGATACGAACTACTATCACGCACTGTCCAACAAACAAATGTCAAACCTACATATTTTGCCTCTCAACTGACTCAATGCAACTCAGATACAAACTATTACCATGCATTGTCCAACAAAACAATCTTGTCGGACTTGCAAGATTTTACCTCTCCACAACACCCAAACACAACTACAACTTAGAAAATAAAAATAAAATAAAATAAGAATACAATTAAGCTAGAGCATTCCGCCCCCTCCCTAAGCGCCATCACCATTTGCCCACCAGATGACTACCGTAAACAGCCCACGTGCCGGCCACGAGGCAACAAACACTTGCACATCTTTCTCAACACGGTGCAATGCCACCAGTCAATTCGAAACAAACCAAAACTGCAGATCCACCACCATACCTCCTAGATCCAACCCCATTCTAAACAAACTTGTCGAGAAAAACGAACTAATGAAGTATGCGGCTATCAGAGTGGTGGTAGGATAAGAAGAACAATTATTCAGACTTGATCCAAAAGAAATCGAATCGGGGGAGGAGACCGACGACTACCATCATCGGCTTCCCACAAGAAGTCAAGGAGCGGCGGGATGGAGCACCAAAGGTAGAGGGGAAGGGTTTTTTATTTTCCGTCCGCCGGAGAGAGAAGGGAAAGGGCGCCGCAACATAGCTTTTAATTAAGACATTTGATTTGTAAAAATATATATGAATTTCACTCAAATCCATCATTCTACCCATTCTGGCGAATATCGATTTCATTCTAATCCTTCATCAATTGTATTACCGAACGATTTCTATATACCCACCCATTCCAATTCCAGTTTTAAAATTCCAATTCTCAATTTACCGAAAATATAGAGAAGCTAGCAATTACTGATTTTCAATGGAAAATTTATTATCAAACAGAACATAAATTACATTCATACACTGTCATGGAAATGCAACACAACCACCACAAAACCGGCAATTGGAAATTTGAAACCCAACCCAACCCAACCATATAACCCTAACAAAATAGGAAATTACAAATACAACCAAAACCATGCACACGACCTTAATTAATTAATTAGGCCGCGTCGGCGCAGTTAGAGCTTGCAAAACCCAGTATATTATTTTCAAAGTATATTATTTTCAAGATCCAACTCCCAGGCAAATCTCTGCTGCACCAAAGCCCCAATCGTCGAGTACGTGTTCCCCTGCGCCTTGGCATTTATAAATCCCAGACAAGTCAATGTCTCATCAACACGCAGCACATAGCTCTCCGGGTGTGGCGCAAACCTCGCCCCACCTGCAAACTCAAACTCCAACTGCGGCGCTTTTGGGAACTTGTCCGCCCGTCCCGTCGTGTTGTAACARACGTCAAAAGGTCCCGTCCCTATGGTTTCAAAGCCCGCAAAGGTCACATTTATCGCTCTTGTTATCGGCCTATAAGCCGCGTCGACCAAGTACGTTCCGAATGCTCCAGAATCAACAAAGGCTCCTCCATTACCCTTGCTATCAAGCTCCAAGGCCTTAGTGTCCATATCCACACGTGTCCCATTAACGTACACGCCTGTAATGTTCACACCGTAATACTTGTTGCCCACTCTTGGGATGAGCCCCGTGTACTGCATCGGTTCATCCAAATGCATGTTCACTCCTTGGCGCGAGCCCAAGATGWGATAGCTGGATGTGTTCATGGGGCTACGGGGGTCGACGAGGCAATACGAGAAATTGCTGCTGCTTCCGGATGCTTGGGCCCGGAGAGATAAGTTGCTGTAGCCCAGCCCTAATATACCAGAAGCGTTGTAGAGGATGTTATCATGCAGGTCAGGAGAGAACAAATTACGCAGCCCAGGGGAGAAGTTGTTAGTAGAAGTGACGAGGACTTGGAGTTGCGTCGTTGTCCCGTCCGTCAGGTCGAACGTCATTGTCTCGTTTGCGAAATCACCACTCACGTATCCTTTTTGGTATCTAATCACGAAATTGAGAGATTATAATTATGTCAGACCAAATCTAGAAATACTAAACGAAATTTCACTCGGGTGCCATTTAGAGAGAACATTGTACAAAGAAACCAAAAAGGTTATAATTAAGGCAACTGCAGAGTGTCTCTTGAAAAATTTAGTGATTTAAAACGTTTCGGGAGTTATATATACTAGTCTTGCATTTATCAATTAACTACGTTTGAAAGAGGATATTTGGGTTCATAATTTCTTTTTTGTTACATTAATTAGCATGCAATTCATTTTATATATATACCAAAAAAAATCGATTAGTCATAATTTTTATCGTTTCTATATACTTGAATAATATATCAAATTAATCATTTATTCGAGAACGCCGTACAATTTGATAACATATTATACACACACACATATTAACGTATCGAGCCACTGGATGAAACGCACATCATCATTATACGCGAAATACAAATATTACGAATTTAGAAAAACGATCAAACTGAAAAACATATATAGCATTACAATATATATATATATATATATATATATATATATATGTTCCGATTTATACACGATATTTGTATGTTGTGTACCTGTAAGAAAAGGTACAGTTGTCGTTCGGAGACATGCAATTCTCAACGGAGAAGACCTTTTGACGGCCAGCTTCTTGACACATGGGCGATTGACACGGTATGACGCTATACGAACGAGACATACTAGCACTGAAAAGAGGTACCGTTTCGACATTCTTCCGGTCCGTCCTGGAATTCATCCACGTTAGGTCGCTCTCAGTGTCTATAACCATGAGAAGCTCCTGCGCAGGCGTCCCCAGTTTCAGCTTCGCAAAGTATCGTCCCGACCCTTTAACACCGCTCGCAAACAACGGAAACATACCGGACGAATTTGCCCTCTTACTATTATCGCTTTGCAGCATCTGGGTTAGGAGCTCCAGTCGGCCCATCTTGTTCGCTCTTAGCTCATTACTGTGAATCAGTTTGAACATTGTCCCTCCCTCTGAGAGTTTAGCAACATTAATAATTGTGAGCAAGAAGAAGATTATAAACCGGTTTGCCATATTTTTTTTGGAAGGGTTAACTAATTAATGCGTGATCTAGAAGGAAAAAAGACAATGATTCTATGGTTCGAGGTTGTATGTTAATCGGGAACGACAGGGTGTTGGCTGTATATACATGTCTGAAATCTAAAATATGTACTAGCTAGCTAGTATTTTAATTCAAAAGCACGCTTAGAATATTAATATGTGATGATCATCAGTCTAGTTTTCGGTGCATTGTGCAAGAGTTGATTTTTGAGGTTTGACCTTCTCTTGGAAAAAATAAAGGGGGTGGATATTTGCATCCCAAAATTTGATGAGTTGACCTCATGGATGAGAAATTCCAATAATATTTTAAATATATTAAAATTTTACTAAATCAACCCCATAAATTTTCTATTTTACCCCTATCTAATATATAATATATACAAAAAAGATTATAAATTAAAACAAAAGAAAAACAATGAAGAAAATGCAGAAAAGCAAGAAGACAAGAAAGAGACCAAAATGAAGAAGAATGATAAGAAAAAAAAATGAGAAAAATGAACATTTTCTTTTCCCGAAATATTATGAAAAACAACAATAAGAAGACGGATCATAATCAATCAAACATTTAGGGTAAGTTTCTTATATAGGAATTGGTGTTCCTCCAAAGAAATTTTGAAAAAAGGAATTTGGACTACGTATGGTTCGACTCTGGTTTCTAGAACAATGAAGCAGTGTTCGATTTTTTTTTTTAACAAATGTGTAATGTTCGAATTTTTTTTAGAACAAATATATAATGTTCGAAAATTTTCATAGAACAAATGTCTAATGTTCGAATTTTTTTTAGAACACTTTGTTTTTAGGCAAAAAATAGACTGTTCGAAGCAAATTTCCGAACTTGAAATTCATGTTCGAAAACTTGGTCCGAACAGTATATTTTTTGACAGAACAACCTGTTTATGTTCACATTATCAGTTCGAACACAACCCCGAAAATCCTTATTAATCTCCAACTCTTCGTAGCTCACAATATGGTGTGGATCGTAGACATACTTTCTTAGTATCGACACATGGAAGACGTTGTGATTGCTCGATAAACTGGGTGGTAGCGCAAGCTCGTAGGCCGATTCTCCGATTCTCCTGAGAATCTCAAACGGTCCTCTGTACCTTGGCTTGAACTTCCCCTTTTGAACAAACCTCACTACACCTCGGACCGGTGCTACTTTCAGAAATACCTTATCGCCTACCTCAAAATGCAGATCTTTTCTTTGACGGTCCGCATAAGATTTTTGTCGATCCTGCGCAGTCCTAATTCGATCTCGGATCGTGGCGATGTGTTTAACCGTCTCTTGGATTAGTTCGGGGCCCAAAATCTTTCTCTCCCCTACTTCGTCCCAGTACAAAGGAGATCTACACTTTCTTCCATACAAAGCCTCGTATGGTACCATACCAATGGTGGATTGGTAACTGTTGTTGTAAGCGAACTCCACCAATGGTAATAAACCTTCCCATTAACTTCCAAAGTCAAGTATGCAAGTTCTCAGCATATCTTCCATGACCTGGTTAGTCCTCTCAGTTTGACCGTCTGTTTGTGGGTGATAAGCCGTACTGAACTTCAATTTAGTGCCCAAAGCACTTTGCAAGATCTTCCAAAAGTTCGAGGTGAACCCCGTGTCTCGGTCCGACACAATCGAGACCGGTACTCCGTGCAACTTAACAATTTCCCGAATATAGATTTGGGCATATTGTTCCATGTTGAAGGTCATCTTGACCGGTAAAAAGTGAGTCGACTTGGTTAAACGATCTACTATCACCCAAACTGCCTTGTTACCTCTCGTCGATGGCGGTAAACCTACCACGAAATCCATCGAGATATGATCTCACTTCCATTCCGGAATCTCTAGTGGTCTTAGCAAACCCGACAGTCGTTGGTGTTCAGCCTTCACTCGCTGACAAACTAGACACTTTCCCACAAAAGTGGCAATGTCTCTCTTCATGCTCCTCCACCAAAACACTATCTTCAAGTCCTTATACATCTTGGTACCTCCAGGATGTGCAGTGTACGGAGTGCAATGGGCTTCTTCCAAATTTTCTTTCCTTAAATCCTCGTCTTTTGGAACACAAATCCTCCCTTCGTAAAACAAAGCTCCATCGTCTGCTAAAACAAAACCTTTGATGGTTCCTTTCCGCACTTTCTCCTTCATCTTGCTTATGAAACCATCTCGAGTTTGAGTTTCCTTGATCCTTTCTCTCAAAGGTGGTTGCACCACTAAGGATGCTAAGATCCCCTTCGTGTTCTTTGGAGGTATCACCATTTCGATCTTCATCTTGGTGAACTCCTCAACCAACTTATCTTGTTCGGACAGTAAACTCATCAGTCCTCCCTTACGACTCAACGCATCGGCTACCACATTCGCCTCCCCTGGATGGTAGCTAATGGTACATTCATAGTCCTTAACCAATTCCAACCATCTTCTTTGACGCATATTCAACTCCTTCTGAGTGAACAAATATTTCCAGCTCTTATGGCCGGTGAAAATCTCACACTTGCCTCCATACAAGTAGTGTCTCCAGATCTTCAAAGCATGAACTACAACTGCGAGTTCCAAATCGTGCTCATGGGTTTTGAGTTGTCGTGACGCATAAGCGACTACTTTCCCATGTTGCATCAAGACACAACCCAAACCTTGTTTCGACGCATCGCTATAAATAACGAAGTCCTTCGTTGGGTCGGGAATTGTCAAGACGGGTGCAGAGGTGAGCCTTTTCTTCAGCTCTTGAAAACTTTCCTCGCACTTCGTGCTCCAAACAAACTTTTCCCCCTTCCTTGTAAGTCGAGTCATCGGCACAGCTATCTTAGAAAACCCTTCGATAAATCTTCGATAGTAGCCTCCTAGACCCAGAAAACTGCGAACTTCACTCGCACTTGTGGGGGTGGCCCATCCATTAATAGCTTCAATCTTAGATGGATCCACTTCTATCCCTTGAGCAGTGACGATGTGACCAAGGAACACTACTCGGTCCATCCAAAACTCACACTTACTGAATTTCGCATACAACTTCTCCTTGCGAAGTGTTCCCAACACTATTC
>BMAC01000273.1:234862-256388 GCA_014905375.1 Phtheirospermum japonicum | reverse complement strand
ACAAATGTTGATGAATAAAACAAGGATAAGTTATAAATCCTTGTAGTTATTAAGTAATAAAACGTGCAACTCTTGCACGTTTCCTATTTCTCCTTCTTTTTAGATTTTGTTTGTTAAAGAGAGTTGTAGACGATCGGGGCTACTAGGGAGCCGATTAACGGTTCGACCGTGGATAGACCTTAGCCGGGGCAAGGACGAGGGGACCGACTTGGAGGGTTACCTAGTACTTTTAGGTTTCGGGAGTCGATCTAAACTTTCTTTGCCAAAACATTTTTGTCATCCTTTTAGCCGAACTAACGAGCATTGTAACACACGACGTCTCGAATTGGGTTTTGTGCACTAGTTTAGGATCACCCGGGGGTAGTCTTATAATTCTAGATTAGTATTGCTTGAGGACAAGCAATCATTCTAAGTGTGGGGTGGTTGATTTGTATTTTTTTGTACACTTTTTTGTTACCTTTTTGTGTCGCACTCACGTGTGTTTTGCTTGCATTTATGGGTTTAGGAGTCGTTTTGGCCAATTTTATTAGTTTTAGGTTTTTATAGCTTTTGTGTGATTTTTAGTAGTTTTTCGTACATTTTTACCCTTTTTTGTAATTTTGGCCGTAGGATGACCAAGCGGGTCTCGTGCACGCTCAGGACATCTCTTTCGACTCGGATTGGAATGGGCAAAGCAAGGAAACACAGTGTGAATGAGGAGCGGCAACCGGCGGACGTTTAGAGCAGAAATGAGAAAACCGAGCCGGAGCAGCAGCACCAGTCGATCGACTGGCTTTCAGTCGATCGACTGGACCTTTCCAGATCGACTGCTCAGCAGTAGGTTCGGGAATTTTGGGCGAAGTAGTCGATCGACTGCTCCTCTGTCAATCAACTAAGACGCAGTCCAGCTCGTGATTCTGGTCCATTTTGACGATTTTGCCCCTGCATTTTTATATAAATAGACCCATCTTTATCCAACCTTCCTTGGTGGAATTTGGACTTGTTCCATTTCCTCCAAGCCTTTACATTTCCCTTGTCATGTAAACCCTAGTTTAAATTCTTAGCTTATGTAATTTAGTTAGCTTAGTAGTTAGTTTAGTTAGTGTTAGTTAGTTAGATTGCTTAGCAAGTGTGGGAGAAGGTGACAATCTCCTCTACTTGTGGCTCTTGGTTTGATTTCTATCTTTCGGATCTTGTAGCAAACTTGAAACTTTGAGTTCAATGCAATTTGGTAGTGTTCTTTCCCTTTATTATTATGCTTTGTTCTTGATTAATTGTTATTATTATTGTTGTTGTTGTTCTTGTTAGGTTAAGATTGTTATGTTGGTGGTTTGGTTTTTGCTTATGTTGTTCTTCTTTTCTAGCAAACTCCATTGATGCACTCTCTTTTCAAGCTTTTTACTTCTTTTAGTTAGACAAACTTTTGGCTCTTGAAAGATGTATGAATTTTACCTCTTTGGCAATTTGTCTTGTTCAATTTAAAAGCCTTTGACTTTTCTCAAATTCAAATACTTTGATTGGGAATCCAATGCATATAATTCAAGAAAGAAGAGTTCCACCGTTAGATTATGAGAAGAGTGGCAAGAAGTGGATTCATATGAAACCTTTCCTCTCCTGGTGTCTTGGGCTACGGTCCTCCCAAGTACATTATCCGAACGAACTATATTTGTAGGACACTCGATCCGTTTCAGCTAAGCTCATAATATATTGAATATATTTGAAATAAACGCTGTCACTTTTAGCGAGTTAGGAGATTCATGTGCTGCTGATATCCTTCCATGAATTCTCTTTTAATTGTAACCTTTATTTGATGCAATTAGTTTAGTAATTACGGGTTTAAGGTTTTGGTTCGTTTAGAACCATTAATCGGAGCTTGTCGAGAATTGGGATTGATGATCCCTACCCTTAGTCGACAATTTGGGACTGACAACCCCGAATCATGGGTTAAGTGCTCGGCGAAAACTGATTAATCGTGGAGACGAACCGAACACTCTAAACCCTTATTTTTATTATTTTCATTAAAGTCTTCTTTTAAATTCAAAACTCAAATCAAACCAATGACTTAATGCTTTAGATTAGTGTAATTTAGCTTAACAAGAGATTGAGTAAAAACACCGACCGTCGATAATATCTATCCTCGAGAGACACGACTCGGGAAAACTTACCACTCTACAATCGACTCCGTGCTATTGCGGAGAAGATTTCTTAGAGTGCTAAGAATTCTTCGATCAAATTTTGGCGCCGTTGACGGGGAAATGGAGCCAAAATTGGACACATGGATACTTTGGAGAGTATTTGTAAATCAAAATGATAAGTTATTTATTATATGTCTATAAACTTATCAATGTGTAAAGCGTGTGATAATCCCTTAACTTAAGGTCAATATACACCTTGTTTACTGAGTGATGTACTTTGACCATGACTAATGCTTGTACTCCTTTTCGGGGTAGATATGGCTTATGTTGGGTACATCATGATGTAAATGAAGGTGGTAGTTGAGCCAAGAAAGAATTCATTGCTCGATTGGAATCTCGAAAGAGATCACTCATAATCTCTATTTAGATCGACTAAAGTCATTAGCCAATGCAAGAGACATATTCAATATAGTAGTTGAGTATGATCTAGTTGTCGACTAATAAAGATGAGATAAATTGATTAAGCCATTAAGATAGACACTTGGACAAATCTTAAGATTAATCAAGTGATTCGTAATGAAAGGAATTTCACCAAAACTTTGTATAAATGTTATAATTCTCTGAGTTCAATTGAATGTTCTTTATATATTGAGTTCGTTCAACTAAAAGATTGATGTCATATATAAAGGCCTATAGGTCACACTATATGCGATTACTTTTTCGACTTAAGAGTGTATCAAGAAAGTAATAAATATTCAATTTGAAATTGTAATATTTAATTAATTAATAATTATGATGTTTATTTCTACTTGATAGAAACAATTTAATTAAATTAAATTGGATTTGAATTTAATTATCTATGTTATATTAATAAAGGTACTTGGGCCAAAACTGTTTTGGCTCCATGTCTTGGACAGTTCAACCATTTTTAGGATTATGGTTCTCTTATGTACCTAGTATAAATATAACATAAAGTCATAAGTTGACTAGAGAGTTTTTAGAAAAACATCATAACAAATCCTCTTAATTTTGAGATTGAGAGTTCTTGAGCAGATGTCGTGAGATTTTCTAGCAATACACTGAAATTAGATCTTGTAGTCGGATTGCAGTCGGAGAATTAATTGGGTGAATACCTTAGTGTTGAACTCAAATCATGATTTACTGTAAAGTTTTCATGCTTTCTTTATTGTATAAATATATATGGATCTGTTGGATTTAAAAATTTTTCAAACTTCCACTGTAAAAGCATAGTGTTCGTCTCAACGAATTTCAAGAGTAGTATCAGAGCCCAGGGATGTGTCAACGATTATGTTCATAATTTTATAATATTAATCATGGGTTGATTACAGTTTAACTTGTTTTAACTTAATTAAAGGTTTAATCGATTTTGCTTTAATTTAATTTGATTAAATTATAAAAAAGAATTGACACTTAAACTGGAAAAAGGGATCGAGAACCTTACCTGCGCTGCCGGAACTTTGCTGCTGCTGGGCTACGACCTTGAAGACGCCAATGGGTGGAGCGCCCTCCTGGTGGGCGGTGCTGGGCGGACGGATAGCATCGGCATCCGGCGGTGACGACAATCAAGGCCCGGATCGCAAGTCCTAAATTTAATTTAGAGTTTGAGTAAAATTTTGAGAATTTGATAGTTTTGGACTTGATTGTAATTTTGAAGATTTATGAAAATCACAGAATTGCCCTACATTTCTTGAAAATCGCGAGGGTTCCCAAAACTTTTCCAAAAATCCGTTCAAACCCCAAGAAATTTCCAGAAAACTGTTTTAAGTCCTGAATGTTATTTCTATAATTATAAGAGTTTTTGAAAATTGCAGAAAGGTTTTAGAAAATTGTTAAGGACCTGTTTGGTTGTGCAGAAGATTCTAAAAAAATATATATTAAATCTTTTATATTATTTTAGAAATTAGTTTGGAACTTAGAATTTCTAAACTAGAACAATTTTAAAATTATTTAGAAATAAGATTTAAATTTGGGATTTAACAATTTCTAAATTTAAACTTTTTAAACTAATTTAGAAATCAGATTAAATTTGGATTTTTTTTTTTAAAATTTGAATGATTAACCCATGATTATTATTATATTATTACATTATTTGATAATGTGAATTAAATTAAAATTTTAAGCTTTATTTAATTATGGAATTGTTGCTGTACTTGTTGATTAACACGAATTTGTCTTGATTTTAGTTAGTATTTTAGTTCGTTTTTGTTATTGTTTTCGGTGAAAGTTGGATAGATTGAGCACATTTTCATATTTTCTTATCTCCAACTTGTTTTTATCATATTTTAATCTTAATTAATTAATTTTATGTTTATTTTAGATAATTTAAAGTATTTTGGTTTGGACGTAGTCATGAATGGGCAAACGAGTAGAGTTTCAGCGAAAACGGGCCGCGATTTGAAGAATGTGAAGCTGCCAGACTTTCGATAACGGTTTTCCATACGAAACCGTTATAGTATCCATGGCCGACCAGTCCTGCCAAGCGCTGCGCACACCTGCCGACCGTTGCCTGCCGACGCTGCCGAGTGCTGCCGAGCCATGCTCACACTGAGATTCTATAACGGGTTTCGTCTGCAACCGTTATAGAAAACCCTGATCGACAGGAATGCCCCCAAACTCTCTGTCGCGTCGATCCGAACCGCGTCGGTCAACGCGACTGCCCAGAAAATGCGTATTCCACGCGATCTTAGGTTTTCTTAGGCCTTAAGACTTCCCAAAACTATAAATACCTATGTATTTCGGATTTTTAACATACATTATCATATTCTTAGGTTTTTTAAGGTTTCTTAGGGGCTGACAATCCCAACGAATGCCCGTCGATTTCGTAGTTACTTTTAATAATTCTTAGTTTTAAATTCTTAGATTTAAAATAAATTAGATTAGTTCTTAGGTAGTTTATATAATTTGGATTCAAGATTCGCTTTCGGAACGCTGCAACTTTCGTCATATTTTAATTAGTAAGTCTTTAATTCCTTTCGTTTTAATTTAGTTTAATTAGTTCTTATGCTTTTCAATTCTTGCTTGATAGTTTAATTTAGAATAATTTAATCTTCAAACAAACCCCCCCATGTATGATGAATTGTATGATCTTGGTAATTTTGGATTGATGATTTTGATGAGATTATTATGATGAATTGATGAGATTGATTGGCTAGATCTAACGGGTCTAGAGCCTAGAATCGTTGAGAACCATCAATTGGGTGTTTCCCAAGAGATTGTGGAAACGATTCGAAACTCTAGAACCCTAATTTTCTAAATCTTTTCAGAACCTTTGAATTTTATTATTCTTCGTTTAGATCAATTTATTGCTTTTATGTGTTTAGATTAGGATTTATTTTTAATTTCGTATTCGTGAACAAAAAAACACAAAAGGAACTTCCGAGCCTAGTTTTCTTCGATAGATCGACTCGGTTCAACTTACCAACCTACATGCGAACTCGTACTCTTGCGAGCGAGCTTTTGAATAATTGACAAATATTTATAAAGTAGGAACAAAAAAGTTCGAATCAAAAATTGGCGCTGTAGCTGGGGAAAACTAAAAGTTGTGATATTTGTGTTTGTTCTTCGTATCCTTATTTATATTTCTTATTTCGTTTCGTTTTTCTTTTGTGTTTATTTGTGTTCTTCGTTTTATTTCATTTTTATTATTTTCCACCGGTGCGTTTAATCTTGTGCGTTGAGTGTTGTGTTTGCAAGGTACGTCGACAAACAAAACCCAAGATTTCTCAAACTGTTTTTCAAAAAAAAAAAATCGAAAATCCAAAAAAAAAAAAATCGAAAATATTATTTTTAATTAAAAAGTTTATTATTTTTCGAATTTCAAAAAAATAAAATAAAATCAAAAACTATTTTTAAACATTTTTATTTATTTAAAGTTTTAAAAATAAAAAAAATTAAAAAAAAATGTATTACTCGTACGATGAACCACCGTTCGATAGGCGTCGTGAGCTTCGACCGGCTATTCCATTGAGCGCCGTGATGAAAAATTACTTTCCCGACGAGTACGACCGATTGAATCTCCCGATTTTCTATGGGCTTCGGCACGAGGATCCATTTAAATTCATCGAAAAGTACAAGGACATCACCGAGAATTCTCCTCTTCTAGGGCTTACTAGGGATCAAGTGAGGATGCGAATCTTCACTTTTGTGCTAAAGGGTCGGGCAAAGGAATGGTTATTGCAGCTAGAACCCAATTCCTTGCAAACGTGGGATGAAGTAATCGATAAGTTCATGTGGAATTTCTATTTCCCTACTATGGAGGACGTTGTCGCCGTCCGAGATTGTACGAGCTATGAAGTTTACCAACCAAATGATCAAATAGTGGTAGAGCAGCAAGACCAAGGAGCTAAGATGATTAGAGTTCAAGACAACATCGTCCTATTGACCAAACAGGAAGATGATCCTGTTGAGACTATGGACCCAATTTCTGAGTCTATGCGTCAAGCTCGTGAGTCTATGCGTCAAAGTTTTGAGAATATGGAGATGATGCTAGGTCAAATGATAGCTACTGTAAAGGAATTATCGAACAAGGGGGACGAGGTACCAATTCTTGATGTTGTGGAGCCCCCTGTGGTGGTAGAAGATTCATGCTCGAATACGTGTTTAGAAGAGGATGAGTGTAGAGAAGAGGTTTTGGAGAATTTAGATGAAAACACTTCCCCCGTGCTAATCGATGAGACGTTGGGCAAGGATATTGGGGCATTGCCATTGGAACTTAATGTAGATCTTACAAATTCAAGTTTTCTTAATTTTTATGAAGACAATGAGATGGAGCCAAGTTTGGGAGAAATGCATATGGAGAATGAAATTAGGGATATGGTGGAGATCGCCCCTCTTGCACTTTTTGAATATTTAATGAGGGATGATGAGGAGGCGTTGCCACTGGAGTATCCAATTGACGTTGGAGACTCAAGGCTGTTGGAGTTCAAAGAGACTGAGAATGGAGTCGAAATGCTCGATTTGGAGAAATATGGGATTATCGAGACGTATGAAGATCCACCTGATGCTTTAATTGATTTTGAAATGGAGGTGGTGGACGAATTTATCGAGAAGGATGCGATGATCGAGCCTCTTATCGAGCCACCCATGATCGAGGATGAGAATGAGATGGTGGTTGAGGTAGTCGAAGAAATTCCCCCTCCCCTATGCCCTAACTTGGATTTAAATATTTTTCAAAATGAGGAGGGAGATAATAATGAAGTAAAGAAGTTCGGAGTGTTCGAGGGAATTTTCGTTTGTTCAACGGATTTCCTAATTTTCCCGAAATTCAAGGATCACCTTATGCCGCACTTTACTTTTGATATGTTCGTGGTGATCAATTATTCGCTTTTTCGACCTCCGAAGCGAATTGAAGTTTTTGTTCTACGACTTGCTTTCCGTGCTCGCCTTGGTGATTTAAATTGCCTGCGTTTACTCTTGGAGAATACTAAGGCGTGGCATGATCGTCACTTGTTTTTGGATCCGGGATAGCATCGTTCGTAGAAGAAGTCGAGCTTCCGACGTTAACCAAGCGCTTCTTGGGAGGCAATCCAAGTATTCATTTTATTTTCTTCTTCTTTAAGTTTTACTAGTTAGTTTGTTTTTGTTCGTTTGTTTTGTCTTTTTAGGTTATTATTCAAGGCATTTTTGTTCACGAGAGTCAAGACGAGGGATAATTGCGCATTTTCAAGGCATTAGTTTTACTCCTTTCCTCGTTTGATTTGCTTTTCTTTATATTTATGGCAATCAGGGGATTGCCGAGTTTTTAGAGGGGGGGATGGTTGAGTGTGATTTATAGTTGAAATATGTGAAAATTTTTAAGAATTTTCGTGGATTTGTAGTGCTAAATTTTAAACGTGATTAATTGCTATTTCTGCGCGATATTGTGTTTGTATGGCTTGCATGTCGAAGTTAACTAAGTTTGATCTGATGTTCATGTCTTTTTGAGCGTGCATAAGTGCAAAATTTTTTTCAAAATTATTATTTTTATATTGTAAAATGGTACTTGGACGCAATTCTCCGGACGAATGTAATTGGGTATGTTTTTTCTCCGATCGGACGCGTTGTTGCTCTCAATTCTTTGGTTGGTGAAGTTGTGAGGAGTGATTTCGTGAGATTTGCTCAGTAAAGGGAGAAGATTTTGAGGTTTAGGGTAAAAATTACGAATGGGAAGAATAGCCCTTTTATAAACTGCGTAGTTGTCCGATCGGTCTGTGTCTCTCTCCGATCGGACTGCGGTCCAGTAGGCTTTGTGCGATCGGAATAGGCCCTTGTCCAATCGGTCTGCACTGTTCCCGATTTTTTTTATTAATATTAAATGGCAACCTGCAAAATCCACAAATGATTATTACGTGTTAACAAGTCATTTCATACCCAAAAATCATTTATTTAATATTTCGAGCAAAAGTGCTCGTAATTAAGATAATAAGAACATCACATCATTATTTAACTTCCCTCGATGGCATAATGACTACTTAGGGCCGAATACTAGTTCGTAGAGGTCCTCCACTTGAGCTTCGAGACCGATGATCTTGTCCTTCAGTCGAATGATCTTTGCATCGGCGTCGTTTAAAATGTCGTGAAGGCGCTCGATGTTTTTAGTCAGAGCGACCTCGGTGAGAAATTCGTGGAGATCAGTTTGTAGTTGGTGGACCTTCTGACGATACTCCAACTCTTCTTCCAGTTTCTCTATGGTGTCCTAGTATTTCGTCCTCGTCACCGAGCCATAAGTAGTATTGTTATGATCATTCATGGTTCTCGTTGGATGCTGGACAATACTCGAGAATATGCGAGATTAGAAGAGGAATTAGTGTGGAGGTTAAGGGATTGAGGATGAGTTTATATAGGGTTTGAGAGTGGAGGAAAGAGGGATTTTCAGAATCAGTTAGAATCGAGATGAGGGAAATAAAATATTCACTTAGCTTTTCATGAAATCAAATCCCACAAATAAGGATCCCCTTACCTCAGTGAATATTGCTAGAATATCTTACCAAACTGGTCTTTTCTGCATGGTAATATTCTTTCCAAAATAAAGCTCTCGCATTTACCATCCGATCGGTATCTTTACTCTTCTGACCGGTTACATGTAGGTCTCCGATTGGTCAGTCCTGGAAAAACTCGTTCTCATTTCTGAACTCGCAATTGCACCTGCCAATTTTTCTAAACAGACGGATATACAATATATACATATTAGAGGGTGAAAGAAAGGAGAAGAGAAGAAAAGAGAAGAACTTGGGTTACCTCCCAAGAAGTGTAACATTTAACGTCTTATGCTTGACAGTATCTCATTTGAGCTTCGAATTTTTTGAGGGGGGTCCTCGAGTATCACCACTTCATGGTCTTTTTGAGAAATAGCGCCCCCGTGGTACAACTTCACTCGGTGGCCGTTGACTTGGAAGGTATAATTACACTTTTCATCGAGTAAAGTCACGGCTACAAACTTGTTGATATCGGTAATCAAAAATGGGCTGCTCCACTTTGATCTTAATTTTCCTGGGAAGAGTTTGAAACGATAGTTAAAGAGCAAGGCTAACTTACAGACTTCCAAGTTTTTATGGACGAGTTTCTTGTCATGTGTTTCTTTCATTTTTTGTTTGATCGCCCACGCCACCTCGTATGAATCGTTTCGAATCTCCTCCAATTCACTTAGTTCAAGCTTTCTATGCCCCCTGCCTTATTCAAGTCAAGATTCAACGTACGAATTGCCCATTCAGCTCGATGCTCCAATTCGACGGGAAGATGACAAGCTTTTCCATAAACCAACCGAAATGGGATCATGCCCAACACTGTTTTGTAGGCTGTACGGTAAGACCACAATGCATCAATCAATTTTCCTACCCAGTCTTTACGATTTGGTCTCACGGGTTTTTCTAAAATGGCCTTGATTTGTCTGTTGCTCGTCTCCACTTGCCCTGAGGTTTGTGGGTGATAAGGGGTTGCCACCTTGTGACGCACCCCATACTTACTCACATCGCTGATGATTGCTCTCGGTACTCCGAATCAACTTAAAATGTTCTCTTGAATAAACTTGAGAACAATCTCGGAGTTAGCCTTCCGCGTGGGAACTGCCTCCACCCATTTCGACACATAATCGACTCCTACGAGTATGTACTCGTACTCTCCACTCCTCGGGAAAGGACCCATGAAACCGATCCCCCATATATCGAATATCTCGATCACTTGATTGGGTACCAAGGGCATCTCGTCCTTCTTCCCAATCATTCCTGATCGTTGGCATCTATCGCATGTCTTGTAATATTAGTGTGCACCGGTGAACAGTGAGGGCCAGTAAAATTCGGCTTGGAGGACCTTGAAGGCCGTCTTCTGGCTTACTAAATGCCCTCCCTCATCAAGGAAAAATCTCAACACACCAATCTTCTCCTCGTTCGGTATGCATCTTTGGAAAAGTCCATCCTTGCAACTCTTGTATAGGTAAGGATCGTCCCAAAAGAAAATCCTGCATTTAAACAAAAATCTCTTTCTTTCTTGCGAAGAAAGATGGTTAGGGATAATCTTACAAGCAAGGTAGTTAACGAAATCGGCATACCATGGTTCATTGACCCTTTTAATGGCGTCCGCACTCTCATATGGGAACACATCGTCTACGAACTCGATTTTATTAGACTCTCCTTCTATTATCATACGGGACAGATGATCAACAACCACATTTTCACTCCTCTTCCTATCCTAGATTTCAACGTCAAATTCTTGTAAGAGAAGAATCCAATGAATCAATCGTGATTTACTTTGTATTTTGGCGAACAAATGTCCAAGGGATGCATGATTAGTGTGCACAATCACCTTGGAACCAATGATATAAGAACGGAACTTATCTAATGAAAACACAACTTCAAATAGTTCACGTTCTGTAGTGGTATAATTGCGTTGGGCACTATTCAACATATAACTAGCATAGTAAATTACCCTCAGCATTTTATCCACTCGTTGTCCTAAGACTGCCCCTACTGCTTCGTTTGAAGCATCACACACATTATCTCAAAGGGAAGACACCAATCAGGTGCAACGACAACTGGTGCTTGTGTCAATTTTCTTTCAAAACGTTAAAATCGCTAAGACACTCCCCATTAAACTCAAAGGGCACGTCTTTTCCAAGTAATTTACACAACGGGCGACAAATTTTTGAAAAGTCTTTTATGAAACGTCTATAAAAGCCTGCATGTCTCAGAAAACTTCTAACACCTTTGACATCCTTAGGAGGTGGAAGAGTTTCAATAACGTTGATTTTACTCTTATCAACTCCCAACCCCTTACTTGACACCACATGTCCCAACATAATTCCACTTTTCACCATAAAATTAGACTTCTCCCAACTCAAGGTTAAATATGACTCAACACAACGCTCAAGTACTTTTGTCAAAATTTTCAAATAATGAGAAAAGGAAGAGCCAAATACCGAGAAGTCGTCCATGAAGACTTCGAGAAAGTCGTCGATGAACTCGGTGAAGATGGAGATCATACATCTCTGAAAAGTTGTTGGGGCATTGCACAAGCTAAATGGCATTCTCCGGTAAGCAAATGTGCCAAAGGGGTACGTGAATGTGGTCTTTTTCTGATCTTCCGGAGCTATCGCAATTTGGTAGTAACCGGAAAGGCCATCCAGAAAGCAATAGTATTCATGCCCTGCTAATTTACCGAGCAATTGGTTCATGAACGGGAGTGGGAAGTTGTCCTTCCTTGTCTCTTCATTGAGTTTCCGATAGTCAATGCACATGCGCCACCCGGTGGTTAAGCGTGTTAGGAGAATTTCTCCCTTTTCATTTTCCAAGATTTTGATGCCTCCTTTCTTGGGAACAACGTGCACTGGGCTAACCCACTCGCTATCGGAGACGGGATATATAATTTATTCTTCAATTAACTTGAAAATCTCCTTGTTGACTACCTCTTTTAGCGTAGGGTTTAAACGTCTCTGCCCCTCTCGTACCGGTTTCACTCCTTCTTCTAGATCGGTCCAGTGCATGCACTTGACCGGATTTATCTCCTTGATATCACCGATACTCCATCCGATTTCTTGCTTGTATATTTCTTGAGAACCTTGATTAGTTCTCTCTCTTCATGCTCAGCCAACTCTGCGAGGATGATTACTGGTTTTCTCTCATTGGACCCGAGAAACATATATTTGAGATGGCTCGGAAGCAGTTTTAGCTCTATATTGGGTTCCAATGTGGGTCCAATAGGTGGTTCGATCATGGATTCCTCCATAATTTCGAAAAGGGTGACCACCCCCTTCGCGTTCGAATCAAACTCTTCATCCTTGATGTTATAGTTCTCTATTGGTACAACACCAAATAACTCGCTCACGCACTAGTCCATCGAGTCAAGGTAAGAGCAATCAGGACCAATCATAGGTGATGGAATTTTCTGAATATCTTTGAGCGAGAACGTCACTGATTCACCAAATATAGAGAGTGTCATTTTTCCCCGCCCAACAATGATTAAGGTGTGTGATGTTTCCATGAAAGTTCTACCCAAGAGGATGGTATGCTCTTTGTTTTATGGCTGCTAAACCTAATTCAGCCGGAGCTGGAGAAATTGGCAGGGAAGAAGAGGAAAAGAAGACGGATTGGGATAAAGCTTCGATTTTTGGTTTTGCGGGTGAGGAAAAGGATAAGGTGCGGGTAAGTGAGGAAAAGGCGTTCGGTCGGGTTGATGGGTACCAAGCTGGGTGTGGAGCTGGGCCGGTTGCTAAAGAACCCATATTAATTAAATTAGGGGCTGTTGGGCTGATTGGGCTTACCTAGTCAGATTTAGTTGGACTCTTTTAATTAGTCATTCTTATTGTTATGTATTAGGGTTATTATGCCAAATGGTCCCCCCTATGTTTATAAATAGGGTGAGAACAATATGATTTTGCAAGCATGCTATTACACACTTTTTTCTTACCTACTAATTTCTCTCTATTTCCCCAGTTTCTCCCTCATTTCTTCTCGGAAATTACAGGCTTAATTACATTGAAATTACAAAAATTTTACAACAATTGATCAAAAATTCCTATAACCTAACATTTGGTATCAGAGTCCATCCCTCCTAGGCCATGGCTGATGGTACTAGATTGAAAGACCTGCAAGAGATGCAAAAGAAATTAGATCAACTTACAATCTGAAAATCAGAAGAGAACAGCAAAGGAGCAAGAAAAAACAGGAGAAGTTTCATGGTATTAAAGCTGAGATGCAAGAGTTAAAAACAGGGTTTATGGACAGGCTGGATCATCTCACACAAACCCTAGCAGCTATGCAGTTGCAGCTCCTCAACATGAACCAGGGCAAAGCCACAGCTGATGAGGAATCCATTCTGGGATCCCCTTTCTCTAACCCTAAGCATGAAGGCAGTCAGTCAAGAACTCAAAACTCAACAAGGAACAGAATACTTACAGAACAACAAAACACCCATATCCTTAGCCCTTTGCCCAAAATTGAACCCTAGGAGATGGATACTCAAATGCAATGGGTATTTTAAATTAATACCCAACATCCCAGAAACACAAAAGGTAACTCTAGCCACCATGCACTTTAAAGGTAAAGCTGCCCAATGGTTTCAAAATTTCAATTCAGGGAACACTGATCTCACATAGGAGAAGTTTATAGAACTGGTTTCTGCTAAATTTGATGAGCTGAAGGAAACTAAGATCATTGGAGAGTTTAACATACTAAAACAGGGGGGTTCATATGCTGATTATGTGGAGAAATATGAGGAACTAAGGGCTTGTATGCTGATGCTAAACCAAAGAGGATATACTGAGGAGTATTTTATAACAAGTTTCATTAGTGGTCTGAATGAGGACTTACAGGCTTTTGTGCACGTGTTTGAGCCTATCACCCTAAAAAAAACCATAGAGCTGGGAAGGAAACAGTTCATGACTTTTGAGGCAATCACAAAGAGAGTTAAGGGACCTAACAGGAATTTCCCTCCTGCCCCTTACCCTAATCAGAGAGTCATGGTGCCCAATAATCCCAATCTTTACAGATAGACCCCTCCTACCCAAGGGAAGACCCCTCCTAAGTTACTTTCTTCAGCAGAGATGGCAGCAAGAAGAGAGAAAGGGCTTTGCTATAATTGTGATGAGAAATTTGTAGTGGGAAACAGGTGTAAACATAGGATTAATTACATGATGATGACTGAGGAAGAAGAACTGGCCTACCTGAATTCAAACCCTATCAGTGAAGAACCTGAGAAGGAAATGGACCATTTTGAAGAAATAAAAATGTCACTTAACTCCATTGTGGGAGGAAATGGCCCCACAACCATGAGGTTTATAGGGTACTGTGGAGACAAACAACTGCATGTGTTGTTGGACTCAGGGAGTACATTGAGCTTTATCAAAGAAGAGACTGCCAGGGAGTTAGGGTGTGAATTAGGGCCCACCAAACCCATTATGGTGAGGGTAGCCAATGGAAATAAGTTGTTGAGCTCTCAACAAGCAGTGGGGTTCACCTGGACAATGCAGAACTATATGTTCAAATACCCTCTAAGGCTTCTAAAACATGAAGGATTTGATCTTATTCTTGGAGGTGATCGGCTTAAGGATAATACCCCTATTGAGCTATATTATGATGACATGTCAGTCAATGTGAACCTTGAAGGAAAGAGGATCAGACTAAAGGCCCTAACTAACACACACCAGTGCCAAGTTATCACAGAGAACTCCCTATTCCAGTTGTGACACAATAAATTTTAAGAACAAGTGGAAGGAGTGTATTTGTTGCACCCCTTCAAACCTGACCTTAAGTGGGATAAGGAGTTGCATGACTTATTGGGAAAAAATGAGGGTGTTTTTGGTGAACCTGAAGTATTTCCACCTGGCAGAGGTGTGGAGCACCAAATAATTCTTAAACCAGGGAGTGTGCCTAAACATCATTACCTCTACAGGACATCACATAATCATAAAGATGAAATAGAAAGGATTGTGCAAGAGTTATTCGATTCAGTGATAATTCAGAATAGCAAGAGCCCATTTGCCTCGCCTGTGCTTTTGGTAAAGAAGAAGGATGCAACCTAGAGAATGTGTGTGGACTACATGTACCTTAATGAACTGACAGTGAAACATGATTACCCTATTCCCATCATTGAAGAGCTGCTGGATGAACTGGTTGGAGCTAAATATTTTTCTAAAATAGATTTAAGGTCAGGATATTTCCAAATTCTGATGAAACCTGAACATAAATACCTCACAGCATTCAGTACACATCATGGTCACTTTGAATTCCTAGTGATTCCATTTGGGCTATGTAATGCCCCTGCTACTCTTCAGTCACTAATGAATCAGGTTTTTAAAGGCTGTCTGAGGAAATATGTCTTAGTATTCTTTGATGACATACTAATATAAAGCAAGGAAAAAGAAGCACACCTGAAGCACCTTGAAGTAGTACTAACCATATTAAGGGAGAATACATTATTTTCTAAGAGGAGAAAGTTCCAGTTTGGTGAACAACAGATTGAATATCTAGGGAATATCATATCTGTAGAAGGAGTATCAACAGATCCTCAGAAGGTAGAATGCATGTTCAATTGGCCTAAACCTAGAACTGTTAATCAGTTGAGGAGTTTTTGGGGCTGAATGGTTACTACAAAAGGTTTGTCAAAGGGTATGGAGTTATTTCCAGGCCCCTCACCAATTTGCTGAAGAAAAATTAGTTTAACTGGGGAACTGAAGCTGAAGAAGCTTTCCAGCAACTGAAGAAAGCCATGAGTACTACACCTGTCCTGGTCCTACCTAAATACACTTAACCCTTTACCCTAGAAACTGATGCCAGTGGGTATGGAGTGGGTGATGTGTTAATGCAACAAGGGAGGCCCATTTCATACATGAGTAAGACACTCTGTCCAAGGAGTCAAGGCTTGTCTGTATATGAAAGGGAGTTCCTAGATGTCCTAACGGCTATTCAGAGGTGGAGGTACTATTTGAAGGGCCATAGGTTTATTATCAGGACTGATCAACCGGCCCTAAAACACCTGCTGGATCAGAGAGTTATGTCCCCTATGCAGCAAAGGTGGATCACCAAGCTTTTAGAACTTGACTATGAAATAGAGTACAAGAAGGGAGTGGAGAATAGAGCAGTAGATGCACTATCAAGGAGGGGTGAGAATATGGATAGTTGTGAGGCTATTAGCCTTGTGGTTCCAGGGTGGGTACAAGAGGTAACAACTACCTATGCCAAGGGCCCATTCTGTAATAAAATTTTGGCTAGCAAGAGTATAAACCCTACCCTTTTTCCTGAGTACATAATCAATGGGGGAATTATCAGGTATAAGGGCAGGCTAATGGTTGGACAAGATGACACAGTGAGGAAACACATACTATCAGTGATGCATGAATCAGCTTATGGTGGTCACTCTGGGATAAATGGGACTTATATGAGGCTTAAGGGTGTTTTCTTCTGGCAAAAAATGAAGGGTGATGTTATTAAAATGGTGCAGTCTTGTGATGTGTGTATGAGGAATAAGACAGATCATGATGGCCATCCTGGATTGCTACAGCCTTTTCCCATCCCAGAGCAGGCATGGACCCACATCTCAATTGATTTCATAGAAGGGTTACCAAGGTCAGGGGGTAAAGATGTGATTTGGGTGATAGTTGACAGGTTTACCAAATATGGGCACTTCCTAGACCTCTCACACCCTTACACTGCTCAGTCTATAGCTAAGGTGTTTCTAGACACTATCTACGAGTTACATGGCTTACCAGTGAGTATTATATCAGACACGGACAAGATTTTTACTAGTGCACTTTGGAAGGACCTATTTAGCTGCTAGGAGTTCAGCTCAACCTGTCTTCAGCATACCACCCTCAAACAGATGGGCAAACTGAGAGGCCGAATCAATTCCTAGAGAACTACTTGACATGCATGACCAGTACTACACCTAGACAATGGATAAAGTGGCTACCCCTTGCTGAACACTGGTATAACACCAATTACCACACAAGCCTGAAAATGACCCCCTTTCAAGACTTGTATGGTACACTCCCCCCTACTATCCACTGGACCCTACATGGATGCAATGAATGGAGAAGCCAAGGACCTTATGCTACAAAGACAGACCATGCTCAAATCTATAAGGGAAAACCTCATGCATGCCCAGAACCACATGAAAACCAATGAAGACAAGTCAAGAACAGAGAGAACTTTTGAAATAAGGGATCAGGTTTACCTCAAATTGCAGCCTTCTAAACAGAACTCCATGCACCTCCGCAAGAACTTGAAGCTGACTTCCAGGTACTACGGGCTTTACCCTGAAATTCAGAAGATCATAAAGTTAGCATATAAATTAGAATTACCAGCAAGCTCAAAGATACACCCAGTATTTCATGTATCCTTGCTGAAAATAAAGCTAAAGTCAGAAATTTTACCTCTCGAAGGGCTGTCGGAGATCTATTCAGATGGGGCTTTCAAAATTGCTCCCCACGGGTACTAGATCAGCAACGCATAATCAGAAAAGTGGAAGAAATTGCAAAGATGTTGATTGAATGGGGAAACCCTAATTTGGGATTGGCTTCCTAGGAGGATACGAAATGGATAGCAAAAAAGTTTCCGACTTTAGATCCTTGCGGTCAAGGATTTGAAAATCGAGGGGGTACTATTATGGGCGCTAAACCTAATTCGGCCGGAGCTGGAGGGATCAGCGGGGAAGAAGAGGAAAAGAAGACAGATTGGGATAAAGCTTTAATTTTTAGTTTTACGGGTGAGGAAAAGGATAAGGTGCGGGTAAGTGAGGAAAAGGCATTGGGTCGGGTTGATGGGTACCAAGCTGGGTGTGGAGCTGGGTCGGTTGCTGAAGAACCCAAATTAATTAAATAAGGGGCTGTTGGGCTGATTAGGCTTACCTAGTCAGATTTATATTAGTTGGTCTCTTTTAATTAGTCATCCTTATTTTTATGTATTAGGGTTTATTATGTCAAATGCCCCCCCCCCCTATGTTTATAAATAGGGTGAGAACAATATGATTTGGCAAGCATGCTATTACACACTTTTTTTCCTACCTACCAATTTTTCTCTATTTCTCCAGTTTCTCCCTCATTTCTTCTCAGCAATTACAGGCTTAATTAAATTGAAATTACACAAATTTTACAACAACTGATCAGAAATTCCTATAACTTTAACACTTTGCTTGTCTCATCCACTTCCCCAACATCCAGTATGACAAAGTCCACAGGGACTACCAATGGGCCCGACCTCCACTAGGACGTCCTCGACCACTCCCAAAGGATATCTCAATGAACGATCGTATAATTGAAGCTGTAAACTCGCTGGCTTCATTCCTCCAAGGTTTTTATTGCTTGTACAGGGTGTAGGGCA
Organism: Phtheirospermum japonicum; assembly: GCA_014905375.1. Classification (NCBI taxonomy): domain Eukaryota; kingdom Viridiplantae; phylum Streptophyta; class Magnoliopsida; order Lamiales; family Orobanchaceae; genus Phtheirospermum; species Phtheirospermum japonicum. The sequence continues at coordinate 237,970 of BMAC01000273.1, read as the reverse complement.
TCAAATTGATCCCCGCCCCTAAGTCCAGCATTCCACGTGCTTTTTGCCCATCTCCAAGGGTTATCGTAATGCAGAAACTTCCTGGGTCCTTTACCTTTGGTGGCAATGTTTGATGGTATATTGTGCTCAATTCCTTGGAAAATATCACTCATTCATTTCCTTCCATCTTCCTTTCCTTTGTTGCAAGTTCTTTGAAAAACTTGACATAGGCCGACATTGCTTTAATCACTTCAAATAGTGGGAGGTTCACGTTCACATCTTTTAGCATGTTGTAGAGATCCATGAACTTCTTGCTCTCCCTTGCTGGTTTGAGATGATTGGGGAATGGTACAGCGTCCCTTTTTTCTTCAACAGTCTTCTCCTCCGATCGGTCAGTATTTTACGATAGATCGGATGAAGCCTCCTGTCCTCCACTCTGACCGGACTCCGGATTATTCCGGTCAGATGATGTCCACTGTTCTGCATTCCAATCGCACCCTGGATCATTTCGATCGGACAAACCCTCCTGTACTCTAGTCCGATCGGTCTTTTTCATAGTTCGATCAGAGATATCATTGGCTGCATCCTTCTGAGTTGTTTCGGCACATTTCAGATGAAAAGCCTCAGTCAATGAGCTTGGAACATATGGGTTATGTGATTTGTGGATTCACCCCACCGTTCCTTTCTCACCGTTTGAGATAGACTCTCCTTTATCTTTTCCATCCACACTTGGCTCATTCTCGGAATCTTCACCCACGATTCCTCGTATTCCATTATCAACTTTCTTCCCCCCACGTAACACATGCACCGCCATTGATTGTTCGGTTGGCTGGGTAGATTCCCCAGATCACTTACTGTATTTGCCATAGAAGCCGAGAGTTGACCTATCATCATCTCTAGATTCTCCAGTCGTTCCCGATTTCGTAGAGTTTCATGCTCTAGTTGCTGACGCCATAGTCTTAGTTCTTCGTCAGGGTTGATCGGGAGCAAAATTTACTGCTGTTGCGGCACTTGCTGGGATTGTTGTTGCGGTGCTTGTTAGTACTGTGGTTGCGGCGCTTGCTTGTACTGTGGTTGCGGCGCTTGCTGGTACTGTTGTTGTGGCGTTTGATATTGTTTCAGAGGTGTTGTGAGTAGTTGCTTTGCCCCTTATTTTGATAAGAGTTATAGCCACTAGTTTCTCCTTGATTCTTATTCGGGGGTGGTCGTGGGTCCAATTGCTTGGGGTTTGCACGTAATTCGAGCTTTTAATATTGTAGCTCGAATTTGAGTTGTATTGTTCGGTGAATTTCTTCCCATACGTGTTGTTGGGTTGATAGGTTTGGATGACATTCACTTCCTCATCCTCTTTTTCGTCAAACAAAACTTTACACGTGTCAGCCTCATGTCCCACCACTCCACATTTTTCGCACATCTTGGGCAGAGGTGTCGATATTTCCTCCTCCCCTTTCATTTTGCTTGTCAATAGCGGCATCTTGCTTGGTTAGATCCTCAATTTGGCTTACTTCATAGTTGGGCATAGGGGTTCCTTGGACTTTATACCTTCTTGGTCGGAAACTCGTTTATTGCGATTTTTCGCTCATCAGTTCAAAACAGTTTCCATGCTTCCGTAGAGGTTAGCTCCCTAAAATCTCCGGCCTTCACCTCCACTTGTTATTTGTAAATCGGGAATAGCCCCTCATGGAAGTAATTGTGTACCATTTCTACGTTGTTGTTGTGGTGTGGACATTTTTGCAAGAGTCCCTTGTATCGTTCCATGCTTCATAAAATGATTCTACCTCCATTTGCTCAAATTTCGTGATCTCTCTTTGCGATTTGGAAGTCGTTTGAGTGGAATAGAACCTACTCACAAACTTTTTATACACCATCTCCCAATTAGTAGGTAGTTGGTTCATGCTGCCCGCTTTTAAATCATAGTGTCTTGCCGCGGGGCCTAAGACTATCGCACTGCTCTATGGACCAATTATTGGGAAGAGGAGATCTCCTTGACGGTGTTCATTAGGGTACTGGCGCCCTCGCCTTCCTCCAAAGTTAGTTCGTGCGCTAAAATTTCTTTCTTCTCCATACTCCTCGTAGTACCCATAATCATGCTCCTCCTCGTAATTCCCGCTATCCTCATATCCTTCATTTCAGAAGTTCTCCCTTTGCCAAGAATTGAACGGTCGTCTCCCCTCCTATTATGAGTATGGTTCCGCTCTTGCTTGAAGTGTCCGAGTCCGTGGTAGTTTCGTTGGTTGTTTTGGGGCTGGGGCCTGCCATGACCATCGTTATTATGCTCGAACTCCTAATTTGACCGAGCGTTGTAAGCTCGAGCTTCTTCACAATTTTGGAATTGTTGAGGAGGTTGTTGGTAAGTAGGGTTCTCTTGCATCATGATTTGATGGATCGTCCCTAAGTAGATGCTCCCCGTTGTTTTTGTTGCCTGTCTCTCTTGGCTCTTCGTTGTGGATAAGAGTTAGATTGCATGGTTCTTTGTCCTCATTGTTGTTTATTTGCTCTTGCACATGCATGTCATCAATTTGTGGCACTTCGTACGGATAATCACGAGGAGGGGTTTGGTTATTTCGTCCTCGCCCTCACCCACCATTCATTCCTCCTCTTCCTCCATTCTCACGACCTCCAAGGGGTCGATTTTCCACCATGATGGTTGAACTCGCTTCCAATAGATTCCCTTCAGTGGAAGGAAGTAGTTGTCTTGGTCTCGTCACTCGTTCGATGCTATTGATGAATGGGGTAAATTCTCCTCTAAGGCTTCGTCGACCTTGCATCAACAACAAACAAATCACAGCATCGAGAGGCAAACCAAAGACATTATGCAATTATCGATACATAAGCATTAACACAAATAAACATCATTAACACCTTTTCCGTTCCCCGGCAACGGTGCCAAATTTTGAGCCGAACTTTTGTGTTCCTTTCAAAATTAATTACCGGTCAACCAATACGCGTCTACATTTGAAAAGGACTTTAAGTTCACCCGCAAGAGAACGGGGTCACTTGTAGACAGGTAAGTTAACTCGGGTCGATCTCTCGAGGAATGAGGAATTGGAATTAATGACGTTTATTATACTAATATCACAAATTCTATTTCTAAAACCACACAATCAATTGGGTTTTTGAAATGATTAA
>BMAC01000273.1:188669-213967 GCA_014905375.1 Phtheirospermum japonicum | reverse complement strand
GGCTTGGAAAAGGAACAACATCCTTATACTGTATCGTTGTTTGCTTCGGTTGTGGTGGTTCTTCAATGCCAGAGGTGTCGCTCGGAATCTTCCCTTGAATAGAACTAGGAACATATCTATTGGCTGATTTATGTAGCTTGTCTACTGGTTTAGGAACTAGCTCCTCATCTTGGTTCTCTATGCCATTGTCGATCTTCTTCCCACTGCGAAGGATGTGAATTGTCGACGCTTGCTCCGGCTGGCTTGGTAGCTTGTCTTTCTCCTTATTCGATCTAGCAATATCAGTTGCTCTTTGCCCAATAGTTCTCTCCATTCTATCCATGTTTTAGCTAGGTCATGCACAATGCCGGAAAGTTGGTCTATTCCGCTCACCTTCTTTGAAAGTTCGTCTATCTTCGCATTCACCTTCGTAAGCCCTTCTCTATTACTGATCATCTCAGCCACTTGATTTTGCTGCCAAACCAATAGCTGATCATTTGGTTGAGTTGCACTTGTCGTCTGCCCTTGTGTATGAAAGTTATTTTGCACCGGTGGCACTGGTACTTGAGCATAATGCGGCGGAGGAAATTGTGGATCGGGCGGCGTATGATTTGGATTGCCTGGACTCCACTTGAAAAGAGGATTGTCACGTTCTGGTGTGTACTTCTTTTGACTTGAATAATTCTGGATCGCGTTCACCTCCTCTTGTTGCTCATTGTTGTTAGGACATACGTCTACTAAATGCTAGAGGGATCCACACTGGTTGCAATTCGCAGCCATTTTCTGTGAAGCGGCCTTACTAGCTCGCTCGGCTTTCCAAGCAGCTAATTTCTCGTCAAAAATCTCTTCACATTTTGCCTTTACTAACTTGCCATCGTCTAAATCAGTATCGGGAATGGAGACTTCATTAACTCTCATTTTACGAGGCCGAGAGTTGGTTTGTCTGGATTTTTCGCTTTGCTTCTCCAACACTTGTCTTGCCTCGTGTGCTGTCAAATCTCCAAAATCTCCTCCCGCTGCTATCTCTACCTCTCGCTTCCCATGGTCTAATAAACCATCGAAAAAGAACTGGTTAGTCATCTCCGGAGAATAGTTGTGGTGGGGGCAAGCTTGCAAAAGTGTTTTGTAGCGCTCCCACGTCTCGTGAAATAGTTCTCCTTCCAATTGCTCAAAAGTAGCAGTTTGCCTCCGAAGATGCCCCGTCGTTTGGGCTGAATAATATTGGTTCAGAAATTTCTCGCTAATCATATCCCAGTCGGTTAACGAACCGGGTTCTAATGACAGTAGCCATGACTTCGCCTTGTCCTTCAAGCTGTACGGAAAACAAATCATCTGGACCTCCTCTTGATGAAGGCCATGAACTACGAATCGGCCAGCTTCATCAACGAAATAATTTAAAAATGCCAAGGGGTCTTCATGCGCATTCCCATGAAAGGTTGGGAGTAGGTTGAGTTGATGCGGTTTGATCTCGACTGCCCTAGCGGTAGGTCCAAGAACAATGGCGGACCTGAAGGGTACAACCTTTGGACATGCCAAGTCGCGCTGTCTAAGTGCTCGATCTCCCCTTGGTTCTCGAACTTGGTCATATGCTCTCTCGTAGTGGTCGTAATGCGCGTAACGGTGCTCGCGCTCGTTTCTCCTTCCGAAATTGTTTTGCTCGTAACCATGATCTTGATTCTCCAACCACTCGTTCACGTGCCGTTGATTGTTCATATAGGCGTTTCGCTGCAAAACATCCTCGTTCCTAAATGCCACGTTGTCGACGTTGTGCTGACGCATGACATTGTCGTTCATCTCTTCGTTTTGCCTCAAATTCTCCATGTTGAGTGGGTGATTGAGTATGTTGTGCTGCTGGTTAACTCCTTCGTTTCTCCTTCCGTCACGTCTAGAAGAATGTGACTTGTTCGGATCATTACCATGCTCAGCTCGAATGGGGCGTGGTGGTGATCTCGGTGGTGAATCTCCGTTTCGAACTGAATGTGCTCCTAACATAATGTCGGGAACTTGATCGCAAGCAAAATCGGTTGCTGTCGAGGAATTGTCCTCGGGAATAAGAACGGGTCTTGGTCTTGGCGGATTTGAACGGTGAATATTGTACATGTATGGCACAAGGTCGCGCTGAAGTGATCGCCTTCCTTGCATAAACTCAACAATACGTCAACGCACCAAATGGCAAAAACCAAGTAAAAGCAAATAAATTAAACAAAAATTAAAACGAAAAACATTTTTAATTCCTACTCGTTGCTTCCCCGGCAACGGCGCCAAATTTTTGACTCAAACTTTTGTGCACCCCGTTTTTAATAATTAATTTAAAAGCAAGTCAGTTTGCTCGCAAGTGTACGAGGTAACTGTAGGGTGATGAGTTTGACTCGAGTCGTGTCTCTCGAGGAAACAACTGTTCGGTCCTATCAATGTTTTTCTCAATTTTGAATAACATACATATACATTTGGGGGTTTGAAAAGATTGATTCGATCATTATAAACTAAGACGATAATTTAAACTAATTAAACTAATTACTTTAACTAGATTATCAACTACGAACTAAGCAGTGTACTAAGCTAATTAAACTAATTATTCTAAATTATCAACTAAAAGCAATAACTAAATTATCGATTAATATTACGAAGATTAAAAGCTAATTAACGTATCTAAAGCATGAATTTAAGAATCTATTGCTAACATACGAAATCCAAGAACATTAACGAAGCGTAAATCGCATAAATAAGCTAAATTAACCAGTATCCAAAATACGAGCATAAAACGATTAAGCTAATTAAATTAACTACGAAATTAACTAAGCAATTAACTAAGAAATTAACTAAAAGTTTAGAGTACTTATTGTAACTACGAAAATGGACTCTCGAGCACGAAATCGGTGTTTCGGACGCGTAGAACTTCGATCCTTGATCCGCGTTTCCAAATCTTGTTATAAGACGTGGATTTATTGTAGTTGAATGCCAAAATACCCTAGGATAGATGTATCTGTCGTGGCCTTCTCTAAAACTCGAAATAATGAGGGTTTATATAGATATTAGGAGTCTTGGCGCTCAAGAAACCTTAATTTCCGAATTCTGGGCCGTCGCGTCGACGGAGCGTCGGTGGAGCGTCGACTGACGCGAGCAGGCGCTCGGCGGATGTCGGCAGTCTCGGTCGGCAGGTCTGGTCAGCAGGTGCGCGCGTCGGCTGGCAGGTGCGTCGACGTGGTGCATCGACATCGACGCTTCAGAACTTAGCGTCGACGTTGCGTCGACCTTGGTGCGTCGACATCGACGCCTCAGAACGTTACGTCGGAAAAGCGTCGTCCTTGCGTCGACCGACACGGACCATGGCTCGTTGGCACGACTCGCATCGACGGGCGTCGACGGGCGTCGACGGTCGCGTCAGTCGACGCGACTGAGCGTCGGTCTCTTTTTCTTGATCGTTTGCTTCTCGTTTCACCGGAAAGCTAGTTCTTCTACTCTTGAACATCGAACTTCGTCTTTTACGCGCTAAACTCTTCCGGCTACTTAGCTGTAAGGTGAAAAACAACGAAACATCACCTAATTGCATCAATTAATATCAAAATACGGTAAAATAAGTTGGAATTATAAAATTACGGAATTATGCTTAAATAATCCAACTTATACCAAAAATAAATATAAAAACGAACTAAAAAGCTAATAAAAATAAGGACAAATGTACTCTAATCATACTTCCTATTTCATCATTAGGGACACATCTTCTGCTTAATCCATCCTTGAAGTGTTTGAAATCATATGGGTCGTCCAAGAAGTAACTCCTGCACTTATGTAAAAATCTCTTCCGTTCTTGGTAGGATAGATTGTTAGGCACAATATTACAAGCAAGATAATTCACAATATCAGCATATCAAGGAGTAATTAAATGCTCAAGAGCATAAACATTCTCATAAGGGAATAATCATCAATCATCATATCCCAATTCACATCATTCTCAGTTACCATTCTAGACAGGTGATCAGCCAGAACGTTTTCATATCCACGCATATCTTCAGTTTCTAAATAAAATTTTTGTAATAATAAAACCCACCGAATGAGGCGTGGTTTACTTTGAGTTCTCTCAAATAAATGACGCAATCCAGCATGATCAGTGTGAACAATCACTTTCGCTTCCACAATATAAGGTCTAAATCTATCCAACGAAAATACAACAGCTAGAAGTTCTTTTTCAGTGGTGGTATAAATACACTGGGCATCGTTCAACATATAGCTAGTCTAATATATAACCCTAAGTAATTTATCCACACGTTGCCCTAAAATGGACCCCACAACCTCATTAGATGCATCACACTTGATTTCAAATGGTAGGGTCCAATCCGGCGCAACTACAACAGGCACTGATGTAAGATTTTCTTTAAGTTCATTAAATGCATTCATGCAAGCTTCACCAAACAAAAAGGGAGTATCTTGGGTTAACAGTTTACACAGAGGACGGATAGTTTTAGAAAAATATTTTATGAAAAGCCTATAAAAATCCGCATGACCAAGAAAAATCCATACACCTTTAACATCACGAGGGGCAGGAAAAGTTTCAATAATATCAATTTTAGCTTTATCAACTTCTAACCCCTTTCTAGAAAAAACATGACCTAAAACAGTACCACTCTTTACCATAAAATGGGATTTCTCCCAACTCAACGTAAGACTCTTTTCAATGCAACGTTCTAACACCTCAGACAAATTAAATAAACAATTTTCGAAAGACGAACCAAAAGTTGAAAAATCATCCATAACACCTCGAGAAAGTCTCGATAAAATCGGTAAAAATGGATATCATGCACCTCTGGAAAGTCGCTGGGGCATTACACAAGCCGAATGGTATCCTCTGGAAGGCAAACGTGCTAAAAGGGGCACGAGCTAGTCTCTTCCTTTTTCGTTAGCAGCCATCGGCTTTCGCTCAGGAAAAGCGGGTAATCGTCAAGAGTCCAGGGTCCAGCGCTGCAAAAAAAAGACGTGAATAACAGAAATGAGCAAGACAAGAAAGGGGAATGCCAAGGTTACAACTAGAAAGCCCTTTCAGAGGCCCCCCAGTGGCTTACCCCTACCTAATCGACAAAGAATCGTTCGTAAGCACTGAGCGAGCCRCCTTGTCTACGAAGCCTCCTTCGGACCCTGCTTGCCTTCTTTTAGTTGTCTTGCTTTTATCCTCTGGGGCTATAAAAACTTGATAATAGCTAGAAAGTCCATCAAAAAAGCAATAGAATTCGTGCCCAGCAAGCTTGTCGAGAAGTTGGTCGATGAACGGCAAAGGAAAGTGGTATTTTTGAGTAGCTACATTCAACTTCCTATAATTGATACACATACTCCATCCGGTCATCAGTCGCGTCGGGAATATCACGTCTTTTTCGTTTTCGGTTATGGTGATGCCTCCTTTATTTGGAACCACATGGATCGGACTCACCCATTTACTGTCGGAGATAGAAAAAATAATCCCTTAACCTTTTAGCTTCAAAATTTACTTCTTGACTACCTCATAAAGTGTTGGCGTCAATCTTCACTGGTCATCTCTCACCGGTCTCGCATCAGGTTTGAGCTTGATTCGGTGCATACAGGTAACGGGACTTATCCCTTTGATGTCGCTGATGCTCCATCCTATGGCTTCTTTGTACTTACTCAAAACCAAAATCATCTCCCATTCTTCATGTTTCTTTAATGTTGAGTATATGATGACAGGTTTCGTTTTTTTGGGCTCAAGGAATACGTACTTCAAATGACTTGGCAGTGGTTTCAACTCCACTTTTGGATCAAGCTCGGGTGCGTTAGTCATCTCGCATAATTTTTCATTAAAATCTTCAAATTCATCTACAATTTCACCCAAATTGATTCCTAGAACTTTGGCCACTTCCTCCCCGCTCAAAAACTCTGCGTCTTCCTCGATGTGTAACTTATCTAAAATAGTGATCCCCTTAATTTCATGGACACAAGATGCAATCGGGTCAATAAAAGAACAATCATCTCTTATGAACGAAAAGGGAGTATTATGAATATCTTTAAATGAGAACGTCACTGGTTCGCCAAAAATGGACAAGGTCATTCTTCCCTTAAGCACATCGATCAACGTATGGGAGGTAGACATAAACGGTCGGCCAAATAAAATTGTGTGTTTGTTGTTTCCACTCGGCACCTCACCAACATCAAGTATAATGAAATATAATAGAATCACAAACTCGCCAACTTGCACCAAAATGTCTTCAACAATACCCAAAGGTTGCCTGATCGAACGATCCGCAAATTGAAGGCGCATATTGGTTGGTTTCATCATCCCAAGATAAAATTCTTTATAAAGAGAACATGGCATCAAACTTATGCTAACGCCAAGATGATTAGCACATATTTGTCCTTATATTAGTATTTTAGTTTGTTTTTCTAGTTATTTTTGGTAAAAGTTGGATGATTTAAGCTTAATTCCACATTTTTATACTTCCAGCTTATTTTACCATATTTTGATCATAAATGATTAGAATAGGTGATTATTCGTTGTTTTTCACCTCACAGCTAGGTAACCGGAAGAGTTCAGTGTGTAAATAGATGAAGCTCAATGTTCAAAAGTGGAGAATGAGCTTTCCGGTGCAAGAGTAGCAGAAAGATCGAGAAAATGAGACATACTCTCAGTAGCGTCGACGCGTTCCTGCCCACGACGGTCGACACTATGTCGACGCCAAGGCGATGCAACTCTCTGAAGCATCGATCCATGACCATGTTAGTCGACGCCTCTGCCCAGTTGATGCGAGCGCACAGGAAGCGTCAACGCCAAGCCACTGTCCGCGTCGGTCGACGCAAAGTCGACGTGACTGTCAGAAATGCATTTTTAGGTTTTCTTGTGCGCCAAGACATGCTATATCAATAATACCCTTCATATTTTAGATTTTTAGAAGAGACACGACTTACTAGGGTTAGAGAGAACAGAAATAACGCACCTACACTCTCCGTTACGAAGATAGAGATCGAGATTGAAGATTCAAGTCCCTTACGTTCATGATTCACTTCAAGTCGAGATCTCTGTTCTGACTCCGAGATCGCTGGAGATTTTTATCGCTTTTACTAGTTTCAATAAGTCTTCTAAACTCTTTATTTCTTTCTTAGTTAATTTTAGGGTTACAAAATTAGTTCTCAATTTATTTTATGCTTGATACCTTGGATATTTTGGATTCATCTAGTTTATTTATGTGAATTGGTTTAAGTTTAATTTCTCGTTTTTAGATTCCTATGATACAATTGCTTCATGGTAGTTTCTTATATTCATGTTCTTAGATTCGTTGTTGTTATTCACAAGGATTGATTAGGTTTAAATCATTACTGCGTTTTATTGCTAGTTTAATTCTTTCTTAGTTTTTAGCTTTAAGTAGTTTAATTATTATTCTTAGTTGGTAATCTAGTTAAAAATAATTAGTTTAATTAGTTTTAAATCTAATATTGCTTTAGTTTATAATGATTAAATCAAAATCTTCAAAAAACCCCAATTTGTATGTATTATATGTTTACTTATGATTGAGAAAAACATCTAAGAGACCGAACAGTTGTTCTTGAGAGAATCGACTTGAGTCAGCTTACCACCCTACAAGTTACTCGTACTCTTGCGAGCAAGCTTGTGTGTTTTAATTAAAATATCTTAAAAAGGGGTGCACAAAAGTTTGAATCAAAAATTTGGCGCCATTGTCGGGGACAACGAGTAGGAATTAAGGATGTTTTTCATTTTATTTTCTTTTTGAGTTATTATTATCTTTTATTTTGCAATTACTTTTGGATTTTTGCCATTGGTGCGTTGAGTTATTGTTGAGTGCATGAAGGGGAGGCGGTCTCTTAGACCCAAACTTGCGCCATTGCTCGACAATATTCATCGTCCTAAACAAGCACGATCAAGGCCTATCCCCATCGATACATTTAATTCATCCATTGCTACTACCTTTGATCAAAATCAAGTTCCCGACACGATGTTAGGAGCACAATCATTTCAAAATGGTGATTCCCCACCAAGATCACCTCCACGTCACATTCGAAATGGGTATGGTAGTGAACCAATCATTTTGTAAGGACAACCACAACCCCGAGCTTGTTGGGCTAATTATCAGCAAAACGTGGAGAATATGAGACAAGACGCGGGGTAAAATGAAGGAGTTAACCAACAGCACAACGTAGTCAATCACCAACCCAACATGGCAAACATGAGGCAAAATGAAGAGAGAAATGATGATCTCAACCGTCAACACAACATCGAGAACGTGGCATTAAGGAATGATGATTTTCATCAGCATAACGAGTATGTTAACAATCATAGAATGGTAGATGATTAGTTGGAAAATCAAAACCATGGCTATGAACAAGACCATTTTGAAAGGAGATACGAGCGCGAGAATAATTATGAAAGAAACACATATGATAACCGCTATGAGAGAGCTAATGACCAAGTTAGAGAACCAAGGGGAGATCGTGCACCTAGACAGCGTGATTTGGAACGTCTGAAGGTTGTACCTTTTAGGTCCGCTATTGTTCTTGGACCAACCGCAAGAGAAGTGGAGATTAAACCGCATCAACTTAATTTACTCCCGACTTTCCACGGAAGTGCCCATGAAGACCCTTTGGCTTTTTTGAACTATTTTGTTGATGAAGTTAGCCGATTTGTGGTTAATGGCCTTAACCAAGAGGAGGTGCAAATGATTTGTTTCCCTTATAGCATGAAGGACAAAGCGAAGTCATGGTTACTATCCCTAGAACCTGGTTCGTTGATTGATTGGGAGATGATAAGCGAGAAGTTTTTAAATCAATACTATTCGGCACAAACAACGGGGCATCTTCGGAGGCAAATTTCTACCTTTGAACAGTTGGAGGGAGAGCTATTTCATGAAGCGTGGGAGCGTTATAAGACATTTTTGCAAGCTTTCCCCCACCATAACTACTCTCCGGAGATGACTAACCAATTTTTCTTTGATGGATTGTTGGACCATGGAAAAAAAGAAGTTGAAATAGTGGCAGGAGGAGACTTCAGAGATTTGACAGCCACCGAGGCAAGACGAGTTTTGGAGAAGCAAAATGAAAAATCTAGACAAACCAACTCTCGGCCTCATAAATTGATAGTTAATGAAATATCCATTCCCGATCCTGATTTAGATGACGACAAACTAGTCAAGGCAAAGTGTGAGGAAATATTTGATGAGAAATTAGCTGCTTGGAAAGCCGTACGGGCAAGCAATGCCTCTGCAAGGAAGGTTGATGCGACGTGTCGCCAATGTGAATCCCCCGAACATTTAGCAGACATGTGTCCAAAAAATGTCTAACAGCAAGAAGACGTTAACACAATCCACAATTATTGAAATCAAGGGTTTAGGAAGTTTACCTCGCAACGTGATAATCCTCTTTTTAAGTGGGGCCCCAGAAACCCAAATTATATGCCACCCGATCCGCAATACCCATCACCACATGCGCAAGAACCACTACCACCACCTCTAAATAATTTCCAAATGCAAGGACATGTGTCTACTACAGTTCGAACTAATGATCAGCTGTTTGTTTGGCAGCAGAATTAAGTTTCCGAGACTATTAAAAAGAGGGGTGGCCTCGCACAAGTTCGAAATGATATAGCTTAAATGAAAAAGGTTATTCTTGATACTGCAATTGGGCAAAGGAAACTAGAAACAGCGATAGGACAAATATCGACCCACCTAGCTGGACTCTCAAACAAGAAAGGTAAACTTCTAAGCCAGGCTGAACAAGCGTCGGCTGTTCATGTACTTCGCAGCGGAAAGAAAATCAACAACGGAATAGTTGACCAAGATGAAGAAGGAGAAGTCGAGGATAAAACACCAACTCCTATCAAGGAAGATGTTTCTAAACCAGTAGATCTGCTACATAAATCCTCTAATAGATATGTTCTTGGATCCATTTAAGGGACGATTCCGAATAACGCCCTTGGCAAAGATGACGTTCTTACACCGTCACCACCAAAGCAATTAACGACGCCGATCAAGGATGCTATTCCTTTTCCAAGCCGTTTGCGTCCAGCTAAAGAGAACAAAATATTCATGGAACTATATAACCTATTTAAAAACGTCAATATTAACTTGCCACTTTTGTAGGTAATCAAAACAGTGCCCGCCTATGTGAAATTTTTCAAAGAACTTGCTTCAAGGGAGAGACGCTTGGCGACAAATAAATTTGTAACACTACCAAAGGAGGTGAGTGCGATTTTCAAGAAGACATTACAACCTAGGGAACGCGATCCTAGAAGTTTCTACATTACTATTTCCTTGGCTAATGGACAAAAAGCAAAAGGAATATTAGATCGTGGAGCAGGAGTTAATCTAATGCCTTATTCACTTTATCGAGAATTTGATCTTGGACCACTAAAGTCGACGACCATGCGACTACAGTTGGCCGATCGCTCAATTCGGCTACCTTTAGGGATGGTTGAGGATGTTTTAGTGCAAGTTGGAGAGCTAGTAATTCCAGTTGATTTTGTGATTTTGGACGTTGGCGAATTGCCGATTGTGAGAACGAAGCATACCATTTTATTGGGGTGCCCGTTTATGTCTACCTCCCATACTTTGATTGACGTTCACAAAGGAAGGATGACAATGACCGTTATCGGCGAAACAGTGATGTTTTCTCTAAAAGATATTCAAAATGCTCCCACCCCTGCCATGCAATATGATTGTTCATTTTTTGACCCCGTTACATCATGTATCAACGAGCTAACAGGAATCATAACTTTGAACAAGTTAGGCGACGAAGACGACCCCAGATTTTCGAGAAAGGTGGGGGATACACTAGAAGTTGACTTAAGTGAAGCGTGTGATGAGTTCGACGACGAGAAGCATTTGAGTGGGGAGGATTTGATCGAGTTATTAGGAATCGACATAAGTGATATTATTGAAGAATTTAAAGATTTTAATGATGAATCGGATGTGAGGAATGAAGCACCTAAAATCGAGCCAAAGGTGGAGTTGAACCCAGCACAAAATCATTCGGAGTACGTTTCCCTTGACCCTTACAAAAATTGCACCAAGGAAGTTATAAACTTGCAGTATGAGGTTGGTCAATTAATGTTGTATAATCATAACCGTAAGTTTGATCCAACCAGTCTCGAGGCCGAATGGAGTGGACCGTTTTTAGTAAAAGAATTGGATTAATATGGAGTAGCCACTCTATACGATGAGCGTGACAATACTAATTTCCAAGTTCACAAGCATCGACTTAAGCCTTATTACGAGAACTATATGAAGAGTCGAAATATTAGCAAGAGAGAGTTCGTGGTCCCACCACGAGCAAGAGATTGATCAAGCATATAGTGTCGAGCAAGCGACGTTAGAATTTGTGCTTCTCCGGAGGCAACCCGAGATTTCTGTATCCTTTTGTATTTTATTTTCGGTTTATTTCATGTTTTATTTTCGTTTTTATCTTCTTAGAACAGATGGAAGAACTCGAACGAGGAGAATTAATCGATCAAGCGAAGAAAAAATCGACGCAGCGATTCCGCCCGCGTCGACGCCGAGACTGCTCGCGTCGGTTGACGTGGAGTCGACGCAATTGCCAAAGAATAGCTCTCTGTCGCGTCGATTGGGCTCGCCTCAGTCGACGCAGCGTCGATGCAAAACCAAACCAGGCCCAGAACGCGTTTAAAACTCGGATTTTACCCACCAACCCGACCCGAATTCGAGTGACCTGCGGCCTAAGATCCAGAATCAGGTTTCAACTCCGCCTAAAACCCTCCCTTACTCACTTCTCCCCTTATTTCTCAACTTATAACTCAATCTTCTTACCTTTTTCATAATTCTTTCGTTCTTCACCAATTTTTTGCACTCCAACACTCAACACCCAAAAATTAACCAACTTTACCCAGGAATTCCACCCACTATCTTACATTCAAGCTAGTTCTCCAATACGGGCCAAGTGGGTTTGGAGCAATTCTTCGTAAACGAGCTAGTTCCGAGCAACGATTGTCGAGGTACTTCGCTTAAACTATCTTGGGATTAATATTATTTGTTTTGGTTGTGTTTGGGAAGGATTTGGTTGAAAATTTACTCAAGTTCTTAGTTGACTGAACATGCACGCCAAGTGTTCGACGAAATTCCCCAAAGAACCCAAGGATTTTATTTCAAGATTTTTCATTCCCGTTAAAATTCATATTCATTGATAATGTCTCGAGCAGGAAAACATAAGGATATTTCGGGGAAATACAGAGCGATGTTCCCAATTTACGACAAAAAGGAGGGGAATATTTTTGAAACTATTCAACAATGGGGGTTCGCGACCCATCGGACTATTAATGTTGACGGAATTGAGGAGCAAGCCTCAAATGGTTCGGAGCACCATACCGACCTTTCCCGTTATGTCGACGGCCTCGGTTGTGGATATTTTGCCCGCATGCACCTTCCCGGATTTAGCGAAAAGCCGCTGAGTAGCCTGAGTGATTATCATTATTGCATGTACTTGAATAAGTTTCAGTCTTGATATCTCTTTGAAACCGCTGTGTGTAGTGACTTTAAAAATGACGTTAAGGCACAGAAAGAACCCTATTCCGGCCGTATTCATATATTTTAGCCACTATAAATTCCGAATGAGCCAATCATAGCCAAATTATCCATGCCTATAGCCCTGAGTGATTTTATTGAGTCGACTCCTACTAACCCATTAAAAGCGTGGGGTAGGAGTTCGTTATTTTGCTGGTTATTAGAGTTTTGGGAATTTTTATTAGGGATTATGAATTTTTGTAATTAAGGACCACCATCCGAAAAAAGAAAAAAAAAGTATAAAAGAAAAAAAATACCCCATAAAAATTATAATAAGATGGAAAAAAAAAAGAAGAAAAAGAAGGATGGTGAGTCTAGTTGAATTATGTTAGTCATTGCCTAAGCGATTTATTAAGGCTTGAGTTTTATTGTTTATTTTATGAAGCTTAATGTTTAAGAGGCAAGAGTTGTGTTTGAAAAAGAAGCATATTATGAGCTTCTATATTGTTTAAGTTGTTCGAGCAAAAGTCGGTTTATAGTTACGAGTTGAGAAATAACCTAAGTATAAAGGCTACATTATGAGTGTTTAGTGGGTTTTTCTTTTGAACGAGGTGAAGAAAATTTCTTCGTTATTAGAATAATTTGGTGAGTTATTGATCATGTTAGATCACAAGTTAGCCACACGACTTACATATTCCACACCCGTCCAAAGAGCCTTACATTACAACCCCAAAAGACCTTTTCCGATTCTTTGTTCAATAACACACTTAATTTGCGATTGAAATGAGATTGATTTTCCGTGCTTATTTATTGTTCATGTATTTATATGATTTGAGCGTAAACACGTCCTATGCAGCAATGCTTGAGTGCTTTTGAGCGAACGCGATATATATTTCCATTTTGAGGGGAAGCATGATTGTGATTTTGAAGCTACAATGTAATAAGGGTAGAGTGTTTGATGTTGCATGATTTGTACCTATATTTTCAAAATTATGTATGTAGCACAACACGACTCATTGTTTGAGCTGATTTTCTTTCTTTTTATACTTTGAAAATATCGTTCGTTCGAGGACGAACAAACCAATTAAGCATGGGGTAGTTGATTAGGGAATATTTGTCCTTATTTTTATTAGTATTTTAGTTCGTTTTTCTATTTGTTTTTGGTATAAGTTATATGATTAAAGCTTAATTCTGTATTTTTATACTTCCAGCTTATTTTACCGTATTTTGATGAGAATAGGTGATTATTCGTTGTTTTTCACCTTACAGCTAAGTAACCGAAAGAGTTCAGTGCGTAAATAGATGAAGCTCGATGTTCAAAAGTGGAAAATGAGCTTTTCGGTGTAAGAGTAGCAGAAATATCGAGAAAATGAGACATACTCTCAGTAACATTGGTCGACGTAACCGTCGATGCTACGTCGATGCGTTCCTACCCACGACGGTCGACACTATGTCGACGCCAAGCCGACGCAACTCTCTGAAGCATCGATCCATGACCGCGTCAGTCGACGCCTCTACCCAGTGGACGCGAGCGCACAGGCAGCGTCGACACCGAGCCACTGTCTGCGTCGGTCGACGCAAAGTCGACGTGACTGCCAGAAATGCATTTTTAGGTTTTCTTGTGTGCCAAGACATGCTATATCTATAAAACCCTTCATATTTCGGGTTTTTAGAAGAGACACGACTTCCTAGGGTTAGAGAGCACAGAAATAATGCATCTATACACTCCGTTACGAAGATAGAGATCGAGATTGAAGATTCAAGTCCCTTACGTTCAAGATTTACTTCAAGTCGAGATCTCTGTTCCGACTCCGGGCTCGGTGGAGATTTTTATCTCTTTTACTAGTTTCAATAAGTCTTCTAAACTCTTAATTACTTTCTTAGTTAAATTCTTAGTTAATTTTAGGGGCAAAAGATTATATGCATCATGTACTATACACGTTTTTTTGGTTTGCATCCTAACGTTTTTTTTTTTGTAATTTAATGCATCCTGTGCTATACAAAATTTTGAAAGTGCATCCTGTACTATACAAAATTTAGAAAAAACTAGTTTTATTAAATAAAAACTAGAATTTATTAAATAAATATGCAAACCATATTTTATCCTAACGTTTACCGGAATTATTTTTATTAAATAAATAAAATTTATTATTTATTAAATAATAAATTTTGTGAGTTTGCATATTTAATAAAATATGCCGGAACTAGTTTTAAATAAATAATAAATTCCCCGAAACTCACCTAAAGTATACGGGTTTGAAAATATGCAACCTCACTCGCGAGACTAGGTGAGTTTCGGCGAGTTGGGGCGAGTTGGCTGGTCGGAGGATGCACTTTCAAAATTTTGTGAAGTACAAGATGCATTAAATTACAAAAAAAAAAAAAAACGTTAGGATGCAAACCCAAAAAACATGTATAGTACAGGATGGTTACAATCTTTTTCCCTAATTTTAGGGTTAGAAAATTAGTTCTCAATTTATTTTATGCTTGATACATTGGATATTTTGGATTCATCTAGTATATTTATGCAAATTGGTTTAAGTTTAATTTTCCATTTTTAGATTCCTATGATACAATTGCTTCATGGTAGTTTCTTATATTCATGTTCTTAGATTCGTTGTTGTTATTCACAAGGATTGATTAGGTTTAAATCATTACTGCATTTTATTGCTAGTTTAATTATTTCTTAGTTCTTAGGTTTAAGTATTTTAATTATTGTTCTTAGTTGGTAATCTAGTTTAAAATAATTAGTTTAATTAGTTTTTAAATCTAATATTGCTTTAGCTTATAATGATTAAATCAAAATCTTCATAAAAAAAACCCAATTTGTATGTATTATATGTTTACTTATGATTGAGAAAAATATCTAAGAGACCGAACAGTTGTCCTCGAGAGAATCGACTTGAGTCAACTTACCACCCTACAAGTTCCTCGTACTCTTGCGATCAAGCTTGCGTGTTTAAATTAAAATATCTTAAAAAGGGGTACACAAAAGTTTGAATCACAAGATCAAGCATTCCTCGTGCAGTTTGCCCATTCCCAAGAAAAATAGTGATACAAAAGCTCTCGGGATCTCTTTCTTTTTGAGGTAACGGTTTCTTGCATATGGCACTTACCTCTCTCGTCAACTCCATGCCCTGGTTTGTCGCCGCAAGCTCTTTGAAAAATGTAACATATGCTGGCATTGTCTTGATTACATCTAAAAGAGGAAGATTAATATTGACATTCTTTAGATAGAGATCCATGAATTTCTTATTTTCTTTAGCCGGACGTAAATGATTGGGAAAAGGAACCGTATCGCGAATCGTTGGTGTCAACTGTTTCGGCTGCTGAGTTTAAGGCTTGATGGGATCGTCAATTATCGTTGGAGTGGATGCTTGGATCAAAAATTTTCCTTTCAATGATCCCAGAACATATGTATTTGGTGACTTGTGCATTTGACCCACTGGTTTAGGTTCACCTGCTTTAGGCGGAAACGTGGTCAGAATTTCGGCCACCTCTTCTTCTTCTTCCTCATCTTGCTCGACGCCATTATCTATCTTCTTTCCACTTAGCAAGACATGAACGGCTGAAGCCTGCTCGGGTTGACTCGGGAATTTGCCCTTCTCGTTTCTGGTTTTACCATGGAAGCCGCAATTTGGCCCATCATCGTCTCCAAATTATTCACACTCTTGGAGAGGTCATTCACCTGCATAGGCAATTGCTCCATGTTTTTCATATTTTTGGACAAGTCATTCAACACTTCACCTTGCTTATTCACTTGAATAGTTAATTGCGCAAGTCTGTCTTAATTTTGAATAGTCTCGATGACCTGGTTTTGCTGCCAAATTAACAACTAATCGTTTGGTTGCACTGGAGTAGGTGTTAGCCCCTTTGTCGGATATTTGTTTGGTGGGGGTGGTGGTAGGTACTGAAGGTCTGTCTGTGGTGGCACCAGCACATGACTCGGGCTCTCAGGTCCCCACTTGAAATCCAGATGATCACGCCGCATCTGCTTTGGATTATATGATTTTATGTATTTCTGCTTGGAATTTGGGGGTTGGTGTTGATAATTCTAAACACCGTTCTCCTCCACCTTGAGCTCGTCGTAGAACTCCACTGTGCACATATTCTCTATATGCACCCATTTTCCGCATTGAGTACACAAATCAATGTCTTTCATTGAAGAAGCCTTTTTTTCTAGCTTGGCCTTCAGGGCCGCATTTTCCTTGGTTAAATCTTCTATTCGCTTGTCTTCTTCTATTGGAGTTACTGAAACTTCATTGACCTTTATCTTTCGGGGTCGAGAGTTTGTTTCGCCTGGATTTCTCACTCATCTTTTCGAATAACTGCTTAGCTTCTGTAGCGGTCAAGTACCCAAGATCTCCTCCACAGTAGTCTCGACTTGGTTTTTGTATGACTCTGATAACCCTTCATAGAAAAAATGATTAACCATACCCGGGGAGTTGTTGTGATGTGGGCAAGCTTGCAAAAGTGTCTTGTAGCACTCCCATGCTTCGTGTAGTAACTCCCCACCATGCTGATCAAAATTAGCAATTTATCTCTTGAGTTGGCCTGTCGTCTGAGCTGAATAGTACTGGTTCAAGAACTTATCACTAACCATATCCCAGTCTGACAGTGATCTCGGCTCCAAAGAAAAAACCCAAGACTTAGCTTTATCCTTTAGATAACTCGGGAAGTTTACCATTTGTAAGTCTTCATGATGAAGTCCCAAAGATGGAATTCTACTAACTTCGGCATAGAATTCCTTAAGGAACGCCAACGGGTCCTCATTAGCAAGACCATGAAATGTCAGAAGGTTTTTAATTAGGTGAGGTTTCAACTCAAAGTCTCTGGCAGTCCATCCCAACACGATAGTGGAACTGTAAGGGCCAACCTGAGGGATTGTGAATTCATGATATCGAAGTTCTCGTGCGACTCTCGAATTTCCTTTTCGGTTATTAGGTCTCGCATAATTCTCTTCGTGCTCATATTTGTCATTATAGCAGTTGTTTTGGTTAATGATCCAATCATCAACACGTTCATCTCCGGGGTAGGATCTCTTAGAGTAAGTATCTTGGTCGCCACAACGATTATTTCTCCCTTTGCCTCTATCTCCATTTATTTCCTCATTCTTGTCCATCACGTTCCGCTGGATATCTTCCCAATATGCTCAAGGTTGCACTGGACCTTTGGACGAACTGGTTCACTACCATATTCTCCCCTATTGTGGAGTGGAGGGCGTCAGGGTGGCTCATCATTTATGATCTCATCATGAACAAAATTTGCTCCTCTGGACATTGTATTGGGAATTTCGTCGCAAACAAAATTAGTATTGATGGAAGAATTACTTGCAGGGACAGAAATAGGTGGGAGTCTTGCTTGATTGGAACGATGAATGTTGTCAATGAATGGTGCAAGCTCAAGTCGAAGTGATTGTCTACCTTGCATGCACTCAATAACAAATCAAATTTATCGAATGAAAAAACGTGTCCTAATCCCAATTATACAAATAAATAGAATAACAGAAGGTAAAATGAAAAAACATCTTAAAAACCTTTGCGTTGTTCCCCGACAACGGTGCCAAAATTCCGATTTGAACTTTCCGCACCTAATTTTATAAATAAGTTTGTCAAGCTTAAAAAGTTTGCTCGCAAGAGTACGAGTTCACTTCTAGGTTGCCAAGTTGAATCGAGTCGAATCTTTCAAGAAAAACTAATCGGAGGTTCCTTTTGTGTTTGTTTTCACAAATAAGAAAATAATGAAAAAGCTAAACTAAACACTTGGAATCAAGACATTTATTAAAACAACGATCAAAGAAATCAAACGCTTTGAAAATATTTGAGAAAACAAGGGTCAAGTGCTCTAGAATCATCTCCACGACCTCTTGGACATTTCATCGAACATCTTACCTACAAGCTAGAGTTGTCAATCCCAACTTGTAGATTTAGTACCCAACAAACCCAATTGATGGTTCTAAATGATTCTAGGCACTAGACCCGTAAGATTTAGCAAACAATCATCAACAATTTCAACATCACAATCCCAAAACAATCAACACCGCAATTCATCATACAAAGCTTTGGGGGGTTTCAATGGAGTTTTGAAGATCAATTATACTAAGAAAATTAATTAAACTAATAAAACAAACGAAATAGAAGACTTTCTAATTAACAAAGAATAATAGCGGGGTTCAATCGAGAAATCCACGAACGAAGATTAATCTATGTCTAACATCTAAGCTATCTAAAGAACTATTATACTTAATCTAAAAACTAGAAATTTAAAACTATGAAATATGGAGAAGAGTATAAAGAGAAATAGAGGAAAAACCTAAGGTTTGTCAGGCCCTAGGAGTCCCAAAAACGTCTACAATACTTTCAAGAAGTATGGAAAGGTATATTTAGGTTTACAAAGACTTGGATCACAAGTTTCCTTCCAAAAATAGGATTCTGGCACGTTAACTGTTGGCTTAGCGGTTAGAGTAACCGCTAACCTCTATGTCGTTCTGACACTGGGTAACCCAGTGTGTACAACATACCCAGTGTCAGGTATATTACTTCAAATCGAGGCCCGATTTCGCCAAACCTCCACTCGTAGGCCCACACTTCACTAGTGCAGAAACTGCATATCCAGAAGGGTAATTCTGCCTATCCAGAACGCCTTTCTGTACCTTCTGTAGTGACATATTTCTGGATTGGCAGACTTTCCAGAACGCCTTTTTTTACCCTTCTGGATTGGCAGACTTTCTAGAAGGGTTAAAAAAACTGTTCTAGAAAATAATTTTTCTGTTCTAGAATGGTACCATCCTATACTTATCTGCCACTTTCCAGATCAATTTTTACAATTACCGTTCTGGAAAGTTGTACATTCCAGATCGGCATATGTAAAAACCGTTCTGGAAATTTTACATTCCAGATCGGTATTTGTAAAAACCGTTCTGGAATGTACAACTTTCCAGAATGGTATTTATAAGTACCGTTCTGGAAGTAGTACTTATCAGATCGGTTTTTTGAAAATACCGTTCTGGAAAGTAGTACATTCCAGAACAGTTTTTATAAAGAACGATCTGGAATGGTTTTTTATAATGAATCTTGTTTTTACGATTCGTCTTTCCCAAATGTAAAAAATTATAATAGAATATTAAAATCACCAAATCTCAATCAAAAATATACTAAACTATTCACCATTCCATTCAAAGCACCCCAAAACACCAACTACAATATTCATCAATCCATTCAAAGCACCCCAGAACAACAAAAAAAAAACCCACAATATTCATCCAGTGTTCAAAACAACAATCACTACAAGTCACATACAAAAAAAGGTCTTTAAACCAAAATAAAATGAAGTGCACACCTCACTTTGAAGACCAAAATAAAATGAAGTGGACACCTCACTATCTAAAGAACAGAAATAGAGAGAGCATCAGTCACCCTTTCTTCATAACCAGTCAACTTCGCAGATGCTTCTTCTGGAGCAAGCCTCACTGCATGATTTGGTCTAGTCAGAAACTCATAATCATCTACACAAGTTATAGTGACAGAATAATGTTATCTTTTGGAATATATTCCTATTCTAATCAAGAATCGAGTTTAATAATTTTAACCTCTATAAAATTGACAGTTGTTATACTTACAGTTAAATTTCTTTTTTGATATCTCGCCATTGTTGAGAGCATACAAAAAATTCTATACAGTCTCAACATTGAAGGGAGCAGTGTACTGTCAAAATATAATTAATAGTAGACATATATAAACAAATTAAAGATAAAAGTTAAATATAAGTACAAATGTCTTCGAAGGATAGAAGAGTTAGAATAAAATAAAAATTATAACCTGGACAACAACAAMAACATAGTACTTGGAATAGTTTCGATTGCTGCAATCAATTACATCAGGTGGGGCCTGAGTAGTAACCGGTTTATGGATGAGTGCTCTTGGAGTAGTCGGCTTGGCCCTGAGTATTGACCTGTGTGAAATTAAAGGATATTCCATTCAGAGAAAACCTACACTAAAGGTTAGATAAACTAGATAAATAAAATCAAAATACAATTGAGTCCAAGCACTACTCCCAAATTATATATATATATATATATCAAATTAAGTTTCATAAAATTATATATATCAAATCAGCATTGCAAATCCTCACTTAGCTAGATGCAGTATGCAATTCATGTAAGCACATACAGTTATGGGCTCTAATTTCTCTAATTCATATATGGATACAATTCATTAAGGTAGGCTAACTTTTTTCAGCATGGGGATACAATTCATTAAATATGAATTGCAAAATGAACAAGATTCTCGGGTTTTGAAGAGTCTGAACACACGCACCCACACCGCAACTAAAGGACACCAGTATTCCTATTTAGAAGAGTCTGGGCATCCAATTATTTGACACATAAAAAGCTTATATCCATGTCAAGCCAGATGCAAAGAAACACCAAGATGCATTTCAAAGAAAAAAAAAGCATATATATATATATATGTATGTATGTATGTATGTATACCCAATAATTGACATGACTTGGCTTCACACAAGAGAAGTCATAAAATATTCTACAAATGCACTCGAGTAAAACACAGCCATTCCCACTTTATTAAAATCTCTTCATTCAGTAGATACATATTCCTGGCAATTGAGACAAAGAGCGTTAGTAAGCTGTTTGTATAAGAAAATACACATTGTTTGTACTTATAGAAGGATAACTTGTCGAAAGCCTGAGATCATGAATGACCATTTCAGAGAGGGTGACCTCTCAACATTCACAAAGTTAATCAAGAATCGGGTTTGGGTTCCATAAAGCTAATAATGTAAAACACTTTTAATTTAATATCCACACAAGAGCACATACCAGCCATGCATTATTCTGTTAGTTTGTTTTACATTCCAACAATCTTAACATTGACTCTTCACATTCGTAAGATAAAAAAGATATAAAACGCAGCTCATTATTCCAGTAAGCCACCCTCTTCTACCTTTCTACTAAACCAGTAATCATATGAACTATTTAATTCAGGGCTGCAGGGCAAATAGTGATTTGTAAACAATAGTTAATTCTACACGAATTACACACACAAATACTTCGAATTTTCTTCTTGATTGTATCCAAGTTCATCTCTAAACAGCAGTTACTATATGGTTTAACATCTTTGGAATGAAAAAAATGGGCTAGATATGAACGCTTTCAGCCTGTTCATGACTTGACCATCGGTGTCGAGTTTGGAGCCAGGATGATCACAATTGACAACAGACCGATTAAGCTAAAGATTTGGGACACGGTTCGCCTCTTGTCCCTATACTTTTTCATTTTTAATTTTCTCCAGTTTGCATTGACATGGCAGTTTCTTTTGTTTTTTTTTCAAATGAATTTTTAATTATGTTATCTCTTATGCTAGATATTCTTGGCGGCGATTAATGACATGTTACATCTTGTCTTATACTCTTATCTGATGTCAGGCTGGGCAAGAATCATTCAGATCTATACAAGGTCTTACTACAGAGGTGCTGCTGGGGCCCTACTTGTTTATGACATTACAAGGTATTAAATTATTTCTGTTTAATATCCAGAAATTTCATTGAAGGCTTTGATGTGGTGAACTAATTTTAGGTTTTCTAGTGATTCATGGAAACTGGCATTAATTTAGTTTACTCTGATTACAAAAAAGCCTTAGCTCTCTTTCAAAATTACAACTACCTTCTTCATATTTGTTTTAGGGTAATAAAAAAAATTTGTAAATTTTGCATATTAATCACAATCTTTCAATTTTTGAAATGACTGACTAAATCTATTAATTTTTAGCAAATCGATCCTCTAGCGAAATTACGGTAATGTTCTGTCGTCGGACGTCACGTTTGAAAAYACAGTTTAATTTGTGTAATTTTTATAAATTATTAAGAAAAAACAATAAAATGTTGTTTCGTACGTGGCGTCCGACAACAATACATTACCCAAATTTCGCCGGAGGGATTGATTTGCTAAATATTGACGTGGGAAGGTTAGTTAATTCTCCTTCAAGTCATTCTATGAAATATTTACGATTTAACAACTAAAGGCTACTCCAACCGGTACCAAAAACTTGATRTTGCGGTTTAAGTCGCTTTTTTAAATATTATCACTAAACTTTGGACATAATGAGAAGAAGCACATGGACAGGAAGAATCTTACGTGTTCATTAGTTACCAATTTGTCAAAAGTATGTTGGCTAACCTTTTTCTCCTTTTGTTGCAGTATATTGCTGAGCTTGCTGTAGACCAGCACAATAGATCGAAAGAACAGGTGAAGTTACGTTTAGAACCCACAAAAGATGTTTCGGGATTTTGCACAATAAAATTATTTTTTTTTATAATAATTAAAATTTCAGCATTTATGAAACTCAAAACCCATTTTGATTCAAGAATTCGGCAACACAATTATAAAAAGAATGCATTTGAAGGGTTTTACATATACCGTTCTGGAAAGTAAAAATATGGGCGGCAAAATTTTTTTATTTACGCGGCATTAAATTGACCAAGACATTTGAGAACGGTTTTATAAATACCGTTCTTGATTGGCTTCCAATCCATAACGGTATTTTAAATAACGTTCTGGAATACACAGTTTCCAGAACGGTATTAAAATACCGTTCTGGA
Source organism: Phtheirospermum japonicum (assembly GCA_014905375.1). NCBI lineage: Eukaryota > Viridiplantae > Streptophyta > Magnoliopsida > Lamiales > Orobanchaceae > Phtheirospermum > Phtheirospermum japonicum. The sequence goes on along the minus strand of BMAC01000273.1, from coordinate 190,913 downwards.
TTGTACACTTTCTAGAACATTATTTAAATACCGTTCTGGACTGACTCATAATCCAGAACGGTTTTTCAATAACCGTTCAGGATTGTCTACATTCCAGAACGGTATTTGAATACCATTCTGGAAAATTGTCTATCCAGAACGGTAATTTCAAAAACTGTTCTGGAAAGTCTAATCCAGAACAGTATTTTAAATACCCTTCTAGATGCACCAGGATGTTCTGTTCTAGAATGCAGTTTCTGCACTAGTGCTTGACTATCTACAAACCAAAATACCTCAAAATAACTGGAATAAACATAAAATACAATAATTATGATCAAAATAAGTAAAATAAGCTGGAGATACGGAAATACGAAAATATGCTTAATCTATCCAACATATACCAAAATTAATAACAAAAACTAAATAAAATACGAAAGAAAATCAAGAAAAATCCACGTTAATCAATTAATAGCTAGGTATTTGATATGATGTGGCTCACACATTTGTAATAATGTGTAGGGGCTAAGTGACAATAGGATGGTTAGACCGGGGGGAGTTTGTCGAGCTTGGGAAATGGAGCAAAGGTTGATGCCGAACGTGTAGGAACTTATAGATTAGATTTACCCTCAGGTCATACGCTTTATTTATATAATTATTATTTTTTCCAATCGATTACCAAGAATATTGTTTCCATTCCGATGTTAGACATTGAAGGGTTTTCCTTCCATTTTGCTAATAATAATTATATATTTACACATAATGATGTTATTTATGGAAATGCTCCTCTTGTGAATGGTTTATATGTTCTTGATTGTAGTCATGATATTCTCAATGTGCAAAACAAACGTATAAAGTTAAGTAATGTGAATAATCCACCTATTTATAGCATTATAGGCTTTGTCACATAAATGAAATAAGAATCGCAAGGTTAAGAGAGTTATTCTGCTTAATACCATTTGATCTTGAGTCTTATGGACAATGTGAATCCTGTCTCAAAGGAAAAATGACCAACAAGACATTTTCTAGGAAAGGCATATGAGCAAAAGAGGTGCTTGAGCTGGTTCATACTGATGTATGTGGACCTTTCCCTACTCAAGCTAGAGGCGGTTATTCATACATCATTACTTTTACTGATGACTTCTCTAGGTTTGGACATGTGTATCTTTTGAAACACAAGTCAGAGGCTTTTGAGAAATTTAAGGAGTATAAGTTAGAAGTAGAGAAATAAGTTGAAAAGAGTATTAAGACTCTTCGATCGGATCGAGGAGGATAATACCTTAGTAAAGAATTTCTCGATTACTTAAAACTTCATGAAGTCTAATCGCAATGGACTCCTCCTGCAACACCAAAAATGAATGGTGTTTCTGAAAGTAGAAATCGAGCCTTATCAGATATGGTCAGATCCATGATGAGTTTCTCAGATCTTCCGACATACCTATGGGGGTATGTTGTACTGACTCAAGATATGTTTTGAATAGAGTTCCATCGAATTTAGTAAATAAAACTCCATATGAGTTATGGCATGGCAAGAAGCCAGCACTTACGCACATGCGAACCTGGGGTTGCCCCGCATATGTAAAGAAGATGCTTACTGACAAGTTGGAATCTAAAAGTGAGAAATATTATTTTGTGGGGTATCCTAAAGAGACACGAGGATACTATTTTTATCTTTCTGGAGAATATAAGGTCATTGTTTCCAGGCAAGTGAATTTCCTTGAGGAAGACTATGTCTACAAGGAAAGGAGTCAAATTAAGGTAGAACTTGGAAGAAATTCAAGAACCAAAAGTGACACAGAGATTAAAAACCTGTCTAATGACATGGACAAGAACTTAAGTGGGAGCTTCTGGTCATTCCTACAGTAAAGATTTGTCACTTTAAGGACAATCTTTAACCAGTGGGAGCAATGATAGAATTGACGCAGTAATGCAAAATTTATCAATCGCAACCGATGGAAGACCAAGCAATGGTTGCATAATTCCCTCGCTCAGGAAGTTCATGTTGATGACACTTCTGAGGGATCTGAAAATGCTGAACCATCCAGCACAAAAGAACCTTCTCATGATCAAAACACTGAAATCACTCAACGCATGATAACCAACTTCGTAAGTCTACTAGGTATCATCAGCGACCGAAAAGACTAAACCTCCTTATAGAGGGTCAAGGTGACATGAAGATTTTGGACAATGATGAACCTAGAAATTACACTGAGGCTATGGAGACATGCTCTAGGTTTAGAATTTTTTTGTAACTAATCATCTCAACAA
>BMAC01000273.1:166686-188644 GCA_014905375.1 Phtheirospermum japonicum | reverse complement strand
CTTGAAGAAATTCAAGAACCAAAAAGTGACACAGAGATTAAAAACCTGTCTAATGACATGGACAAGAACTTCAGTGGGAGCTTCTGGTCATTCCTACAGTAAAGATTTGTCACTTTAAGGACAATCTTTAACCAGTGGGAGCAATGATAGAATTGACGCAGTAATGCAAAATTTATCAATCCAACCGATGGAAGACCAAGCAATGGTTGCATAATTCCCTCGCTCAGGAAGTTCATGTTGATGACACTTCTGAGGGATCTGAAAATGCTGAACCATCCAGCACAAAAGAACCTTCTCATGATCAAAACACTGAAATCACTCAACGCATGATAACCAACTTCGTAAGTCTACTAGGTATCATCAGCGACCGAAAAGACTAAACCTCCTTATAGAGGGTCAAGGTGACATGAAGATTTTGGACAATGATGAACCTAGAAATTACACTGAGGCTATGGAGACATGCTCTAGGTTTAGAATTTTTTTGTAACTAATCATCTCAACAAATTCAGTCTAAAAAAAAGATAAAAAATTAAAAAGAGACGAAAATCCTACGCCCTCTCTCCTGCTCTTTTCCTTCTCCTTAGTCGATACCCCTCCGGCTTCACGGCATTTCACCGGTCAACCGCGCGTCATATTTCCAACCCCTTTCTGCCACGTCACCGGCCGCCCGTATCCCCATCATCACAGCCCCTCACGGCGTCACTACCCTGGCATACTCCACCGCCGAGATCATCTACCAACAGCCCTGAAAATGCTCTTTTACCGCCACTGAATCCCATGGATGCCGCTCTAATTCTGACTTTCATCAATCCCGACGCTGCTGCTTCCCCGATGCCAATTCCCATGGTTGTCGCTCCATCGATAGTTTTGCTTGGCCTACAAATGGCTCCCCAACCTTCTTGGCCTATACACGCAGCCAGTTTTACTCTTACGCCAACTCTTGTTCAGTCGGGTGTCGGGCCTCCATCCCCATTGAACCTTTGCCGGCCGATGACCCACCCTGCTTATGCCACCACCTCGGTCTCATGAGGACATACTTAGCCGCCCGTCACGGTTTCTTTGCCTTACTTGCATAACACACTTCAACCCCCTCCGTCGACCACATCATTCTCGCACTTGGCGACCCTGCAACCCCCGTTGTTTCCCATTCGGCCGCCCTTGAAATCAACCGTGCAAGAAGGAGTTTGTTTCGCTTCTCTCTCAACGCCAACTCCCACGCCACCGTTCAACCATATTTCTTCTTCGTCTCCGACCTGGCATCCTCTGGTCGTATCCTTGCCTTCATCTACTCGTAACTGACTCGCACGTATTTGTCATAATTTTTGGTATATTTGACTAGTGATTTAGTTAGACTTGTTAATTTTGGGTATAAGTTGGATTGATTGAGCATATTTTTGTATTTATGTATCTCCAACTTATCTTACCACATTTTATGTTTATTTTAGGTATTTTGAAGTTTATCGGTGTTAAGGTGGACGAATGTGGGCCCGCGAGTGGAGTTTCAAAGAAATTTGGCCCTGATTTGGTATATTACAGCTGACACTGGGTCTGTCATCCACACTGGGTTACCCAGTGTTAGAAATTCTGGCAGAATGATCCCTCCGATCGGACTGGGAGACTATACGATCGGATGTAAGCGTCACAAACTCAGATTTTGTGGAGATTTTCAGTTACGGAAGGGCTATTTGATGTCTACAAAAGGTCAATAACTCAGCCACATTCGGAGACACAAAAATATCACTAGGAATCTATTCTGGAACCAATAATCCCTCGTCCGGTTCGTGACAAACTGGGTCGAGAAGACAATCTCAAACCTCTTGGGGATGAAAACCCATGAGTGTTCTTGAGTTGTTTGTATTTTCCTTTTTCTTTCCAATTTAAAAGGTTAGTTTTTGGATTTTAGATAGATGTTAGATTAGCTATTAATAACCGCTAGAGATGGAGGCTCGTGACAAGCTCCCAGGATTCAGCGAGGTTCATTTCATTCCCAGAAGAGCTGGAGTTAGCAGGGATTTCTCGTAGTTATCGTGGATAGTATTTTCTCGGAATTTAGTAAACTCTAAACCTTGTTCTTGTTAATTAGTTTGGATTTCATGTTGGTAATTCTTGTTTAGATTATGATCTTGTGATATTATGTTTGGATAATTGTTCTTGGTTTCTTATGAACGGTTTCATGAGGATTCGTTTAGCGTTAACAAGTTAATTTGCATTATCATGATTTGGATATTGTGTTTATGATATTGAATTTGTCAATGGATGCTAATTAGAATTTACGGGTCTAGTGCCCGGAATTATTTAGAACCATCGAATGGGATCGTCGAGCGCTTGATCTACGAGTTGGGATTGACAACCCTAACTCGTATACTAAGTTTTCGACGAAATGTCAATCGATCGTGGAGACGATTCTAAGGCCCTATACCCCCATTTTATTAATCTTTTAAAAGTTGAATTACATTATTAATGGTTTTATTAACTTTAGTTAAGTTCTTGCAAAGAGAGTGACGCTCTCTTTGCAAGATTTGTTTTCAATCGTTCGTAGTATTAATCATCTTTTAGATATTGAAATTCTCAAAACAAAAACCCCTTTGTCCGCGTGTTTAGTATCATTTTTGTTATTTTCTCATCCGTAAAACAAACACAAAAGCAACTTCCAATTAGTCTTCCTCGAGAGATCGACCCTAGTTAACTCACCAGTCTACAAGTGACCCTGTTCTCTTGCGGGCGAACTCGATCTCCTTTTCAAACGTAGACGTGTGCTGGTTAACGGGTAATTAATTTTGAAAGGAACATAAAAGTTCTGCTCAAAATTTGGCGCCGTTGCCGGGGAAGGCTAAAGGTTGTAATTTTTGTGTTTGCTACTCGTTATCTTTGTTGATGTTTTTATCTATTTTGTTTGTGTTTCGTGTTCGTTTGTGATTTTTCTTTTTGTTCGTTTTTGTTATTATCTACCGGTGCATTTAATCTTGTGCGTTGAGTGTTGTGATTGTAAGGTACCTTGACGACCAAGATTCAACAAGCCATTTTGAATGAAAAAAAAAAGAGAGAAAGAAAGAATGTCTAACCCGTACGCTTGTTTTGATCTTCGACCGACCACTCAATGGAGTTAAGTGATACGAGACTACGATCCGGATGAGTTCTACTATGAGCAACTCCCGGAGATGGAGATCGAGGATTTGGTTGAAATCTCTTCTTTTGCGAGTGATTATGAAGTTTTGGGTGATAGTGTAGGGGTGTTACCAATTGAGGTTCCGAGTGAGGAAGTTGGCAACTCGGACTTACTTGCTCTTTGTGGAGAAGATGGAGTTATGCTACAGGATTTGGAGGAGGTTGTGTTTGTTGAGCCACATTACGTTATGTCGGATGTTTTGATCAATCTTAACGCTGAGGTGGTAGAGGAGGCAATCGAGAAGGAATGTGGGTTGATCGATGACCATTTTGTCTGTTCAACCGATTTCTTAGTCATTCTGATGGCCGAGCATTGTTCCACGACCCGATCGACTTTTGAAATTTTGTAGTAGTCGATTACTCATGTTTTCGACCTCCAAAACCAGTTGGATATTTTATTTCCCTCATCACGAAGCTTGATCATCGTGCCTACCTTGGTGGTTGTCATCGCCCGCTTTTGCTCTTAGAGAACACTAAGGCATGGTCCGATCATCATTTATTTTTGTAAGTCGTCGAGCAAAAGACGTAAAAAGTTGCACTTCTTGGGAGGTAACCCAAGGTATCATTTCTCTAGATTAATTCAAAAAAAATTCATTTTTGTACATATTCTTGTTCTTGACTAACTTGAGTTGGATTGGTATGGTAATGGTTTGTTGAGTTGTGCAGAAAAAGTGTAGAAAATGATACTTTTCCAGGACATCCGATCGGATTAGAGGAATTGACCGGTCGGACAAAGCACACTGGACTGATGTCCGACCGGATGAGAGAAGATAACCGGTCGGACAGAACACACTGGACCGTTGTCCGACCGGAGTGGTGCAGTGACTGGTCGGATGGAGGCAATAAACTTACTTGAAACCATCGCTCCATTTGTATAGTTCTATCTTTCCCTCTAGTCGACATGGAAACTCAGGCGGGCCCTAGCCCCAGTATTGTATCCCTTTCTATCCCAACTCTCGTTTTTCATTTTTAGTGATTTTGTTATGTGTTTTGTGCTCGGGTGTTTGTATAACCATTTGACCAATTATTCGCATGACAACTTATTCGACATTTTCCTTTTTCCTTGGGTTAATTTTTATAATAGCAATGCGGACATTGCTTACTTTTGTTTGTAGGAGAGGGGAGAGTCGCATTATGCATGCGTAGTCATTTAGGTCGAATGGTTCTGTGTGATTCTTTCTTTTTGACGATGTGCGTATCAACCAACTGTTTTTGTCAACGTTTGTTGAAATCATTCCCATGCTTATTTGTGTTTGTACTGGCTTGCCTGTCGAAATCATGTATTATGTGATATGTCGTTGGAGTCTTTTGAGCTTGTTTAGTGCAAAATTTTTCAAAAACTATATATATATATATATATTTAAAACAACACTTAGTCGTTAGCAATTTTGCAAAGCTTTTTAAAAACTCGATCACCTTGTTTTCAAAAGTTTGAATAAAACCCTAGTAAGGAGCCTTGTGTGTTTATCAACATTTCATGCTTTGATTCGATAAGTGCTTTGAGAAGTCTCTAAAGTTTCATGTGTACATTTGGTGTTGGAAATGACGATGGGCACATATAAAACCTATTTTCGGCCTTATTCATAAATAAAAATCACTAAAAATCCCTAATGAGCCCCCTTGAGCCTTTATTCCGTCTCTTTGTTAGCCACGAGCTTAATTGTAGCTCTTATTTCATTTAAGTTTGTGAGATGAGAGTTTATTTATCATTGGTTCATTGAGATATGAGGATTGCAGGGTGGCAATTAGTGGATGCTATTATAAAAAAAAGGAAAAGGAAAAAGGAAAAAAAAAGAGAAGAGAAGAGAAAGAAAGAAAGAAAAGTATAAAATATATAAAAAATGGAAATTAAGGGTGCTTAAGTTCATAAGAGCATCTAGGTGTTAAAAAAATAAAGCCTATTTATAAAGGCAAATATTCGGGTTTTAGGGTTAGAAATAGCCTTAGCTATAAAAGGCTAAAGATAATGGTATATGGTTGTTTGGGAAGAATGAGGAGCAAAATTATGCTTTATGGTTAAAATTTTAGATTGAGTGAGTTATTGATTGCGTTTGTTCGCAAGTTAGCCAAACATCTTTATATATGACATACCTTACCAAAGAACCTACATTACAACCCTAGAAAGTCTTAATCCGATTCTTGATTAAATGTGCACACATATGCGATGTACGAGTCTTTGATTTTCATGAGTCGTTGAATGCATGTCTATGTTGATCCGAGCATATACACTTACCTTTTGAAAAACACGAGCGAATGAGTGCACCATTATATATATTTTCCTTTTGTGAGGACGCATTCTTTTGATTTCAAGGTTAAAAGGTAACACGAGCTTAGCTTAAGAGTTTTCGACAAAAGTGTTTATATTTGCAAAACTATATTGTATGCACAACATGACTCTTTGATCTAGCTACTTTCATGCTTACGTGGTTTTGATTCTTTCATTTGTTCGAGGACGAACAAACCAATAAAGCATGGGGTGGTTGACTCGCACGTATTTGTCACGATTTTTGGTATATTTGGCTAGTGTTTTAGTTAGACTTGTTAATTTTGGGTATAAGTTGGATTGGTTGAGCATATTTTTGTATTTATGTATCTCCGACTTATTTTACCACATTTTATGTTTATTTTAGATATTTTGAAGTTTTTCGGTGTTAATGTGGATGAATGTGGGCCCGCGAGTGGAGTTTCAAAGAAATTTGGCCTTGATTTGGTATATTACAGCTGACACTGGGTCTGTCATCCACACCGGGTTACCCATTGTCAAAACTCAGTGTTTAAAATTCTGGCAGAATGATCCCTCCGATCGGACTAGGAGACTATCCGATCGGATGTAAGCGTTACAAACTCGGATTTTGTGGAGATTTTCAGTTTAGGAAGAGCTATTTGATGGCTACAAAAGGCTAATAACTCAGCCACATTCAGAGACACGAAAATATCACTAGGAATCCATTTTGGAACCAATAATCCCTCGTCTGGTTCGTGACAAACCGGGTGGAGAAGACAATCTCGAACCTCTTGGGGATGACAACCCATGAGTGTTCTTGAATATTTTTTCATTGTATTTTCCTTTTTCTTTGCAATTAAAAACCTTAGTTTTAAGATTTTAGATAGATGTTAGATTAGCTATTGATAACCGTAGGTGATGGAGGCTCGTGACAAGCTCCCAGGATTCAGCGAGGTTCATTTCATTCCCGGAAAAGCTGGAGTTATAAAGGATTTCTCGTAGATATCGTGGATAGTATTTTCTTGGAATTTAGTAAACTCTAAACCTTGTTCTTGTTAATTAGTTTGGATTTCATGTTTGTAATTCTTGTTTTGATTATGATCTTGTGATATTATGTTTGGATAATTGTTCTTGGTTTCTTATGAACAGTTTCATGAGGATTCGTTTAGCATTAACAAGTTAATTTGCATTATCGTGATTTGGATATTGTGTTTGGATATTGTGTTTATGATATTGAATTTGTCAATGGTTGATAATTAGAATTTACGGGTCTAGTGCCTGGAATCGTCTAGAACCATCGGTAGGGATCGTCGAGCGCTTAATCTATGAGTTGGGATTGACAACCCTAACTCATATACTAAGTGTTCGACGAAATGCCAATCGATCGTGGAGACGATTTTAAGGCCCTAGACCCCCGTTTTATTAATCTTTTAAAAGTTGAATTACATTATTAAAGGTTTTATTAACTTTAGTTAAGTTCTTGCAAAGAGATTAATGCTCTCTTTGCAAGATTTGTTTTCAATCATTCGTAGTATTAATCATCTTTTAGATATTGAAATTCTCAAAACAAAAACCCCTTTGTCCGCGTGTTTAGTATAACATTTTTGTTATTTTCTCATTCGTAAAACAAACAAAAAAACAACTTCCGATTAGTTTTCCTCGAGAGATCGACCCGAGTTAACTCACCAGTCTACAAGTGACCCCGTTCTCTTGCAGGCGAACTCGAAATCCTTTTCAAACGTAGACGTGGGCTGGTTAACCGGTAGTTAATTTTGAAAGGAATACAAAAGTTTGGCTCAGCAACGCTGCTTCATTTTCTGAGCCAATCGCCATCTCTTTGGCTCTTTACCGGCGGTCAGGGCTTTCGAACTGCTGCTTGTCGCGCAAGGCAACACCTTCCATTTTCCCGGCGTGCCTCTGACATCTCCGATCGCCGTCCCTCTGGAATACCAGATCCCTCCCCAGGTCTCTCCTCCAACAGTGGTGCCCTTTTCTTCCGGACCGGCGGCATTTTCTTGAGAATTACGACATTTTTTCTCTCCCTGACGTCACCCCTGCGTCTATTACTGCTGTCAAACCCATGTACTTTTTCTGCTACCCCCTTGATCGTGACATCTCATGAGGATATTCCTAGTCTACCACCAACGTTTTAAAACCATCCCTTTCATCTGCCGCTTTGGAATCTCGAGGCCCACCTTGAGCCTCACCAACCTCCAGGACTTTTCTTGAACATACAGGGCCAAAATTCCCAGCCCAATCCTCACCTTGGGCCCCTCAAAACAACCCCCACACCACCTCTTCATACCCATCCCAATCCCCCCCCCCCCCCCCCCCCCCCTTACACTGAGGCTATGTTACATTGAATCAACGAGGTGGCTTGAATCCATGAAATCAGAAATGGACTCGATGTACGCAAATCAAGTTTGGAACTTGGTTGACTTTCCAGTTGGGGTTAGACCCATTGTTTGCAAATGGGTCTTCAAGAATAAGATCGGTGCAAATGGCAAGGTACAAACGTACAAGGTTAGGTTGGTAGCAAAAGGTTATAGCCAAAGAGAAGGAATTGACTATGATGAAACCTTTTCTCCAGTTGCAAAAATCAAGTCCATTAGGATTTTACTTACTATAGCTGCATACTATGATTACCATATTTGGCAGATGGATGTTAAAATCGCTTTCCTCAATGGTGACTTAGCCGAGGAAGTGTATATGATATAACCAGAGGGTTTTACATTTGAATCAAAACCCAAAGCGGTATGCAAGCTATAAAAAGCCAATTTATGGACTTAAGAAAGCTTCTAGAAGTTAGAACATTTGTTTTGACAAAGCAAAGCAATCGAATAGATTGATTTTTTCAGACAAAGAAGATCCATGCGTTTATAGTAAACACACTTGAGGGAGTATTATTTTTATTATTATATATGTTGATGATATATTGATAATTGGAAATGATACCCTTGTTATGCAATCAGTAAAGGATTGGTTTTTCAACACCTTCATGATGAAGGACATGGGTGGAGCCTGTTATATTCTTGAAATTAGGATCTACCGAGATAGACCTAATAGAATATTGGGGCTTTCATAGTCCATGTACATAGATAAAATGTTAAGACTATTCTCTATGAGAAATTACAACATGGGATACATTCCAATCAGTCATGGTATCAAGTTATCAAAAAAGGATGGTCCTTCTACTGATAAGGAACTTGAGCGCATGTAAAGAATCCCATGCTTCAGTAATAAGATCTATTATGTATGCTATAATTTGCACAAGGCCAGATGTGGCCTATGCACTTAGCATGACCGGAAGATTTCAGTAGAATCACGGGGAAGAACGCTGGAAAGAAATCAAGAGTATTCTTAAGCATCTTAGAAGAAAAAAAATAATATTTCTTAATGTATGGTGGGAAAAAGGAACTGGCAGTTACTGCGTACACTGATGCTAGTTTTCAAATAGACCATGATGTCTACAAGTTACAATCTGGTATGTCGCTACAAAAAAATTAGAATTATCGACGGCCATATCCGTCGGTAAGTGTATTGTCGATGGCTTACCGACGGATCTACGGCATCGGCGAATCCTTTATCAGTAATTTCAATTGCTTATGGATTGTCGACGGCTTTCTGATGGGAACAGCTGCCGGTAAGATGCTGTCAGGATTCTTAATTTTTTTTGAATTTACCGACGGACATCATGTCCGTTGGTGATTAACTAAATAAATAAAATAATTTAATTTTACCGACGGCTGTCATGTCCATCGGTAAATACCTTATAATTTTATTTGACACAGTCAATTCCTCGATCATTTTAACAACATCCGAATTTTTCGTGATTCAAATCCTCGATCTCTAAACTCTTTGTTACAATCATCGTGCCCTGCTTTTTGCACTTGATCAGTTACCCGAGTATCGAATGAATAGTTAATCTCATTATTAATTAGAAATTCATAAACGTGAAAATTTAAATTTAATAAAAAATCTAGCATTTGGGACACGATTAAAAAATCTGATCATAACAATTTCATAAATTTATCCCTGAAATTATTTTTGTGTTGAAAATATGGGGTGAAATGCAAACATGGGTATATTGGTTATTTTGTTGGATTTGATTAGTAGTGGTTGTTGTTCCTAGGTCTCTAGGTTTCTTTATATAATCATTTATGATTACACTTCAACTAACTTATCATACTCTAATTATTTCTTCATTGATGATTTTATTAGCCTCACATCTATGATTTTATTAGTCTCAGTCAGTCAAAAACTGAGGCTAATAAAATCATCGATGTGAGGCTAATAAAATCATCGATGAGTTGACGGTGAAGAAATAATTAGAGTTTCATAAGTTAGTTGAAGCGTGTCATAATGATTATATAAAGAAACCGAGAGACCTATAAACAATAGCTACTACTAATCATAACAAGTCCAACAAAATAACCATATACCCATGTTTCCACATCACCCAACTTTTCCACACCAAAAAATACAGGGAGAAATTCATGAAATTGGTATGATTAGCTTAATCGTGTGTCAAATGCTAGATTTATTATTAAATTTAATTTTTTATGTTTATGAATATCTAATTAATAATGATATTAACTATCTGTTCGATGCTCGGGTAAATGATCAAGCGCCAAAAATAGGGCACTATGATTGTAAAAATGAGCTTAGAGATCGAGGATTTGAATCACGAGAAATCGAGTGCTGTTAAGATGATAGAGGAATCAACTGAGTCTAATAAAATTATAGGCTAAATATTAATTTGGTTGTATTATTATTAATAATTCTATTTTTGGTTATATCATTATTAATTTTATTTTTTTGATATGTGAAAACAAAGAATTTAGAAGAATCGTTATGAATTATTGGAGGTTTGATTATATTTTAATTAAGTATGTTAAATTGTTGTTTTTGTTTTGTTGGTTTGATTTTTCTTATAAATAAGTTTTTCTTTTATGTAATATTTTTATCGTACAAAATAAAATCATATAAAAAATTCTTTGAGCAAACTCTTTATTTGATACTAAATTCCAATGGGTCAAAGGTACGTATTCTAAAAGGGAAAAATTCAAACTTTAGTATCAAACCTCATATTTGATCCTAAATCGAATTAAACAATAAAATTTTATCAAACTCTCTATTGTTCTTACTATATTAATCATACAAAATTAAAAAATGACAATATCAACCAATCAATCACATGTATACAATATTACATAACATATAACATAACACCCACATACCGATCAACACATCATTTCAAAACCACCATCCCCAACAACTTAAAACTTTTTAAAACCACCATCATTTTTTAAAACAATTTTGAAAACTATTATTGGAGGGACGAAACCTCCCGACCGACGCCGTACACCACGTCATCACCGACGTCTACCCAACCAATCACAACATCAATCAATCATAATATATATAACAAAAAACAATAACATACATTAAATAATAACATATATTAAACACAACCTAATTAGCCCTAATTTTATACAAATATTTATAATCGAATCCAAATTATAAATAATTACAAATTAAATCCTAAAATTAAACTTAACTACATAAACGGACCCTAAATCTAAAATCATTCGCAAATGCGTAAATCAAGCATAAAATCCTAAATTGAACCCCCAATTCAATTTCTCAAAACCTAATTCCTAAACTCAAATCAAATTAAGTTAAAAACCTTAAATTAAAAAATATTAAATTTGAATTAAAAGGCTAACATACCTTAATATGTGATTTTGACGGTGCTTCGGATGCGGCGACGGCTGCTCCTCCTTGTGAGCCCTAACCCAAATTTTTGTTGTTGATTTGTTGAATGAAATTGTCCGTTGTCCTGGGGGTGTTTGATTTGTAAATATTTGTGTGTGATTTATGTATATTTTCGCATCTCGTCGTGTGTGCTTTAGTCTGGTTTTAGTCGTATTTTGTCCCGTATTTCCTTATTTTGCATTTTCTTAGCTTTGTCGTCTTTTAAATATTTTTCGTGTTTCTCTTTTATTTTTTATATTATTTTTTTTTCTTTGTTTTAGGGCAGTCGATCAAGCATACGAGCTTTCCCGAAAATCACAACTGGCTAGATTTGACGAAAACACGACTCGAACCTGTAAAGCACAACCATTGATAGACGCATGCATCGATTTTGATGTTCTTGATTCGTAATTGTTTCTCTTGACTTTTTCATGATTTCATGTTATGTAATTGTTAGAAATTCATATGATTATAATTTATTTCTTCAAAGTTCATTATCATTTGTTACGTTCCTCCAAGCTTTTTGTCAAATCATGTTCATGTTGCGGTGGATTTGAATTGCTGCGTCTCTTGATGATTGTTGGTTAGATTTTACGGGTTTAGTGCCTAAAATTATTTAGAACCATCAATTGGGATTGTTGGGTATTTAATCTACAAGTTGGGATTGACAAACTCAACTGGTAGATTAAGTGTTCGATGAAACTTCAATTGATCGTGGAGACAGTTCTAGATCCCTAGACCCCTATTTTATTAATAATTTCAAAGTTGTTGATTTCATTGCTTGTCATTTAAATCGCCGTCTTAGATATTAGAACTTTCAAACCAAAATCTGACTGCGTGTTTAGAATAACTTTTTCATTGTTTTCTCATTCGTGAAATCAAACATGAGAATCACTTCCGGTTAGTCTTCCTCAAGAGATCTGACTCGGGTCAACTTGTCACTTACAACCACTCTGTTCTCTTGTGGACGATCCTTTTATTTTAATAAAAAGTAAGTATTAAAAAGTCTGACTCAGTGTTTATATGAAGTTTACCGACGAACATGATTCCGTCGGTAAATCCGCTGGTAGCAAAATCTGGGATTGCCGATGGACAAGATTCCATCGGTAAATACAAATCGGTGTTTCCGACGGACATCTTTCCGTCGACAATTATATTCGATTTATTTTTATTTTTTTAAAAACTTGCCGACGGACATTTTCCATCGGCATATTTGGCGGTCTTTTTGCCGCCAACTTCCTGAGAACTTGCCGATGGACATATACACCGACAATCCATTTTCGTCGGCAGTCTGTCGGTAATTTGTGTCTTCGATAATACCAGACTTTTATCGACAGGTAGCTGCCCGTCGGTATTCTCCGTCGACAATTCCATTTTTTTTTTGTGGTGTGTCTTCATTTTCAATGGTGGGGTAGTGAGTTAGAATATTTCTAAGCAAACTACTACCGCAGATTCGGTTACCAAAGCCGAGTACATTACTGCATCAGAAGGAGCTAAAGAAGTCTCAATAAATGAGTTCTTGAAAGAATTAGGGGTAGTTCTTAGCGTCAGTAGTCCAATGCCGTTGTATTGTGACAACATTGGTGTTGTTGCACAAGCTAAGGAACCGAGATCCATGAATAGAAACAAGCATGTACCAAAACACTACCACTTGATCAGAGAGATAGTGGAGAAAGGAAAATTAAAATAGAGCGTGTTCCCACAGAAGAAAAATTGGAAGACCCTTTCATCAATCCATTATATTCTAGAAAACATGATGAGCATTTTGTAAATCTAGGTATTAGATATGTAGGGTGATTGACTCTAGGCCAAGTGGGAGATTGAAAGTATAAATGTCCTAAAGACAATTATAAATAAAAGATATTGTATCTAATCACAATTATTTATCTATTATTATATATGAGGCATTTCATATATTGAAATATTATTTTGATTATTTACAATTACTCATTTAAATTCTCCCATAAGTTAATGTTGTCATTGATATGGTTTGATGTACGTGATAGAACCTTACTCTTAAAATAGCCTCAACTAATGAATATCAAGATTGAAATACTGATAATATAATATATGTCGGCATGTGGTTTGCATCACATTCTTGGTGAATGGATTTAGTCTCATGACTGTGAATAATGGTTATTCATGATGGACACATGGATACTTTAGAGAGTATTGGTAAGCAGTATTGATAAGTTATTTATTGTATGTCTATAAATTTATCGGTGTATAAAGCATGTGATAATCCTTTGAATTAAGGTCAATATGCACCTTGTTTACTGAGTTATGTACTTTGACCATGACCCATGCTTGCAATCCTTTTCGGGGTATATAAGCATGTGATAATCCTTTGATTTGAGATCAATACGCACCTTATTTACTGAGTGATGCACTTTGACCATGACCAATGCTTGCACTCCTTTTTTGGGTAGATATCGCTTGTGTTGGGTACATCATGATGTATATGAAGGTGGTAGTTGAGCCAAGAAATAATTCATTTCTTATTGAAATTTCGAGAGAGATCACTCATAATCTCTATATATTAGGTTGACTAAAGTCATTGGCCAATGCAAGAGACATATTCAATATTGTAGTTGAGTATGGTCTAGTTGTCCACTAATAAAGATGAGATAAATAGATAAGCCATTGAGATAGATACTTGGATAAAGCTTAAGTTTTATCGAGTGATTCGAAATTAAAGTAATTTCACCAAAACTTTGTATAAAGATCATAATTCGCTAAGTTAAAGTGAATATATTAAGTTCGTCCAATTAAGCCGTTTAGGAATTTTGTTTGAATCATCATTAGATTGATGTCATATATAAAGGCATATATAGTCACACTGTATGCGATTACTTTTTCGACTTAAGAGTGTATCAAAAAGTAATAAATATTCAATTTTGAATTGTAATATTTAATTGATTATTGATTATGATGTTTATTTCTATGGGTTTGAATCACATTCTAACTAAGGATTATTTTATAGAAATTATTTAATTATATTAAATTGGATTTGGATTCAATTATCTATGTTATATTAATAATGGTACTTGGGCCAAAACTATTTTGGGTCCATGTCTTAGACAATCTAACACTTTTTAGGATTAGAGTTCTCTTATATACCTAACATAAATATAACATAAAGTTATAGAGAAACATCATAACAAACCTCTTAATTTTGAGATTGAGAGATTTCTTAATTTTTTTTCACGATAGCAATACACTGAATTTGGATCTTGCAGTCGGAGAATTAATTATGTGAATACATTAGTATTGAACTTCGATCTGGATTTACTGTAAGGTTTTCACGCATTCTCTTAATTTTTTATTGTAAATATATATTCGTTCAAAGTAGGAATCAGTTGAGTATAAGAAAATTTAAAACTTCTGCTATACAAGCATAGTACCTATATCAAGTCTAGTGAATTCCAAAATAGTTAACATAAAATCTGTGACTGCTCAGTATATCAAGTCTAGTGAAGAATTATCATCTTCTAGAATTAATTTACGTAATAAAAGTGAGTTTCTTGTTTATTTTAGTACAAGTGCTTAGGGATAGCGACCGCTTATACATGCTTTTAGAATTTGTAGGAAGAGACATCAAAATTTTAAATTATAGAGAATTCTTCATCATTTTCTTCCCAAGTGAACATAAATATCTTTCATCAAGAATTACCGCATGGGATTTTGATTTGCAACTTTATTGTTTCTCTGTCTTTTTTGGACCTAAAAGATAATATTTAAACAACTGCTTTAATCAACAATGAGCTCCTCGTACGAATATCTTGCCACCATCGTCGCACAAAGGGTTGTACTTGGACTATTCTCAAAAAATAAATTCAAGTGAGGATAGAAAGAGAGATTAACTTTTATTGGTTCGGCGTGCAATCTAAGTAATCATCTGTAGTTAAAGTTACTTTTTGAATTGAGGCCCGGGTAAGACTTACGTGAAAATCTGGAATTTCTCGGATCGAAGTGGCAGAAAACTCGATTGCTTTTGATAATGTGGTCGAGAAAAAAAAAACAATCATTTACTAGAAAATTTTTAGTAGAGGACCCAAATATTTATTTATTTATTTTTGTCTTGATATAGGGTTCGTTTGGGCACCCGATTTGTCTTTCTCTTCCCCTCCTCAAGTTTTGGCAATTTATTAGGTGTACCTTGTTTTAAGTGATGATACATGATAATTATACGTGATGATATGTGATAGTTATACGTGATGATATGTGTCAAAAATTTAGAGTTTAGGGTTTACTTTTCCATTTAAGGGTTTAATTTTACATTTTAGGGTTTAGTATTCAATTTTTAAGGTTTAATGTATCATTTTAAAGTTTAGTTTTTTATTTTTTTTATTTGATTTTCCATTTTAGGGTTCGAGAAAAATCTATCATTTTGCCAGTTATATGTGATAATATGTGGTAGTTATATGTGATGATATGTGTCAGTTATATGTGATGATATGTGTCAGTTATATGTGATGATATATAATAGAAATTTAGGGTTTAGAGTTTAATATTTAATTTAAGGGTTTAGTTTTTTATTTTAGGGATTAATTTTTTATTTTTAGGGTTTAATTTTTTCTTTTAGGTTTATTTTTTTAAATTATAGGATTTTAGATTTTAGATTTAGATTTCAATTACTTGTGATTATATGTATCAGTTATATGTGATGATATATGACAATTATATACGATGATAAATTAAATTACAGGTGCACCTTACAAGGTGCGCCTGGGTCCATGGTATACTATCTCCTCAAATTTTAGTCCCAGTTTCGCTTTTGTTTTTCAACTCGAGCCCAATTTTACTATCTTTCTCAATTGGAGCTTGACGTGAGTCTTCATTTAATTTGAGAATAAAAAAACACATTTCGAGTCTCGTACTGAACATAAAAACAAAATCTGAGTTTTAGTTTCAGAAAAAAAATAAAACTTAAATCCTAAATTGAAAACTTTGAAAAATTAAACCCTAAATTTAGGTAAAAACGAAAACTTAATCTGTATCAAATTTTCCCTTTTTACTATTACATTCGATGAAAATTCATATCCTAAGTTGGGAAACTTGGAAAAATTAAACCCTAAATTTAGATAAAAACTAAAATTTGATCTATATGCAATTTTCCTTTTTTACTTTTCTTTGATGAAATAATCTAAGAAGAAATGACCCTAGTCCCTATTAGGCTGCAAATGAACCAGTCTCCAGCGCGTTATTCGAATCTCGATTCGATAAAAACTCGTTCGGTCTCGTTTAAATTTTATTGTTAAAATAAACCAACCAAACTTAAGCTCAACATTCGGCTTGTTAGCGAGTTCGTTACTAAGTTCATGTCAATTGAACTAACAGTTTGATTTTTAATTTTAGTTTTGATATGTGCTTATGAGAAATACATAAATATTTTTTTAAAAAAAACTTATTTGTTTGAAGATTATTGTAAATATATTTAAAAATACTTTATTTTATTTTTGTTATAAAGTGGAGAATAATTTAATTTATAATTATTATATTTACTGAGATAGTTTAAACTCAAAAAGAATTGTAAGTCATAATATATTCAATTAAAAAAGCTAGAGCTCGGTAATAAAGTAATCAAGTTCAACTCTCCCAGAGTTCAATTCAAGGCCTTAGTAATGTTTTCTACTAGGGATATTGATTTGTCGAAGGTAATTAATTATAAGTTTGATCCATAGAAGTCTTTGTGCGTTTTACCTAATTATTATATTCCACTAGGAATTTTTTTTTTTTTTAATTGTTGTTGCAAATATTATAATTACAGATTGAGAGCCGGCCATGGAGAAGATGGCATTTGAGGGTTGTTGATGACTCTAACAGTGTGCGAGTGATACACGAATATCTGTTGGGTGCTGATCAAATCTTACTTGCAAATACTTTGACTACCTATTTTACATTGATTTTGAAGCTTCTAGGACGGAGCCTCGTGCCCAATAAGTGGTGGGACATCTTTAGGTTAGTCTTTTTTTTTCTTTATTTATTTAAATATAATTGTGACAATAATGATGCATTGCCTGTAACCTACACTAGTATAGACACCCACAATTACCCGCAATTACGCGGATATTGATAAGAAAATTATAAAAATCTAATTTTTTTTTAAAAATAAGTTCAAAAAGTAGACATTAAATATAAAGTGAAAAAATAATGTTCACTTTAAATCTAAAATCTACTTTATACACGATATTATTAATATGCAGATGCCGAAAAATAATTTATCAAGTTCAAAATCTGAATTATTATTCACTTTAAATTTTGAGAAAAATATATTGTATACCACATTTACTATTTTATTTTATATTTTACATTGAAACAAATAATCTTGAACCATTTACGTCTCTTAATTCTCAATAAGTTCAAATAGGCTCAATTAGACAAAATTTGTTAAAATTTACCAAGATATTTATTGAAATGAAAACGACTCTATTTTTCAAACAAAGAGAAACATATAATTTAGATAAAATATTATAAACGTTTCATATATATATATAATCGTTTATATGTATATGGATACTATAATATTTATAAAACTACGTAGATTGTGTGAAATAATATAATATAATAATATATCTGGTAACATAATTAAATATGTTTTTCTATTTAAATTCAATTGCCAAATCAAATTTTTGAGAATTATATTCTTACTAATTATATATTTGGTTATATAATTAATTATTTTTAATATGTTTTTCTATTTATAAATATGTGTGTGGGTGTATGTATATAAACGTATATATGTATATGGATACTATAATATTTTAAATAGAATGTCAAATTATAAATGAAAATGTGATAATCAGTGTATGAGGATTATAATTTTTTTTATTGTATGAATTAGTATATATTTGGAAACATAATTAATCAAATGTGTAGTAATTATGACGGTAGTGTAATTCGAAATGTAATTAGTTGTATATATCATTAAAACCCTTAATCGTGTGTGTGTGTGTGTGTGTGTGTGTATATATATATATATATATATATGTGTGTGTGTGTGTGTGTTGTGTGTGTGTGTGTGTGTGTGTGGAATATATTTGTTAATAAATATAATTATCATAAAATTTAAAATACTAATACTAATAAATTGACAAAAATTGGGGAGACGTGATATCTCATATTCAGGATAAAGGGAATATTATAATAATTGAAAAACTACTTTCAAAAATACAAAAATATAATAATCATATACAATTTTGATTAATAGATTATAAAATTAATATTAAAAAAATAATAACATTGTTAATATTTTTAGGGGCCGAAGTGGTTTCTATTAAAGGATTTATTTTTTTGCGAAGGTTGTATTTTTGGAAAAATCTCAAGTAATAATAGAAGACATTGACCAAATAGTATTAGACGCCTTAATTTATGGTTTTAATTTTGAAGATAATCTATTTATATTATTAATAGTATTAGACGCCTTAATGAAGGTTAATAAAATCTTTTAAAGATATGAACACAAATTTTTTAATAGTCATTTCCGAATTGAAAGAAAGATAAATTACCAGATTAACACACAAAAAACAACGAGTGGGTCTCCTGTGTGATTGTCACACGAATCTTTTTTTATGTGACGAAGCCCAAATTCAAACTCAACCCGGATCCATTAAATCAACTTGGGTTAATATATAAATTTAAAAAAAAAATTCTTTTCTCTCCCTTCTCCACCCCAAACGCAACCCGCCGTCTCCCATCTTCTCCCCATTCCCGTCACAGAGCAGCAGCCGGTCGCACCTCCATTGTGCAGCCGTCGTCCGCAATTGATTGCTCCATCCATCAATCCATTTAATCATCGTCGCAAGAAAATCGCCAAAACACCCAATCCAACCCCACAAAACCCCACGCGCCTCCATAACTTCAACGCACCGGACGAATCCATCGGAGGGCTCCCGCCAGCCACAGGGCTATTCGCCGCCACACGGTTGGTCGGCGGCTCTTCCTTGCCTTACAATGACTTCTTCGGTTTGTTTTTCTCTCCCCGATCTACGCCCAGCCCTAATTCAGAAAAAACAACTCATCGCCGATTTATCAGAGCCTCCGCCACGACCCGACCGTGAAATTGCTACGGATATTCAAGTAATTGATGTGGATTTAGTACCTGAAACGGAAAATATTAGTTTGAATATAGATATTGTGGTTCGTTTGGACGGAGATGATGAAGAAATCCCTAATTTCGAAGCTGTAAATGAACACGAAATTGAAGAAGGTAATTCTATACATTTTTGTTATCATTTTTTCAAAATTCTATGCTGTTTTCTGTTGTAAATTTTTAGCAGTAATTTCTTTGTCAAAAACTGTCACTTTCTGTCCAAAACGTTGTCACTTTCCTACATATTCCAGTCACTTATCATTCTTTTCGAAATTATATGCTGTTTCTGTTGGAAATTTTTAACAGCAAATTATTAGTTAAAAACTGTCACTTTCATTTGCAAAACGTTGTCACTTTTCTACATATACCAGTCACTTATTAGAGATGATATATGTTGCTGTAGATGTGGCTGGTTCTCTCTTGGATTTGAGGAGAAAGACGATTAATGATATGCATGAGTTGTATAAGAAACATGGTCGTGCGCTTGGCTTCAGTGTTCGTAAATCAACTTCTAGAAAAACTGACGATGGAGTTGTGACCGAGCACTACTTTGTGTGCTCTTGTGAAGGGTTCAGGAAATCCGGGACATTAAAGAAGAAATGTCCTATCACGCGCACAGGATGTGCTGCTTCACTGAGGGTAAAATTAAATGATGACGGTTGGTATGTAGTTGTTGAACATAAGACAATACATAATCATCCGTTTACAAGAACAGAGTGGGGCCACCTACATCGTTCCGAGAGAAAAATTACAGCTGAGAAAGGGAAAGTAATACAAGATATGGTGTCTTCTGGAATGAGACCGACTGATTTTTATCGTTATATGGCCCACGAAGCTGGTGGAGATGAAAGTATTGGTCACACGATCAAAGACCACTTGAATTTTGTGAATCGTTTGAAAATGAAAGAAATAGAAGGTGGGGATGCACAGACCCTTGTTGAGATTTTACAGCAACAACAAGATGATGAGGAGGAATTCTTCTTTAGGGTTAAGTTGGATGAGGAGGCCAAATTAACTAATGTGTTTTGGAGGGATTCGATGATGAAAGAAGACTACGAATTATTTGGAGATGTTGTGATATTTGATACGACCTATCGAACAAATAGATACAATTTGATTTGTGCTCCAATAGTCGGCGTTAACCATCATCGGAAAATCGTTATGTTGGGGTATGCATTTTTGTCGAATGAGAAAATGGAATCGTTCGAGTGGCTCTTTGAAGTTTTTAAGAAATCCATGGGAGGGAAATCTCCTGTCACTATATTCACTGATCAAGATCAAGCAATATCTAATGCGATAGAAAAGGTATGCATTTCCTGTTGCTTTTTAATTTCTCTATCTGCTTTTATTTTTAAAACTGTCACTTTTCTAATAATGTCAGTCACATTTGTTTAAAGAAAGTGTCACTTTTCTCTACACTCTATCACTGGTATTTTTATTTTGAAATCATCAGTTTTAGGGAAAACAAATTTTTTTACCACAAAAAGTGACACTTTCAATGTTAGAAAGTGACTGTAATCATAGGAAAAGTGACAGTTTTCTGATACTTGTATGAGATAATTATTCTTTTTTTCCACATGTAGGTTTTTTCTCGGGCAAAGCACAGGCTTTGCCAATGGCATTTGTACCAGAATGCTATAAGTAGGTTTGGACAGTTGAAATCAAACAATGCCTTTAAAGAATCATTTAATAAATGCTTGTCGGGATGTATGGATGAGCATGAGTTTGAGTCATGTTGGAGTCATATGGTTTCAACGTATGGATTGGAAGACAGATCGTGGTTTCAGCGATTGTACGATCTAAGGGACAAATGGTGCACAGCCTTGAACAAAGACTTCTTCTCTGTCGGGATGCTTTCGTCGCAAAGAAGTGAGAGTACGAACAACGTAATTGTATTAAATTCAAAGAAGACAACGAGTTTAACTAGATTTTATGGGATTTTCAAGAACCTGGTCAAGAATTGGAGGAAGAATGAAACAGATGATGAGTTCCAGTCGTCAAGGTCAATTCCGGCAACTGTCCTGCCGTTAACTGGGATGTTGAAGCATGCTTCCGAGGTGTACACATTGAGAGTGTTTGAAGAATTTGAAGCTGAATATATTGCAATGTTGTCAACAAATTTTGAAGAGTTCGATCGCGATGAGATAATAACTACTTATAAAATTTCTGCTCACAATGGAGATGGGGGCGTCGTGTATGTGATGTTTGCAGCTGCTAGTAACTTGATCACCTGCTCTTGCAAGAATTTTGAGGAACGTGGCATCTTGTGTTGTCATAGCTTAAGAATACTTCACAACCATAATTGTAAGAAAATCCCAGGAGTGTATATACTGAAAAGGTGGAAAAAAATTGTCAAATCTCATATTTGGGACAGATTAAAAAGCACAGCTCGGGGGAGTGGAGAGGAAAATGGAGAGCCTGCTGATGCCATTCCTTGGCGTCATGACATGTCGCGAAGGTATTAAAATCTAGTGCTGGAGTGCCAAGGAAACAAGGAAGCAAGAAAAATCATCGAAGAGGGTTACATTAGAGATTCTCTTGCCGTTTCTGCCTTGAAGAATTTACCACAACCAAACGAATCTTCTAATGTTTCAAGTTCGTCGACTATGTGTTTGGATCCCGCTCGATCTGTTACAAAGGGAAGAAGTAAAAGGAAGCAGGGGCATATTGAGAAGTGCAAGAAGAAGAAGAAAACTACTAATGTTCTTGAAAACAATCAA
>BMAC01000273.1:136224-149668 GCA_014905375.1 Phtheirospermum japonicum | reverse complement strand
GGGGTTATTGGAAATTTGGGGATTCAATTGAAAAGGGTTATGAAGCTGGGGGGTCAATCAGCAAATTTGGAAAATGGGCTGGATTTAAGATAGGGATTTCAGCCCTAATCCCTAATTTCTCCTCTCCCCCGTCTCTTTCCCCTTCCATTTCTCCCCTTTCTCTTCTTCACGCGGAAATCGGCGCAGCTACGGCCGGCCACTCGACGGCGATCGGACGGCGCAGCACCGACCGCTCAAGGCAAGGCGATTGTCTGGTTCAGGGGGGGGGGGGGGGGGGCTCCGGTGCTTTGCCGGCTGGATTTCGGAACTGTAGGCAGCGCTGGACTTTGAGCGATTTCGCCTTCTCCAGAACGGCTTTGAAACACAAGAATAAAATTACCTCTTGCGGCTGCTTACAGACGAGAGTTGTATAAGTTGATGCTGAATAAGATTTTCTTTATAAACCAAACTTAGGATTTAATTAAGGAAGGTTAGGGTGGAGTCTTGGAGGGTTTGGGCTTGTTCGTTGGGCTTGGTTTTCAAGTYCGAAAAGAAAACGATCCACTAGWCGGCTTAAGTTTAAAACTAAATGATTTCRTGAAYGATCCAATAGTACTTTAAATTATTAAAATAACTATAATATAAAGAAATAAATTATAATATTTTTAGAAATCAAAATTATTTTAAAACTAAAATCTATTAATTTGATTATAATAAGATTTTAAATTAATTTTAGATAATTTATGTAGAATACAACTTTAATATAATAGTCTTTAAAATTGAGGTATTATATATTAAACAATCGCACTAGAAATTTTTATTATATAGAGTTTTTTGAATCAATTAGAACTAAAAGTATAAAATAATTTATAGTGACGAGTTTGGGACTAAGATTATTTTTAATACATGATTGTAATTAATATATATATGCATTGGATGTATGGATGTTACACTTACCTTAAGCAAAGGATCAACCTTATTAAATGTTATTTCTGCTAATGCAATACCAGCCACTATCCCATCCTCCTTTGCCCGAAAATGAGCTTCAACTTTCGTTTCATAAGGAATTGTTGTTTTACAAGTTACATCACCAATATTTTAATATAAAAATCATATTTTATTATTACTCAAAATCTCAAATACATCACTTTTTGATCAAATAATGACCCTAATTCTCATGTAAATTTATCAATTAAACCTGCACATCCTTAGCAGATATATGCCACAATGATTAACTGCAAAAATTAGAAAATTCATATTTGAAACTAAGACCCTCTTCCTTAGCAAACTGGATTTTAAAAAAAAAAAATTCTATTTCGGAATAAGTAGTTATTAAGCTAAAAGAATTAAAACAATTTGAATATATAAAATCTGTAAAAAAAATTGTGAAACTCCAGCTCGATCACTGACGTCCACAGAGATTGCCAGGTATATAACACACTTGAGATCATAAGTTGGGTGCGTCAAAGGCTTCAACGCCAGGCACCTCCGCCGGATTACTTTTTAACGAAAAAAATGAAAAACCAAAAAAAAAAAAAATGAATAGAAAAGGATGAAAACACAAACTGTGGGCAATAATCAATTTCAGCCTTGGACCCATTCCAAAACCCAAACTTTGGTTTCTCTTTCAACCTTAAAAAAACATTCAAAAACTTCAACATAAAAAGAAAGATAGAATGAGAATAAGATATGAATTAAGAACCTTGCGTTGATAGGTTTCTCTCTTGATAAAACCATTTGGATCTCAAATTAGTTATAAAAATACACTTTTTAAGTGAAAAAAAGTAGTTATATTTCCACCATAATAGTTGAAGGAAAGATAATGCAAGAATAAAACCATTTCGGCCTTTTGTGAGAAATATAAGAGCAGATGATGTAAAGGGTAAAAAAAAAAGTATTGAACTTAGGTAGTTTGCTCTATTTCCTGTGCAAGAGCAAGTGATACACATCACATGGTTAAGGGGCACAAGCAACTCAGCTTACTCTATCTTAGTTGTTTTACTCTCTTTCACAGAGCAAAACATTTAAAAAATAAATGAAAAGAAAAACATATTAAAAACTCACATTATCATAGGACATTTTTTTCATAGTATATTGTTTAGTACTATATGATCTATACATGAGAAATAAAATTGCTAAAATGGAAAACCAATAAAAACAAACTTCACATATTATTGTATAAAATCCTCGATCCAGTCGGGTTCATGTTTGAAAATATTTAGAAAAATAAATGAAAATAAAAACATATTAAAAACTCGCATTATCATAGGACATCATTGCATAATATATTTGTTTAATACTATATGATCTATACATGAGAAATAAAATTGCTAAAATGGAAAACCAATAACACCAAACTTCACATATTGTTGTATAAAATCCAGATCCAGTCGGGTTAATGTTTGAAAATGCATTTTCACGAGTTCATTTATAATCTAACACTTAGACCAACATTTCTAATTAAATCAATAACCAAAGTTAAATATATCATTTCAAGGTATGTATGTCCATCATGTTCTCAGTTATGATACTTATGTTTTCACAATTTCGACGTTAGAGTTCTCAACAGCTTTCAAATACTGTTGAGGATTTTTATTCTTGGCAATAATTCCTATTTTGTTATTTGCTTTTTTTAGGTATAAAATTAATTAGGAACTCTAGATTGTGTTTCCTAGTTTATTTATAGGACTTTATTTTACTAGATTGTGTCTAGATTTTAGTATGCTTATTTACCAAGTTTAGAATACTAAGATTGTCTATTTAAGACAAGGGATTACTAAACTTGGTTGGATGTTCTTTACGCACGGGATTTTTTGAAGCAGAGCACGACGCAACGCAAGACACATGAGCAAGAGAAGAACACGAAAACTACTTGGAGCCATTGTTCGATATTGACAAGCTATTTGAAGTTGCGTGACCAACGGAGAAGATCTTGTTCAACCTAGGCGACAAGTATATAGTATCATGTGTTTTGATACTTTAGTTTTCATATATTACTTAATATTTTTGTATTGATCGAAAAATAAGAAAGTAATATAGTTTTCGGGTTTGTACACCCAAGTTCACAAGTACTTTTGCTTGTGAAATGAATTTGTTATATCGTGTTCTTAAGTTTTACTTCTGCTGCATAATTTTTATTTTACTCTGGTCGATATTGGTATTCAGTGTTGTTTAACATTGATAACAACACCGTAAATATGAGACTTATTTTTAAAAGCAAAGACCTTTAAATTTTACAATTGGCATATAGAGCGGGTTACTTAACCTTTTAAGTACTGATCCTTATTTTTAGGTGCTATGGATGCTCAAGGCAACCCAAGGCCTCTGATTCTCAATGGGGAGAACCATTCTCTCTGGAAACAGAGGATGCGGTGGCACTTAAAAAGCATTGAAAAACGTGTATGGAAAATCGTCCTTCTTGGATGGGAAAAGCCACGTTTTACTGATGGAGAAGGCGATACCTTTCCCAAAAAGGAAGTATATTGGACTCCTGAGGAAGCAGCTGCTGCAAACTAGAATTCCAACTGCATCAATACCTTGTGCAGCTATGTAGATGCAAGTTACTACAGAGTCATCAAGAATTACGAGTCAGCAAAGGATGCATGGGACGCACTTCAAAGTGTGTATCAAGGAACTGCGAGCGTGAAGAAATCAAGGCTGAGAATGTTGATGTCCACTTTCGAAGCAATGAGAATGGATGAGAAGGAGTCGATCATGGACTACGCCATGAGATTGTCAAACGTCACAAACGAGTGCAGAGAACTTGGTGAATCAATAACTAACTCTCGTTTTGTAGGAAAATTGATGAGATCTATTACGAAAAAATATAATATGAAGGTGGTTGCCATAGAAGAATCTAAATATGTTGATAACATTGAGTTCAACACCTTAGTTGGAAACCTTAAGCAATATGAGATGGAACATCTTGGTTCCAACTCAATAGAGAAGAAAGTTGCTTTCTCCTCCGACGCTAATCCAGACAACGATGATGATGAGGAGGAGTTTGATTTCAATGGGATTTTGAAAAAGATGGAATCCACTACGCTTGAAGAAGGCGAATTGTCGTTTGTTACCCAGCGTTTCAATAGTTTCTTGAAGAAGAAGAAGAATAGACTTGGAGGTTCAAGTACGAAGACCAGGACACAAGTATCTACGCCAAAATTTAATGGGCATACTCTTCCCAGATCTCAGTCCACTACTTCAATACCAAATGTATCCAACCCCTCGAGACCACTCAGTGAGGTGCAATGTCATGAATGTAAAGGTTGGGGACACTACAAGAATGAATTTTCTAATACCCTTAGGAAGAAAAGCATGGTTGCTACTGACTTCACTGAGGATGTCAATGATTCCAAGTCAACTGAACCTGTTCCATCTTTATTTACTCATGTTGTGTGGGACGATGACGTCCATGTTGATATCCTTGAAACTAACATCGTGTGCTTGAATTCTGAAACTACTGATTACCATAAGGAGTACGAGCTGCTAAGTGTTGAGCACCAACAACTGTTTGTCAGCTGGGGAAAACAGGTACTCAAGGTCAAGGATCTCATGAAAGAAGTAGAAAAAGTGACCAAAGAAAAGGATGATCAGCTTGACATAATTGTCCGTCTGGAAACATCTCTTACCTAGAAGGATGCTGAATTAGAAAAGACGAAAATCGAGTTGACAAAGGTCCAAGGAACCATATCAAGTCTGAACAAAGGCAAGGCGAAGCTTGATGAAATCTTAGAGATGAGCTTCCCAGAAACCTCGAAGCATGGTATTGGATATAAATCGAATCAGCCGTCACATTCCTCAAGTCAAGAGCAGAAATCACCCAAGAGGCACAAGAAGAGAAGAAGACAGTTCATGTGCCATCATTGTGGCGAGCCCGGACACATTCGGCCTTTCTGCTGGAAAATCCTTGGTGAGAGAAGACACTTTCAGAGAACTAATGCGGCTACTATATCCAATGTTGGTTTCCGTTATACCAACATCAATACCAACACCATGTTCAAACAAGTGTGGGTCAAGAAAAATAATGTAAAGTGCAATATGATTCATACCTCCCTGAAGTCCCCACATTCCTGGAGCCTGGTATTTCGATAGCGGATGCTCCAAGCATATGACTGGGTCAGAGGAGCTACTTTCCAATATTATCAGATTTAGAGGTGGAAAGGTAAAGTACGGTGGAGGTGCAAATGGCCAAATTGTTGGCCAAGGAACTCTCCATGTTCCCAGTGTCGTAACCTTGGAAAATGTGCTGTTGGTAGAAGGACTTACTGCAAATTTGATCAGGATAAGTCAACTGTGCAATGGAGGCTTTAGTGTCAAATTCAACCATAAGAAGTGTGAATTCTATGAGGAGAATGGTCCATGTATCCTTATCGGACAGAGGACTTCAGATAATTATTATCAAACCAACAGTGATGCGTTTTGCAAGTTATCTCAACTAAGTGATGCTGAGGTGTGGCATCATAAACTGGGGCATGTCAACTACAAGATGATGGATAGGTTGGCCAAAGAAGAAGCAATGACTGGGCTTCCTAATCTAAACACCAAGATCATTCCTGTTCGTGAGGCATGCCAGAAAGGAAAGCAGGACAGAGTACGACATCCAGTCCAGCAAAGTCTTACTACATCTTCTTGATTTGAACTCCTTCATATGGATCTCATGGGTCCACTTGAGATCGAGAGCCTTCTTGGTAAGAGGTATGTTTTAGTCATTGTCGACGATTTTTCTAGGTTCACTTGGGTAGAGTTTCTAAAAGAAAAATCTGAAACTTTTGAGGCTTTCAAAAAACTTGCAAAGAAGCTATGTGTAAGGTTCAATGTGAACATTGGTAGGATTAGAACTTATCACGGTAAAGAGTTTGAAAATTCATCTTTCTCTAAATACTGCACTTCAGAGGGGATAAGTCATGAGTTCTCTTCACCTATTACTCCACAATAGAGTGGCATAGCCGAGCGCAAAAATAAGACTCTTGCTGAAATGACTAGAACTATGCTCATTTCAAATAGCATAGCAAAACGTTTTTGGGCTGAAACAATGAACACTGCATGTCATTTTACAAATAGGGCTTATTTTAGACCAGGGTCATGTGCTACTCCCTATGAGTTGTTGATGGGTAAAAAATCGAACTTGAGCTATTTTCATGTGTTTGGATGTATTTGTTATGTTCTCAATGATAGAAATCATCTAGCTAAACTAGACTCAAAAAGTGACAAGTGCATTTTCATGGGGTATTCCCAAAATAGTCATGCATATAGGTTGTTTAACCTTAGAACTTGAAGCATGTTTGACTCAGTAAATGTCAAGTTCGATGATCTAACGAGTGGAGTCAAACCTACAGAGGATAATGATCTAGTGTATGTTCAAAATCCTCAAGAAAATGTTACTCCTACTTCAGATGATAGTGCAGGTATTCAAAACAGAGATACAGGTCCTGAAATCAGAGAGTTGAGTGATGTTGATACCAATGTTGTTACTGGAATACCAACATCAAGCCAAGCCGCCGCAGAATCAGATTCTGATTCAAAAGAAGAAGATCCAACTGATCCCATTGATCTTCATCAGAGGGATATTCCATCCAGAATCCAGAAAAACCAACCTGTGGGCCAAATTATTGGAGATTTAGATGAAAGGAGCACAAGAAGGCGACAGATAAATTTTAAGGAAATGGTCAGGTACGTATGTCTGTCTACTAATTGTTCTAAGATTTGTTAGTCTTTGTACCTTTCTAAAATAGAGCTCAAGCGTGTGGAGGATTCACTCAAGGATGAGTTCTGGATAAGGGAGATGCAAGAAGAGCTGGACCAATTCGCCAAAAATGACATTTGGGATTTAGTTCCACGTCCAGAGAATTTCCAAGTGACAGGAACTAAGTGGATATTCAAGAACAAGATTGATGAGGCTGGCAACATTGTGAGGAATAAAGCTCGACTTGTTGCGCAAGGGTATACACAAATTGAAGGAATCGATTTTGATGAGACATTCGCCCATGTTTCCCGCATAGAGTCGGTAAGGCTTTTACTTGCTGTTGCTTGTTATATAAAGATTTCATTGCATCAAATGGACATTAAGAGTGCTTTTTTAAATGGAGTCTTGAGTGAATAAGTGTATGTTGAGCAGCCTAAAGGATTTGTGGATCCTCAAAAACCAAATTTTGTTTTAAAACTGAAAAAGGCTCTTTATGGTTTAAAACAAGCTCCTAGAGGTTGGTATGAAAGGCTAACTCAACATCTGCTTTATTTAAACTTTAGACGAGGGGAAGTTGACAAAACTTTATTCCTTATTAAATCCAATAAGAACATCTTAATCGTCCAAATCTATGTGGATGATATTATTTTTGGATCCACTAACGAGCAGATGGTCAAGGAGTTTGTTACTCGAATGTCCGATACATTCGAGATGAGCATGGAAGGTAACCTCTCATACTTCCTCGGTTTATAAATCAAATAACTTGATGACGGTATTTTCCTTTCCCAGACTAAATATGCTAAGAACTTAGTTAAAAAGTTTGGTTTAGAAAGTGAAACTCACAAGAAAATGCACTGGGCAAGGCTGTGAAGCTGTCACGAGACGATGTTGGTAAGGGTGTTGACAACACCATGTACAGAAGTATGATAGGGAGTTTGTTGTATTTGACAGCAAGTAGACCAGATATTATGTATAGTGTATGCTTATGTGCTAGATATCAGTCTAATCCAAAAGAGTCACACTTCAAAGCAGTTAAAAGAATTATTAGGTACATTGCTGGTACAACTGAACTAGGTGTGTGGTATACAAAAGATACTGGTACTGAACTTGTAGGGTATACTGATTCGGACTGGGCTGGGGATGTGGTAGATAGAAAGAGTACTAATGGGGGATGTTTTTTTCTAGGTAACAATTTAATCTCTTGGTACAGCAAAAAGCAAAATTATATTTCTCTTTCTACAGCTGAAGCCGAGTACATTGCAGCTGGAAGTGCGTGCACATAATTATTGTGGATGAGCCAGATGATAGAGGACTACGGTCTGCACAGTAGTATCTTGACTGTGCTGTGTGACAATTCCAGTGCCATTGACATCTCTAAAATTCAGTCCAGCATTCTCGAATCAAACAAATTGACATATGGTACCACTTTATTCGAGACCTAGTTGAGAGGAATATTGTTAGCCTTGAGCATATTGGAACAGATAATCAGCTTGCTGACATCTTCACTAAGGCATTAGATTTCGAGACCTTCTCTCATTTGAGAAGAGATCTCGGTATGTGCATTGTCTGAACTAATGTTGGTTTGTGATGTTGTGACACCTAATATCAACATCAGTGACAACATCTGTATACTTTTGCATGAATTTTTATCTTTCTTTTCATACATAATCCTAATGCATTGAGTTTGATTGAAAGTGCGATAAGGTCTTGTGTTGCAATAAAAGTGATGAAAAAAAGAACCAACCTCTTCAATTGGGTGATTGTAGAGCTTGCCCGCAGAAACTAGCTTTCTCCCAGGTCCAAAAACAAAAGGTGTTAAACAGCAATTGCTGAAGATTAAATATTCAATTCCTTGAAAAGGATGAAGAAAATATGGATACAATTTGATCCAGTCTTTAAATTTCACCTTCTTGAGAGATCTTGACGTAGTCATTAACTTGGGTTAAGGGATAAGTTTCATTTGACTTCACCTAAGGCAATGTTGGTTTATAATGTTATCAGTAATAAAAAGCAATATTGGATCAAGTCACTGAAATCATAATGTGTTTTTGTATATTCTTTTAGGTCATGTTTTTTAGGCATCTCATAGGACATTCATACTTTGTGAAGATGCCATCTTGTTGTGCGTACTGTTACTTGTGTTTTAGTCTTTCTTGAAATCTCTTAATTTTGTTTTGAATCTAGCTAACTAAGTGTTTCAGTGGAGTTAGAATCGGACGGCTGGACAGGTAATAACGAGGCAAATTTGGGGAGTGAAAATTTACATCGCACAAGATTGATACTACTGGGCTGATGGTTCAATTTTTCTAGCTTTGTACTTCGGCCGATTTTGTGTTCAGGGCTGTGCAATTTAATCTTTTTTAAGGGTAGAGATAATGGGAAGAGATAATGGGATTGTTATATGATCACGTAGCCTAAACTGAGGGGGAGTGGCGCTTTTTAAAAGGAAATAAAAATCGTGCTTAAGCCCAAAAATCCGGAAGTGGTGAAATTAGGGATTTTTCCTTTTATTTTTACTTTCTCTCTCCTTCAACAGTCATTTTTTATGATTTATACCTGAATCTTTTTTACCATTTGATCATTAACCCTCTGCAAATTGAACTCTCAAGCTTCCTTGTCTCTCTCCAATTCTCTCGATTTTCTTGTTTTCTCTTGTGTTTCTGAGATTTGTAGGATGACGAACTCGCCGCCGCCTTCATCTGTTCCAGAATTGCCGGTAGAGTTCCGTTGCCCCGGCGAACAGGTCCCTGCGCCCTATGTGAAAATTGGAGGCCTAGATATATGCGCCGAAATCGATGGTGGTTCATCTTCCAACCCACCACTGATAACAACATCACCGCCTCGCTCACCGCCGCTCGAATTTCAACATGTTGTCCCTACTCCGTCACCGGTTGAGGTCGTTCCTGTTTCACAGGTGTTCCCAGGTCAGCCCGGGAATGAAATTGATGTTGATAATCCCCCAGATTTAGCTTTTGTTGCTAAGACATTTGGAAGAGTTGGTACCCCTACTCTGAAACGGTCCCGACGCCTGCGCAATATTCCTCCCGGAGTTGTGCCACCTGCCGTTCCGAAGAGCAAAGCTGGACCCCATCGCAATGTGCCAATTGAGCACATGAATCTCGCAGAGGACGTCATGGTAATGTATGATCCTGACAATGATGATTTTATCCCTGCTCCGGCAGAAGAAGCTGTGCCTCCGTTCCTTTCGGCTTCTAGTCCATCGGCGAAGAAGACGCTTCGCCGGAAATAGCCTGTAAGGAAGGCTGACAGGAGATCTAGCCCGGCAAAAGTCAAAGTTTCTCCTGCCTCTACTGCAACAGAGTATTAATCCCCTCCCTAGACTATTTTGGATTTTATCACCGGAGAGGTGACTAGCTCCTCTAAGACACCAACTATTAGTTCTCCTCCATCCCCTGTTCATGATGATCAAATCGAGTTTGATTCGGAGTTGTTCGAGTCTTCCACTGACTCCTCGTTTGATATGCCTCTACGTGATATACTTTCTGCTTGCAAGAAGGAAAAGAAGAAGAAAAGAGCAGCGTGTAAGGCTGATGTTGGTCCCCGTGTTGGTTCCCCGATACCAACATTACCACAGGACAAGTCTGCCTCGTCCTCCAGTTTCGCTGCTGCTGATGCAAGTTCTCCTGCTCATACTTCGCCTCCTTTTATGCCTTCTGATCACTCCGAGTCCTCTACGGGTGATGCTTCTCAGACCCCTGAGCTTGAGGATATGGTGCCCTTTTCGGAGAAGTTCTTGACTGCCGAGGCTGCCAAGTTGTTTGCCTCTTACCAGACTCGTCACATGATCGCCGAGCGTCGTGCCCCGGTTGAGCTATTTGAGAAACACAATCTGATTGCCTATCTTCAACACAAAGGTATGTATTCCACCATTTCCACGATAATGCCTTTTGTACGAGATATCGTTTTCGAGTTTTATGCCAATCTTTTGCCCTCTATGATTGATTTGGAGTCCGTAAATTATGGCAAAGTATATGTACGTGGCAAAGTGTTCTCTTTCACTCCTGCTTTGATTGATGAGTTGTTTGGCACTGAGCCATACTGGGATGACTCGATGGTTGATGATATGAATGA
Organism: Phtheirospermum japonicum; assembly: GCA_014905375.1. NCBI lineage: Eukaryota > Viridiplantae > Streptophyta > Magnoliopsida > Lamiales > Orobanchaceae > Phtheirospermum > Phtheirospermum japonicum. Next base: position 138,915 of record BMAC01000273.1, on the reverse strand, counting down.
GGTAGTATCGTTTTGTTTGGTGGTCTGGTTAATACATGGGTTAAGTAGCTCCCTAGTACTCGCCTGTCTTCTCTTTATTCTATTCTGCATAAGCTTGCTATTTGTAATTGGGTTCCCTCCAAGAACACAACGTGTGTTACACGGCCTCAGGCCCAGTTCTTGTATAGGCTTGGGATAGGAATCAAATTTAGTTATGGATAGCATGTTTTTGATATTATTGCTAACTTTGCCACCACGAAGTCCGCGGCCTCGTTGTGTTTTTCTTCTTTGATTTTCGGCTTGCTAGAGAACCAAGGGTTGACGCTTCATCCCGATGATGTGCTCACGGGTGAAGATGATTGGTTTGCTTTGAGAGGCCAGCATGTTATCGGTGCCAGAGTCATTGATCTTCCTTGGAAGGTGCCATTTCGAGCCAATGTTGGTAGTGGTGTTGGGACGGCCGATCCCAACATGGTCCGCATTTCTGCACAGGTCCTTCATGCACATGTGGCTTCCATTGATTTTCAGATGACTCAGCTAAAAGCTCTTCGTAGCTCTCTCTTGAAGGCTCTTTCGCTTTCTTGTCAAAAAGAGGGAGAAGATGTTGACGTGGATAACGAAGCTGTTGATGAAGATGCTGCTGGAGATGATGTTGGTGGAGAAGATGTTGTTGCTGCCGAAGCCTTGGCTAGTCTTGCTCAGGAAAAGCGAAGGAAGCGAATTCGCTCTCGCAATAAGGCTTTGAGGAAAATGAAGAGAATGCAGAAGGAGAAGAGGAAGGATAGAGGTGAAGGAACTTCGACATCCCCTCGTCGTACGAAGAGATTTCAGAGTCAATAAGTTCCTTTATTCTGATTTATTTTGTTAAGTGATATTTTGAACAATGTTGGTGTGTAATGTTGGTTTGAATTTTTAACAACATTGGGTGTTTTGTTTAGAGGGAGTTTTCTAACTTAGAGGGAGTTAGTATTTTTATGATTTTTGCGTCGTAGTGTTTTGTCCAGAAAGGAAAAAGGGGGAGATTGTTGAGGAATTTATTCTTGGCAATAATTCCTATTTTGTTATTGTTGATGGTCGGTATTCCCCGAAGGAGGATCCGAGCTGATCAAATTAGACTGACCCGAAAAAGTGGCTAGGTGCCGAAGACGCCGAACAGGGTTTCGCCGAGCCTAAGGCCTGTTGCCGAGCTGAATGCGCATTGTGCACGGGGGGCACCGAGGATGCCCGCGCAATGATGCCGGGCAGATCTCAAGACATGTTGACCGAGCTGAAAGTGTAACGCACAGGGCTCGGCAAGGAGGGCCGAGCAGACCAGCACTCGCCGAGCGACCATGCCGAGAAGACCGAGCCGACCCGAGTCACAAATCGCCGAACAGGGCTCGCAACGAGCTACCGAGTTGAGCTCGCGTGGCTCGCCGAAGGCGCCCGCACGATACCAAGCGGAGCTCAGGCTCGCGTGGCTTACCGAAGGTACTCGCGCGATGCCGACTTGAGCTCAGGCCCGCGACGCCGAGCAGAGCTCGCAATATGTTGCCGAACAGGATGCGCGGAGCTGGCCGAGAATCCCCGCACATTCTCATCGAGCTCAGGCCTGCACTGCCGAGCAGAGCATGCGACGTGTTGCCGACCAGGGCACGCGAAAGCACCGGACCGAACTTGGGTCCCGCTGCCGAGCAGAAATGCGCCGAACAGATGAGCTCGGCTCCCTGCCGAACATTCTTACCGGAGAGGCCGGGTAGGATGTGCCGAGCGCTTTGAGCTCGGCACTCGGTCAAGACAAAACTCGCCCGGAGGAGGCCAACGACTCGAACCTTGAGTCAAATGCATGGGCTGGAGAGAGCCGACTAGAGAAGTTTCAAGAAGGGTGGATTCTTCCGAAAGATCCGCTCGCTTTGGGAAATATCTGAGGACGGCATTGAGTCGGTGGAAAATATTTGAGGGCGGTATTGAGGCGGTAATCACGTGAGCAGGAGTTTTAGAGGTCCAATAGGAGAGTGACAGGTGTCTGATTAGGTTTTCAATGGAAAACTATAAATAGCCTCTCCAAGAGAGAGAGTAGGGATCCCTAATTTTTAGAGAGAGAAACATAGAGAGCTTTAGAGAGAGAAAGCTTGTATTTCAAGGTAAGCACCTGTAAAAAGGGTCCGGCTAAGGCCGATCCGAACTGATTTTGAGGAATAAAAGTTAAGCACTTTTTCCCACTCGTTTCTGATCTCAGATTGCTGCTCTTTTACTGTTTTTTGGTTTTGTATTGGTTTTGTGTTACTCTTAACATAAACAAAATGGCGCTAGAAGAAGGTCTCTTGTGATCTGCAGTCCCACTTGCTCAGTCAGCTCTTCGAATTTGATTTTCTGTCTTCTGCCTGATTCTTCATTTTTTCTGAGGAGTTGAACTTCAGCTCTTCGTTGTGTTTGAGTTTGGTAAAAAAAAAAGAAAAAAGAAAAAGAAGAAAGAGGAATCTCTGCTCATCCTACTTTTCAGCATGGATCCTTCAGAGAGTTCAAGGAGAAATCCTGGCAAGGAGCGCCAAGAAAGGACTGTCTAATCGGGCCCGAACGAGCTCGACCCAGAACAGGTCAGATCATTCATGCAGCACCCAGCTTTTGCCAAAGAATTTGAGGAGATGATGAAGAAAGCAGCAAAATCAATCCTAACACCTGAAGCTCTGGTCGACAACCCTAAGAATGTTGACCTTCGGGAAGGTCAAGCAG
>BMAC01000273.1:94555-135194 GCA_014905375.1 Phtheirospermum japonicum | reverse complement strand
TCCTTCTTCAAATGGGTAAATAACCAGCAAGACCCGCAAACCTTCCAAGAATTCCTCGCTCTGGCCACGTCACAAATCGCAGCCGAACAGAACATGTCAGCTCCAGTAATTTCCTTCCCACAGCATCACAAACCAGCTCGTCAAGTCAACAAAAATCCAAGCTCTCAAGCAATCATGTCCAAAAAAACTCTTACAAGACAAACACACAGACCTCCTTGCAGAGTACAACGAAGTCTACTCGATGGCAGCGGCCACAATTTTTGAACGGATCAAAGACCTAGATAAGTTTTCCCCCAGCTCGGCCGATCAAGAAAGACCCTTCCTTGCTGGACAAAAAGAGGTTCTGCAGGTACCACGGATCGATCGGGCACAACACAGAAGAGTGCCACGATTTAGTCCGTACCTTGATCAAAGTTTGTGATGATCGGAATCTGCTGCCATTCTCAAAGAATCATCAAGTCCGGCAAGAACGAAGAGGAAATAATCAGCCACCCCCACCACCACCTATGGGGGCCGGGGCCCCATGAGAAATCCTGACCTTCATTAATACGAGCTGAGCTGAGGAAGAGATTTCGAATARGAAGAGAAAGATCCTGATCAGAGAGGCTAGGAGCTCAATTCAAAAAACAAAAGTCATGAGATCTGACGTTTTTCATTTCGATGACCAATCAGAAGAAGAGGACAAGCTTGTATCATCCTTCACCTTTCACGACTCTGATGCAGCCCCGCTGGACCATCCTCACTCAGATGCCCTCGTTATTACCGTGCCCATCCTTGGAATCCGAACTCATCGAGTCCTTGTAGATCCGGGGGCGTACGCAAGTATAATCTACCTACCAGCCTTCCGAAGGATGAGAGTGCCAAAAGAGTATATCGAACCATGTGAGGACAGGATCAGGGGAATCAGCGGCGGCTACGTGCAGACCCTTTTCCAGGTAAGACTATCTGTAGAGTTTGGCACCAGAGAAGAGAAAAGGACCATCCTCAAAACTTTTAAGGTGATTGATGTCCCGAGCGATTACAACGCCCTCATCGGCAGACCAGCTCTTTACGACCTCCGAGGCGCAATGTCCGTCTATCACTACTCGATCAAATTCCCAGGCACCCTAGGTGAATGTGAGCACCGAGGAGATCAAGTGGGTGCTAGGGAGTGTAGTTGGTCGATCAGGCCAAAACAAATCAACATGGTCGAGCCGATGGAAGCAAGCAAAGAACCAAGCAAGGAAATGAATGAAGAGTCGGAAAACAAGGGCGTGCTGAGCTCAGAAATGGATGCCGAACTCACAGAAAGAGAAGTGGAGAAAAGATTTTGCTCCGGTCAAGACACCAGTAACAATGCCAAGCTCGACCACAACGAACAAAGCAAAGAAGAAGCAGGAAAGGAGCTTTCTGGGCATCAATGCCGAACAGAAAGAACCGAGCTCAATAATTCCGAGCAGAATAAAGAACTGAAAGTACAAGTCAAAAAAGCTAGCTGCAAACCTACCGAGCAGGAGGATGCCGACCCGAGCAGGGACCGAGGCCGACACCCGGGGAAAGAACCAATGTCGGAACTTGAAAATGCCAAAAACCGAGCAGAGAATGCTGACCTGGAGATCGGGGTCGGCATGAAGAATATTGAGGATGAACTGGATCCGCGGAAGCCAAGCTTCAAGAGAAAGGCCACCCACGCTGAGCCTGTGGAGGAGTTAGACTGGGTATCGCTCGGCGAACCCAAACAAACAAGTCCGGGTCGGCCATGACCTCAAGGAGCCCATCAGGTCTGAGTTGATAAGCTTTCTGAAAGAAAATCAAGACGTCTTCGCCTGGACGCACGCTGACATGCAAGGCATCGACCCTGAGCAGGCTTGACATAGGCTCAACATAGATAAGAATGTCAGGTCGGTGATACAGAAGAGGAGAAAACTCAGCCCGGATCGATACGAGGCGCTGGAGTTAGAAGTCGTGAAGCTCCTCGACAACAAGTTCATCCGTGAGGTCAGATACCCGGTCTGGGTGGCTAATCCCGTTCCTGTCAAGAAGCAAACAGGCCAGTGGCGGCTATGCATTGATTTTTCTGATCTCAACAAGGCTTGCCCCAAAGACAGCTATCCGCTCCCTCACATTGACTATATGGTGGACGCAACCGCGGGACATGAACTGATGAGTTTCATGGACGCTTACTCAGGGTACAATCAAATACCGATGCACCCAGAGGACAAGGAACACACATCGTTCTATTCGGCGAGAGGTCTCTACTGCTACACAATGATGCCCTTTGGCCTGAAGAACGCTGGGGCCACCTATCAACGCTTAGTTAATAAAATGTTTGCTAGTATGATAGGAAAGACTATGGAAGTCTATATAGATGACATGCTTGTCAAATCCTTGTACTTAACTGATCATATTGAAGATCTGAATAAAATGTTCTCAGTTTTACGTGTTTACCGAATGATGTTAAATCCAAAGAAATGCTCATTTGGAGTTAGCTCAGGAAAATTTCTGGGCTACATGGTAAGCCAAAGAGGCATTGAAGCCAACCCAGATAAAATCCGAGCTATAACTGAACTACAACCTCCCAGAAGCATAAAACAAGTACAGAGTTTAACTGGCAAAATGGCCGCTCTGAATCGTTTCATATCCAGGTCCACGGACAAGTGCAAACCCTTCTTCGAAGCAATCAAGAAAAACAAAACTTTCAAATGGACTGAGGAATGCCAAGCAGCCTTTGAAGAGCTCAAAAAATGCATGGCAAGTGTGCCAACCTTACAAAAACCAATCAAGGAAGAGCCGCTGCATCTCTACCTAGCTATCTCAGCGGCTGCAGTCAGCTCGGCACTCGTCCGAACTGATGAGCACGGACAGCACCCGGTGTACTACACGAGCCACGCCCTACATGATGCCGAGCTAAGATATTCGGCCATGGAAAAGCTAGCATTCGCCCTTGTCACCTCCTCAAGAAAGTTACGCCCGTACTTCTTGGAACACAGAATAGTGGTACTGACGAGCTTCCCGTTGAAACAAATCATGCACCGCCCTGACACTTCAGGAAGGATGATGAAATGGGCAGTTGAGCTCGGACAATTTGGCATAATATATGAACCAAGAACAGCCATTAAGGGACAAGCCCTAGCCGACTTCATAGCTGAATTCACTCCGGCGGTTGAACCAATTCCGGCAGAAGCGGAGCAATGGTACATGTACGTCGATGGATCCTCAACAACCGGACGAGCTGGAGCTGGAATCGTATTGGTAAGTCCCAAAAAGAAGCCTTTTTGCTCGGCCGTACGTTTCCAGTTCCCCCTGACCAATAATGAGGCCGAGTACGAAGCTCTTCTTGCCGGCCTGGAAGCAGCCGCCTCAATGGGGATCAGGAATCTAAAAATTCAGAGCGACTCCCAACTAGTGGTGAATCAGGTCAACGGGGAGTATGAAACCAAGGAACCTAGAATGGCATTATATCTTAAACTCACAAAAGCACGCCTAGCCTAGTTTGAAGCTGAGGTCATCCACGTATCACGAAACGATAATGTCCCAGCAGACTCTTTAGCCAAGCTAGCATCGAGCCTCGGAGTAGAAGAGCTGGATACAGTGACGGTCAACCACCATTCAACAATGGCACTTGCCGCCGCCGCCGCTTACTCGGCTAGTCGAGCCGAACAGAACAAAGAAGTTCAGAACCGAAAGGAAAGCTGGATGAAACCATTCATACTTTACCTAAACGAAGGGGTGCTCCCGGAAGACCGAGCTGAAGCACAGTCAATACGAATAAAGTCAGCTCGTTTCACCATTGTCGATGGACTGTTGTATAAGAGAGGGTATTCCATTCCCTTACTCCGCTACTTGAATGAACAGGATGCCGAATATGCGTTGAGAGAAGTACACGAGGGCATCTGTGGAAACCACGCTGGAGGACAATCACTAGCTCACAAACTCATCCGACAGGGATATTATTGGCCGACCTTGAAAAAAGACGCGATTGAGAAGGTCAGAAAGTGTGAAAAATGCCAAGTATTTGCACCCAGATCAACTCTCCAGCCGAAGCCCTCAATTCCATATACTCACCATGCCCGTTCGCTAAGTGGGGAATAGATTTAATTGGACCGTTACCGCAGGGCAAAGGAGGAGTGAAATATGCGGTAGTGGCAGTGAATTACTTTACCAAATGGGCAGAAGCCGAACCATTGACCTCTATAACCGACCAGAAGATCATCAATTTTGTCTGGAAATCGATCATATGTAGGTTTGGGGTACCACTCTCAATAGTATCTTACAATGGCAAGCAGTTCGACAACAAGAGGTTTAAGGCATTTTGTGGAGAGCTGAACATCAAAAACAATTTCTCCACACCATACCATCCTCAATCAAACGGACAAGTCGAAGCGGTTAATAAGATCCTTAAATACACGCTGAAGAAGAAGTTGGAGGATCTGAAAGGTAGCTGGCCAGAAGAACTACCCGACGTCTTGTGGTCATACAGAACAACGCGACGCTCATCTACAGATGAGACTCCCTTCTCACTGGTCTTCGGATCAGAGGCGGTTATACCGGTTGAGATCGGGACACCTTCCTACCGGGTAGCACACTTTGAGGAAGAGAAAAATGACATGGCCTGCCGAACTGCACTCGACCTCCTTGAAGAAAGAAGAATGGAAGCCGAGCTAAAAAATGCCATCTATAAGCAAAGAAGAGAACGCTATTACAATTCAAAGGTAAAGGCCAGAAACTTCAAAGTTGGTGATCTGGTCCTCAAACGCATCTTCGGGCCAAATCAAGGCGCCCTCAAACCAAAATGGGAAGGACCATTCAAGATATCAGAAATCCTCCAACATGGGGCTTACCATCTAGAATACTTAGACGGAAAGAAATTTGCACACCCCTGGAATGCTGTATACCTCAAAAAATATTATCAATAAAATTTTAGTTCTCGTCATGAATCAAAAGTGCAGACCAATAAAGCAAGGTACTCAGCCCAAACCTAAAGAGAGTGATAGACCGACCTCATTAGGGCGGTCCCGCTCATAAGAACATTGTCGCAACATTTTGCACAAAAAATCCGAGCTCAACGTGCCGAGCTCAAAAAGAGTCAAAACTCACAATTGACTCGACACGTCAAAAAGAGCAGGATCTCAAAAAGTCCGAGCTCAACGTGCCGAGCTCAAAAAGAGTCGAAACTCAAAATTGACTCGACACGTTAAAAAGAGCAGGATCTCAAAAAATCCGAGCTCAGCGTGCCGAGCTCAAAAAGAGTCGAAACTCAAAATTGACTCGACACGTTAAAAAGAGCAGGATCCCAAAATTCCGAGCTCAAATTTCTCCGAGCTCAACAATCCAAGTTTGAGCTCGGAGTTTAAAAAAAAAAGCAACATGCATACATGTTTAGATCATCAAAACCACGAAAAGAGTGCAAGCAAAAATAAGCCAAGTACGGAACGATAAAAAGGAAAGCCGGCCAGAACAAGCCAATTCAAATTTAAGCTTAAGATTGTCCATAAAACATCAAACATGGCCGCCCAAAAGTGACGAACCATCGAAGTACAGAAAAAACAAATTAGTTCCCACCATCCTCTTCGTCATCATCACCTTCTTCCTYGTCCTCAGCATCCATGTCGGCCTCACCACCACCCATGCCATACTCCACCATCTTCTCAGCGAGGTGCTTCTCAAATTCCGGAATAGAAGCCCCACCTTTCAGCATCTGGAGGGCTTCTTGCATGGTGGAAAGGTAGGAGGCACTCATCATCGGCCCAAGGGTCTCAGTTTTATACTCCTCGACGCCCACAGCCTTCCCTCGAGCGTAAGCTTCTTCCATTTCTCGGGAGCGGGCACTGACCAGGTCGGCATGCCTCTGGACCAGCTCGGCATGCTGAGTCTTCAAGTCGTCCAGGTCAAACAGAGTCCGTTGAGTCGCCCCCAATGCCGCCTCGACAGACTGTTCAGCTTTCTTGGCTCGATTCATCCAGGAGTCGCGGTCAAGGATCAGATCAGTACACTGGCTATGGGTCTCCTGAAGGGCAGCGAGCTCTCGCTGGAGCTGAGCTTGATCCCGTCGCAGCTCGGAAAAGCTTCGACGCGCCAGTTTCATCGAACCAAAGGCTCGACAAAGGTTCACCTCCGCGAATCCGATCTGGTTGTCCCCATCGAAGCCGGACACCCAGTCATTCAGGCCTTGACCCCAGCTCTGAGTCATATTCTCCGAGAACTCGGAGGAATACCCAGTAAACGACCCTCTAGCAGGGTCCGGGGCGTAGCACCCCGAGTAGTCGTATGTGCGGGGAACCGACGGAGGGCGAGGACCTCCATATACGACCTCCTCATGGTCGACAGCAATAGGCTCTTGATGAGAGCTTCCCTCACCGACCTGAGGGGCTGGAAAGGACTCAGGAGGAGCGGGCAGAGATGAGGAGCCAGCCTTTTTCTTCCTCTTTCCACCCCCAGTGGCGGCGGGTTTCTTGGCCGGCTTCTTGTTCAGCTCCAAGAACTTGGCGGCTCGATCAAGCATAGATAGAGGCATAGTTCGGTCGAGGAAAGGGTAAAACACTGCAAAAACGAAAAGTAGAACTCAGCAAAATGCAAACAAACACGCCACTCAAACATATAATACACTGCCGAGCAGAACATATGCCGAGCAGAGACACGCCGAGCAGAAAAATGCTCGAGCGGCTGAGCTCGGACCAAAAATCCAACTCGACGCAGGCGCCGACGCGAGCAGCCAACGCCGAGTGGGACATGTGCCGAGCAGAGGCAAGCCGAGCAGAGAAACGCTCGAGCGGATGAGCTCGGACCAAAAATCCAACTCGACACAGGCGCCGACGCGAGCAGCCAACGCAGAGCGGGACATGTGCCGAGCAGAGAAGCGCTCGAACGGCTGAGCTCGGACCAGAAATCCAACTCGACGCAGGCGCCGACGCGAGCATCCAACGCCGAGCAGAACATATGCCGAGCAGAGACACGCCGAGCAGAAAAATGTTCGAGCGGCTGAGCTCGGACCAAAAATCCAACTCAACGCAGGCGCCGACGCGAACAGCCAACGCCGAGCGGGACACGTGCCGAGCAGAGGCACACCGAGCAGAGAGGCACTCGATTGGTTGAGCTCGGATCAAAAATCTAACTCGGCGCAGGCGCCGACGAACAGCCGACGCTGAGCAGAACATATGCCGAGCAGAGACACGCCGAGAAGAGAAACGCTCACGCGGCTGAGCTCGGACCAAAAATCCAACTCGACGCAGGCGCCGATGGCAAAACGCCGAGCAGCAAACGCCGAGCAGAATAATTGCCGAGCAGGAGTACCCCAGATTATGGAGCTCGGCTCGGCAGCATCAGTTAACAAACAGCACAGAAACAATAAAGTACTCAGCCAAACAAACATCACCAAACAGAAAACATAACCCATCGAGTTGAAAATGACGAGTAAATCATCCAACTCACCAGGAATGGAGGGTCCGAGGTGAGCATGGAGCGGCGAGTCCCTAAGTCCAGCCCTTCGGAGTTTTGCCTTTGTAAGCAATACCCTGTAATTCCTTTCCTCCGGGTTGGAATCCAAAAGCGAGAACAGGCGGGCAACGAACTCCTGGCTAGCTTCTTCTGCTCTGCGATACTCTGAAAAGAAAGGAACAAACAATAAGGATTAGGTCGAAATAAAAGAAAAATGTTCAAGGGAGCACTAACCAAATTTCATAAAAGAGTTAGGGGGAGGATAGATTGATCCATCGGGGTTCCGTGTTTGCCAGTCCCCCCCGACGTAGAACCAACGGGACTCCCAATCATGCAGAGAGTCGAGGAGACTGGTCACGATATCCTTAAAAGTCCCTGACCGAACTGAACTGTAGTAAAAGCCCGAGTCTGCCCCACCCGCTGCTTTAAAAATGTAGAGCCAACGGAGCTCCTCGAGAGACGGGGCTGGCCAATTATGGAGGTTGAAAAGTACAAAGAGGCCCAATATACGAGCGACGGCCAGGGGATGGAGCTGAAAGATAGGAAATCTTAGGTCGTTCAAAATGTCCGTCAATAGTCGGGAAAGCGGGAATGAGACACCGAAGCGTAGACTATACGAGAATAGAGTAGTACGCGAGGCCGGCGGGCGGTGAATCTGCTCCGCTTCATACGGAAGGAAAAGGTGGACCGATCCGGGCACCCCGCAGTCACCCCGATACACTAGTAGATTATTATCGATCAACCTGCTTTGCTCCACAGCTATACGGAGCCGCCGATCATCCCACTCGCGTGGAGGAGGTCTCTTCCAGTGACCAAGTGGGGTACGCTCACCCGGCTGGTCCGACCAGAAAGCGAGGGTCTCGGGAGACGGGGGCCACGCAGCAGTTTTAGGTTTCCGAGACTTCTTCGCCCCGAGCGGTCGTTGGTTGTCATCTTCGGGGGGCCAGGGGAGTTGTCAAGGGGCTCCAAGTCGGCCAAACCCACTCCAAAGTCTTCACTAACGGCCCCGGTGCGGTCCGGACTCAAACTCGGCGTCCGTGCCGACCCACCGGCTGAGTTCTCGCCTAAATAGTTGCCTTCGCCGTGTAGCGACTCAGGTAGAGGCCCACTCCGAGGCCCGAAGGAGCAACCCTGCCCAAACTGACCCCACGGTCCAAAGGGTTGGGAATACCCGAACTGAGGGTAACCACCGAAGTTCTCATTAGAGAATTTCTCAAAGGCAAAAGGTCTTCCTTGGCCAAAAACCTCCCCGGTGCCAAAACTGCCATATTGATTAAATCCAGCCCCATGGTACGAATCCGGAGGGAAGAGAGGCTGTTCGCTGCCCTGACCGTCCCCCTCATACCCACAGAGGCTCTCCGGGGAATAACCCGAGCTATAAGACATGGTAAGGTACAAAAAAAAAAATGATAAAAGGAGAGAAGGAATTACCTTAAACAATCTAGGGCCCGAGAAGAACTGAATGAGAATAGCACGAAGTGAGCCGAACAAGAAGAGTTAGAAGGCTAGAACACATAAATTTATTCGGGAGAGAAGGGGCGTATTTCGTAAGAGCAGAATGAAGGAAATAAAAGAAGATTGCAAAGTGGAAATGAAAGTGAGGGAAGAAGAGGAAATCACAAGGGGCTGGTGTAATAGAGAAAAGGGGGGAATCTTGCCACGTAAATGAACAAAAACACATCACATGCAGCTTTCCCAAAAGTACAAAGAACAAATCTGCAAAAGCTTACAAAGATTCCTGAAAAAGCTTACGTCACGGACCACGAGATGGTCAAACCACAGGCGGAGCCAGGGGCCAGGTTGAAGGGACAAGGTATCCCCGTGTACGATCCAGCTCGGTCCTCACGAGCGACCAAGAATTCGATGAGCCCGAACTCGACCACACGTGTTCGACTCAATGCTCAGGGGCTTGTTGATGGTCGGTATTCCCCGAAGGAGGATCTGAGCTGAGCAAATTAGACTGACTCGAAAAAGTGGCTAGGTGCCGAAGACGCCGAACAGGGTTTCGCCGAGCCCAAGGCCTGTTGCCGAGCTGAATGCGCATTGTGCACGGGGGGCACCGAGGACGCCCGCGTAATGATGCCGGGCAGATCTCAAGACATGTTGACCGAGCCGAAAGTGTAACGCACAGGGTTCGGCGAGGAGGGCCGAGCAGACCAGCACTCGCCGAGCGACCATGCCGAGAAGACCGAGCCGACCCGAGTCATAAATCGCCGAATAGGGCTCGCAACGAGCTACCGAGTTGAGCTCGCGTGGCTCGCCGAAGGCGCCCGCACGATACCAAGATGAGCTCAGGCCCGCGATGCCGACCTGAGCTCAGGCCCGCGACGCCGACCTGAGCTCGCAATATGTTGCCGACCAGGATGCGCGGAGCTGGCCGAGAATCCCCGCACGTTCTCGCCGAGCTCAGGCCCACACTGCCGAGAAGAGCATGCGACGCGTTGCCGTCCAGGGCGCGGGAAAGCACCGGACCGAACTCGGGTCCCGCTGCCGAGCAGAAATGCATCGAACAGATAAGCTCGGCTCCCTGCCGAACATTTTTACCGGAGAGGCCGGGTAGGATGTGCCGAGCGCTTTGAGCCCAGCACTCTGTCAAGACGAAACTCGCCCGGAGGAGGGCAGCAACTCGAACCTTGAGTCAAATGCATGGGCCGGAGAGAGCCGACCAGAGAAGTGTCAAGAAGGGTGGATTCTTCCGAAAGATCCGCTCGCTTTGGGAAATATCTGAGGACGGCATTGAGTCGGTGGAAAATATTTGAGGGCGGTATTGAGGCGGTAATCACGTGAGAAGGAGTTTTAGAGGGCCAATAGGAGAGTGACAGGTGTCTGATTAGGTTATCAATGGAAAACTATAAATAGCCTCTCCAAGAGAGAGAGTAGGGATCCCTAATTTTTAGAGAGAGAAACATAGAGAGCTTTAGAAAGAGAAAGCTTGTATTTCAAGGTCAAGCACCTGTAAAAAGGGTCCGGCTAAGGCCGATCCGAATTGATTTTGAGGAATAAAAGTTAAGAACTTTTTCCCACTCATTTCTGATCTCAGATTGCTGCTCTTTTACTGTTTTTTGCTTTTGTATTGGTTTTGTGTTACTCTTAACATAAACAGTTATTTGCCTTTCTTAGGCACAAAATTAATTAGGAACTCTAGATTGTGTTTCCTAGTTTATTTATAGGACTTTATTTTACTAGATTGTGTCTAGATTTTAGTATGCTTATTTACCAAGTTTATAATTTTAGGATTGTCTATTTAAGACAAGGGATTAATAAACTTGGTTGGACGTTCTTTACACACGGGATTTTCTGAAGCAGAGCACGACGCAACGCAAGACGCACGATCAAGAGAAGAACACGAAGACTACTTGGAGCCATTGTTCGATATTGACAAGCTATTTGAAGTTGCGTGACCAACGGAAAAGAGCTTGTTCAACCTAGGCGACAAGTATTTAGTATCATGTGTTTTGATACTTTAGTTTTCATATATTACTTAATATTTTTGTATTGATCGAAAAATAAGAAAGTAATATAGTTTTCGGGTTTGTACACCCAAGTTCACAAGTACTTTTGCTTGTGAAATGAATTTGTTATATCGTGTTCTTAAGTTTTATTTCTGCTGCATAATTTTTATTTTACTCTGGTCGATGTTGGTAGTCAGTGTTTTTTAACATTGATAACAACATCGTAAATTTGAGACTTATTATTAAAACCATAGACCTTCAAATTTTACAATTGGCATCTAGAGCGGGTTACTTAACCTTTTAAGTATTGATCCTTATTTTTAGGTGCTATGGATGCTCAAGGCAACCCAAGGCCTCCGACTCTCAATGGGGAGAACTATTCTCTCTGGAAACAGAGGATGCGGTGGCACTTAAAAAGCATTGACGAATGTGTATGGAAAACTATACTCCTTGGATGGGAAAAACCACGTTTTACTGATGGAGAAGGCGATACCTTTCTCAAAAAGGAAGTAGATTGGACTCCTGAGGAAGCAGTTGCTGCAAACTGGAATTCCAAATGCATGAAAACCATGTGCAGCTATGTAGATGGAAGTTACTACAGAGTCATCAAGAATTACGAGTCAACAAAGGATGAATGGGACGCACTCCAAAGTGTGTGTGTAGGAACTTCAAGCATGAAGAAATCAAGACTGGGAATGTTTCATGTCCACTTTCTAAGCAATGAGAATGGATGAGAAGGAGTCGATCATGGAGTACGCCATGAGATTGTCAGATGTGACAAACGAGTGCAGAGAACTTGGTGAGTCTATAACTAACTCTCGTCTTGTAGGAAAATTGATGAGATCTATTACGAAGAAATATAATATGAAGGTGGTTGCCATAGAAGAATATAAATATGTTGATAACATTGAGTTCAACACCTTAGTTGGAAACCTTAAGCAATATGAGATGGAACATCTTGATCCCAACTCAAGAGAGAAGAATGTTGCTTTCTCCTCCGAAGCTAATCCATACAATGATGATGATGATGAGGAGGAGTTTGATTTCAATGGGATTCTGAAAAAGATGGAATCCACTACACTTGAGGAAGATGAATTGTCGTTTGTTACCCAACGTTTCAATAGTTTCTTGAAGAAGAATAATAGACTTGGAGGTTCAAGTACGAAGAGCAGGCCAAAAATATCTATGCCAAAATTTACTGTGCGTACTCTTCCAAGATCTCAGTCCACTACTTCAATACAAAATGCATCCAACCCCTCGAGACCACTCAGTGAGGTGCAATGTCATGATTGTAAAGGTTGGGGACACTACAAAAATGAATGTCTTAATACCCTTAGGAAGAAAAGCATGGTTGCTACTGACTTCACTTAGGATGTCAATGATTCCGAGTCAACTGAACCAGTTCCATCCTTATTTACCCATGTTGTGTCGGACGATGACGTCCATGTTGATATCCTTGAAACCAACATCGTGTGCTTGAATGATGAAACCAACGCCGTAGTGTTTTATCCAGAAAGGCAAACGGGGGAGATTGTTGGGGAATTTATTCTTGGAAATAATTCCTATTTTGTTATTTGCCTTTATTAGGCACAAAATTAATTAAGAACTCTAGATTGTGTTTCCTAGTTTATTTATAGGACTTTATTTTCCTAGATTGTGTCTAGATTTTAGTATGCTTATTTACCAAGTTTAGAATTCTAGGATTGTCTATTTAAGTCAAGGGATTACTAAACTTGGTTGGATGTTCTTTACGCACGGGATTTTCTGAAGCAGAGCACGACGCAACGCAAGACGCACGAGCAAGATAAGAACACGAAGACTACTTGGAGCCATTGTCTGATATTGACAAGCTATTTGAAGTTGCGTGACCAACGGAGAAGAGCTTGTTCAACCTAGGYGACAAGTATTTAGTATCATGTGTTTTGATACTTTAGTTTTCATATATTACTTAATATTTTTGTATTGATCAAAAAACAAGAAAGTAATATAGTTTTTGGGTTTGTACACCCAAGTTCACAAGTACTTTTACTTGTGAACTGAATTTATTATATCGTGTTCTTAAGTTTTATTTCCGCTGCATAATTTTTATTTTACTCTGGTCGATGTTGGTAGTCAATGTTGTTTAACATTGATAACAACATCATAAATCTGAGACTTATTTTTAAAACCATAGACCTTCAAATTTTACAAATACTAACTCTCACTCTTTCAGAATTATGATAGTTTGGCCTCCATAAATACAAAAACATCTAAAAGCATACAATTGACCGCGTATAATCTTTCAGAATGAAATAATCACAAGAACTAACACGTTCTAGATAACAGACATATGACAAAGTAACAGTATCTCAAAGATCATGCCAAAATACAGAAGTCAAAGGGAAGGAAAGTGAAACCACAAAAATTGCAACAGAATCACAGAAAACACAATCCCAGAGACCTCAGGAATCACCTTCTCACTTAACAACCATGCGCGCAATGAAATCCTCGTAACGGATCTTGCCATAGGATATAACATCCATCTCGCGGATCCACTTGTCAAACTCTGTGGGCTCCAACTTCTCCCTAATGCTGGTGAGAATGTGCCTGAGATCCGAAATGATGACGTATCCAGTGTCGTCCTTGTCAAGCACATTGAACGCGTCGTGGAGCTGGCGCTCGATAACAATAAATCTAAAATCAGATATCCAAGAAAAATAACCAAACCACATATAAGAAACAAATTTAAACAGATCTAAATATAAAGGATACTTTGAAGAAAAAATTGTAGAAGGATACTAATATTGTGAAATTACTATTGTTTATATCAGATTTCATTATTTTTGAAAATATTTGGGATATAAACACCGAAAATGAGAAACCAATAATGAAACTAAACTTATGGATCTAAAAAATCTGGATAATTCTTTCTTCAAAGTATCCTTCGAAGCAAATCTAATTGTTTAATTCTAATATATTTCTAATTGGAGAAAAAGAAAGGATGAAGCTTAGCGGGGAGTGGGAGCTAGGTCTATGAAACCCTAACTTTTCTAATGAAAGAAAAAATGAAAAAAAAAATTGTTATTTATACCTAGGCTAAAAATCCCTAAAAGGCAACATTTTAACATAAACCATTAAAAGCTGACAACTCAGCATCCAAACCTACCAAGTGGTGACACATGTCATCCCAAACAATGGCTAGTTGACACATAGGTTAGGGTGTCAACAACATTAACAAATAGGGTGGATTTAATGTGTAGACAAGTAATGAGATAAAGTACTTTTATGATACATGTTTAAGATAAGAGCACCTTTATTGGGGGATTTGGTTGGGGAGGGGATGGTTAAATGGGGAGGGGTTGGGGAGGGAAAGAGGGAAGGGGAACGAGCAAACTGAGGGGAAGGAAAAAAGGGAAAAGAAAAAAAAGGGAAGAGAGGAGGGGTGGGGTGGCAGCTGCCGCCCCTGGCTAATCAAATTGGCGCGTGCGCTGCATGCGCCTGGCGGAGAGTGGGGCGCTGGGCCSCACCTCTGCAGCCCACTTTCCATTTTTTTTTCTTTCTTATTTTCCTTTCTTTTTCTTCCGTCTTCTTTAGTTGTTCCTCCATTTTCTTTTCTTCCTTCCTTTTTAATATATATATATATATATATATATATATATTAATATATATATATATATATATATATAAATTAAAAAAAATCTATTGCAATATAAATAAGTTTTCCACACCTAAAAAAATTAAAATTTTAAAGTACTCACATGAATATTAATTTTAAGTAAAAAAATTAAGAATAGATATATAAAATAAAATTAGAGTATCACATTCTTTTGTAATATATCATATTTTTAATCACATTGTTATAAATTATTATTAATTTAATAGATTTAATAAATTAATATTATATATAAAAAACTCAAATATATATATAAAAAAGCTTACCTTATTAGGAAAAGTTTTAGTATTATATATAATTAAAAATAAAAATTATTTTCTACTCCTTTCATGCCGGCAGAAAAGTGTGTAAATAGAGTTTATATATAAAAAAATTAAAAAATAATTATTGTAATAAAATAAGTTTTCAAACTTAGAAATAAAATAAATTTTATTATTAATTAAAATTTTAAAGGTACTCATAAATATTGATTATTATAAATAAAATTCAAATATTATATATATATAGTATATATATATATATATATATTATAGTATATACTATATATATAAAATTTTTTATATTCATAAATTATTTAAATAGATAATAGATAAATATAATTGTATTAGAATATACAAAGTTATAAATAAAAATTAAATAGGGCACCATAAAAAGTAAAGTTTGTGGGTAGGGTGGATAAATGAGATAAAAGGGGATAGGGGAGGGAAGGTGGGGGAAATGATGTGAAGTCCATTTTTCAGCATGTTTTTGTGGAGGAAGTCAAAGCTATTGCTGCATTTACTATTTTAATAAGTTTCTTATTCCTTTTTCATGTTTTTCAAGCTTTCGTCATAGTTTTCATGCTTAGGATATTACTTTCAAGTTCATGTTCTTGTCTTCGTTTTTTATTTCGATTTTCGCTGAACGTAATACGTTATTATTTTTCTATTTTAATTCAGTTTTTATTATCTATGCTTTGATTTTGGAAACTTGGATTGGTTGTTGATGTTCATGCAATTGAATTATGTTACTTTACTCGTTTTTAAGCTTCAAGTTTTCGTTTAATTCATGTTCGTTAACTTCATGCATGCGTTTAAAGTTGTTGATTGAGATTTTTATTATGTTTATTATTGTTGGCTAGATCTAATGGGTCTAGAGCCTAGATTCATCATGAACCATCAATTGGGTTATCCCAAGAGATCGTGGAAATGAATCAAAGCTCTAGAACCCAAGTTTTCTTAAATCGCTTTAAAATGTTTTAATTAAAATTCATAGTTTAAATAAATTTTAGATATAACTGCTCTTCATTAAATTAGTTTTAGATTTAATTTAATTGTTCTAGTTAATTAATTTCTAGTTTTCAAAATGTTTCAAACCAAGACTTGATTCTGTGTTTAGATTAATATTTTTTATTTTCTCGTTCGTAAGATCAAACACCAAAATAACTTCCGATTGGCTTTCCTCGAGAGATCTACTCGTATCCAACTTATCACCTACAATAGCTCCGTTCTCTTGCAGACGAGCTTTTGAATTTAAATAAAAAAATAGGTGGAAAAAGTTCGGATCAGAATTTTGGCGCCGTTGCCGGGGAAGGCTATAGGTCGCGATTTTTGGTGTTTTCCCTTTGTGTCTTTTGTCTTGTTTGTGTTCATGCTCGTTTGTGATTTTTCTTTTCGTTTGTTTTTATTATCTTCCACTGGTACGTTTAATCTTGTGCGTTGAGTGTTCTGTATGCAAATTACAGCTCTTGAAGCCTCGATTCAGCGTCCGTAACAAAAAAAATAATAATAATAAAATGTCAAACTATCAAACGTCTCATTGGTATGGCACTCCATTTATTTGTCCTACCCCTGGACTGGTTATCCGTTTGAGCCCTGCAATGCGAGAGTACGATCTTGATGAGTCCTACTTCGAGCAACTCCCGGGTTTTCATGGACTTCCAAGCGAGGATCCGGTGAACTTCATCCGGGAGTGCAATACCGTCACCCAGACGTTCCCGCTTCTCGGTTTATCGACTGATGAAGTAAAGATGTGACTCTTCATTTACACACTAAAAGGTCGTGCACAAATATGGTTGCTGGATTTAGAGCCTGACTCCTTGAGATCATGGGAGGAAATTTATGATCGTTTCATGGAGGCATTCTACTTCCCACATTCCGAGCCTCCAAGTTACCAATGGGACCCGCCTCCAATTTCCTATAATTCGGTCTACAATGACCCTTATGCTGATTATTCCGATCCTAGTTTTGGTCATCACATCCCAGCTGCATATTATGATTCGAGATATAATGATACTTATGCTCCTCATGCATTCCATTCTTATAATCCAAGCTACGATTCTTATACCCATTCCAACTTAATTCCTTCCTACCCGAGCTATGAAGACTACAAGCCAACTGATCAAATAATGGTGGAGCAGCAAGATCATGAAGCCAAGACCACATTTCAAAAAGGAGAAATTTGTGATGTAATGGAGCCCACCTTGGACGTTGAGGATTCAAGCTTGAACGATCATTTTGGAGATATTTTTAGGGAGGAGGTTATTGAAGATTTGGTTGGGATCACTCCCCTTGAGCTAATCGATGAAACTTTAGACGAGAAGGTGGAGGAATTGCCGATGGAGCTTATTGTGGACCTTACATATTCAAGTTTTCTCAATATTTATGCAGGCAAAAAAATGAAGCCAAATTTGGGAGAGGTGCGTACGGAAGATGAAATTAAGGATACGATGGAGTTCACGCCTCTTGCGCCTTTGGATGATGTAATGGACAGTAATGACGAGGAGGTGTTGCCATTGGAAGACCCGCACGATGTTGGAGATTCAAGTCTACTCGAGCTCAATGATGATGGAGAGGTGCTGGTACTCGATTCTTGTGATGATAGTGACATAACTTTGCCGAATTTGGAGATGAGTGAGATTATTGAGCCGCATGGTGTACCACCTGAGGCTTTAATTGTTACCAAGGAAAAGGCGTGGATGAATTCTTAGAAAAGGTGGTGATATGACCGAGCCTCTTACCAAGGAGGATGTGGAGAGTATAGATGAGAGTAACCCTCTTGTGCTTATCAATGGCGTGTTGAATAATGATATAGGAGAGTTACCTTTGGAGATCCCGGTGGATGCTGCGAATTCAAGTTTGCTCGATTTATTTGAAGATGGTGTAGAGGATGAGCCAATTTTGGAAGAAGAATTTACTCCTCTTATGTTGTATGATTTAGACGTCGAGGATAATGCCAAATTCTTCAACCGGGCAGCGGCAATTTTGGGGATAAATGCGTACAACATCGCTGTGGACGATATAAATTTTGATGAATTTTTAGAGGAGGAAGTTATGCCACCCGAGCCGTTAATGGATTTTAATTTTTAGATGGTGGACAAAATAATTAAGAGGGATTCAAGTCCATTATGCCCATACATAGATTTTAATATTTTTCAAAATGAGGGGGATATGGAGAATGTTAAGGAGTTCATTAAGTTCAAAGGATTTGTTGTTTGTTCGATGGATCACTTAATTTTGCCAAAAATAGAAGATTGCCCTGCACCCCAATTTACGTTTGACATGTTCATGGTGATAAACTATTCGCTTTTCCGACCCCCGAAGCGAGTTGGTGTTTGTGTTCTACGACTTGCTTATCGTGCTTGCCTTGGTGATTTAAATCGCTGATGCCTACTCTTAGAGAACACTAAGGCATGGCACGATCGTCACTTATTTCTAGATCCAGGATAGCATCATCCGTAGAAGACGTGAAGCTATTGACGTTAAACGAGCGCTTCTTGGGAGGCAACCCAAGCTATTTATCATTTACTTTTCTTGTTTGTTTTCTTTGTTTCTTTTTATTTCAGGAATCTTTCCCCTTTGCAACCCTTTGGGCATTTTTGGATGTTCGACTCGTCATCAAAAGCGCGAATTCAGGGGAGTTTCTCTTTCCCTTACCTTTTTCCATACTTCGTTTGATTTCTCTTTTTATACAATGTGGGCATTGTATGGTTTAAGTGTGGGGGGAGGATTGTCTTTGGTTTAAAAAAAATCTTGCATGCTTGCTTGTGGTTGATTTGAGTCGTGTGTATTTATATTGACTGGAACCTTGGCGAAGTTGACGCGGTTAGATGCTTTGGTTAGGATATTTAGACTTTCATTTGAACAATAGTGTAATTATGGGTAATGAAGTGTGAAGAATCTATGAAGTGTTTTGTCCTCTGTTCTACTCTTGTTTCGTTCTTAAGAGTCGAATACTCTCTACTAGCCCCGTTTTCAAATACCCTCTATAGGATATTATGTAATTTTATTTTTTTTGGAGACGTTAAAACTCCATGTGCGTAATCGAAAGATGTTATTAGTTGCACTTAGCAAAGTGAGATTGGAGTCAATGAACTCTCGTTTTCGTAATTCGTGCTCGTACCTCATTACTATGGGTACCACCAAAAAAAAGGTACAAGAAGATAAATCCTTGTACGTGAAAAAAAAAGAAAAAAAAAGAAGAAGAAAAAAAAAAGTGAAATAATAAGTACAAGAAGAGAAAGCCTTGTACAAGCGAAGTCCTTATTTTTATTTTTAGATTTTATTGTTAAAGAGGTGTATAGAAGACTAGGTTAGTCGGGTGCCAACTTAGCGGTTTGATCATGGATAGACTTTGGCCGAGGCATGGATGGAGGACGTACATGGAGGGCAACACGTTACTTTTAGGATTTCGAAAGTTTGTCTAAATCTCTTATCTCAATGTTATCGTGTCGTCCTTTTAGTTGAACTTCCAAGTCAATTTAATGCATTAACTTCTTAAATCATTTGAATGCATTAGTACTTAGTTCATTGGGTAGTTAGCTTTTTCTTGTCTACGTTTAGATTTGATTTTGCTTGAGGACAAGCAAAAGGCTCAGTGTGGAGGGGTTGATTTGAGAATTTTTGTGTGTGTTTTTCGTATGTTTTTACATTTTAATTTGTGTGATTTTATGGGTTTTTTAGGTTCTTTCATTCGTATTTCTCTTCTTTTTAGTATTTCGTGTTTTTATCTCATTTATTTTGTTTTGCGCTTAATTTCGTAGATTACAGCTTAATTGCGCTTAATTTTTTTGTTAGTAGTACAACGGGCTGGAGAACGCCAGCAAAAGGACGCATTTAAGGATGCTTGAATTGAAGAATTGGAATAACGAGAAGAAAATGAGCTTTCCGGAATAATTTGAGCTGCCAGACTTTCTATAACGGTTATGCTGCTGCAGCCGATGTCGTTGAAGCTAACGGGGTGCTGAAATGAACTACCCGCTAGCTACTATAATGGTTACTCACTAACCGTTATCGCTAACCAGAAAAGCTGAATTGAAGACCTTACGGTAACCTTACCGTTACCCTTACCGTAAGCATAACAGTAAGGAGGCAACAGAGAAGCTTATGGTAGCTGCTTACGGTAGCTAATAACGGTAAGGTGTAACCGTAAGCGGGCCCAGAAACTGACTTACGTAACTCGCAGCCCAAGAATCCAAAAATCTATAAATATCCACTTATAATCCGAGTTCCAGGCATGCTACCAACCCTAAAAACTTCCCAAAAACATAATCCTAGGTTTTGGAGTCGGACTTTAACACAAAAAACATTGAGATCGAAGAGCAAATCAAGGATTCGACGAAAATGCATTCCGGAGCCCGTTCGACGTCGCCAACCCGTTTTCGTCAATTTTTCAGCATGTTTCTATGGAGAAGTCAAATTTATTTCTGCATTTACTATTTCTAATAAGTTTCTTATTCCTTTTTCATGTTTTTCAAGCTTTCGTCATAGTTTTCATGCTTAGGATATTACTTTCAAGTTCATGTTCTTGTCTTCGTTTTTGATTTCGATTTTCGCTGAATGTAATACATTATTATTTTTCTGTTTTAATTCAGTTTTTATTACCTATGCTTTGATTTTGGAAACTTTAATTGGTTGTTGATGTTCTTGCAATTGAATAATGTTACTTTACTCGATTTTAAGCTTCAAGTTTTCGTTTAATTCATGTTCGTTAACTTCATGCATGCGTTTAAAGTTGTTGATTGAGATTCGTATTATGTTTATTATTGTTGGCTAGATCTAATGGGTCTAGAGCCTAGATTCGTCGTGAACTATCAATTGGGTTATCCCAAGAGATCGTGAAAACTAATCGAAGTTCTAGAACTCAAGTTTTCTTAAATTGCTTTAAAATATTTTAATTATTTAATTCATAGTTTAAATAAATTTTAGATATAACTCCTCTTCGTTAAATTAGTTTTGGATTTAATTTAATTGTTCTAGTTTAATTAATTTCTAGTTTTCAAAATGTTTCAAACCAAAAATTGATCGTGTGTTTAGATTAATATTTTTTATTTTCTGTTCGTAAAATCAAACACCAAAATAACTTCCTATTGGCTTTCCTCGAGAGATCGAATCGTGTCTAACTTATCACCTACAATAGCCCCATTCTCTTGCGGACGATCTTTTGAATTTAAATAAAAAAATAGGTAGAAAAAATTCGGATCAGGCTATGAATAGGTTTCCCTTGAAAATCTTGATGGGACACGCGTCATTCCCTCTTTGACTATTATTTTTTTTGGGAATAAGTTGAACAAAATCTTAACCCTAATTACGCAATTTATATTGCCTTATAGCTAGTCTCCTCGTATCAGAGCCGAGCCACTCTAATCATGTGCCCAGGTTGGCTTGGCAGAAGTGCATCCTGGGCATCGTTGTGTGGAAAGTCGGACTTGGGCACATATTTTGTGTTGAGAAAAGTCATCTCGGATGAGTCGGTGTGCTGGTGTAATGAGACATGCACATTTTGGTAAACTATGTTGCATCTTGGTCGGCTGACGCACGGGGAACAACGTCATGCATTTCATAGGAGGTTGATGCACATGACTTTATCAGCTCGTGTGCCCTGGTTGGCTATTACGCATGAGCGCCTTACGCATCTTATCAGCAGTTGGTGTGTGGAGATGGTTGGCTCGCAGCATCCTGCTCGGCTAGAGGTAAACTATCCAACTACTGCACGCGAGCGCCTCACGCTTCATGTCATCAATTGACGCGTGAGGCCTGGTTGGCTACCGTGTGCGTGAGCACCTCGCGTATCCTATCAGCAGTTGGTGCGGGGGGCTTGGTCGCCCGACACACCTTTGTTATCTACAGGAAAAATAGTCGGCAACTCGCATGACTGCCTTGTTATCACTATCAAAATGGGCTAAAGCCTCCGGGCCAAACCGTTAGGCCGCGTAAATGTTTTTGATATATGCGTCCCAGTACTAATGAAGCGGATCTGAGCTTCCATTTTCTAGGCCCATTTAATCGTGGGCATATTTGACCCACTCCATTAACACCGCGAGTTTTTGTGAGTTGGCCCGTGGGCTGCCTTTTTAAAAAGATTTTAATCGTACTATAAATTATAATTAGAATTTATATTGGTTAAGATTGAAGACATATTGTATTAAATTATTCTTTGTCTACCCGTTAGAAGACTTTAGATATTACAGTAGTTTTTTTTAAACATAAATATGGAAATATAAAAAAAAGTTTAAAAATTAATCAGCCCACGGGCTGGCCCGTTGACCCACGGGCCTTCTGTCATGGGCCGCAGACTTAGGTTTTTTTGGACTGCGCAAAAATGGGTCAAGTTCGCCCCGCCCTATTTTGGGGCAGCCCACGGCCGGCCGAAATGGGATGGCCCATTTGATAATTCTACTCCTCGTGCATCCTATTGGTAGTTGTTGCACGAGGCGTGGTCATCCTGGAGCATCCTTGTCGGCCATGTGGGCAGTAATGGGAAAATCTAAACCAAAACCATTTTTATACAAGTTCATGTAACTTGCATAATGTTCAATAGTATGTTGATGATTACAAGAGAGACAATGCCCGATGAGACCGTGAAACTCGAGGTCGGTGGGATCATGGGTGGCAATAATTATTTGACTACGTACGTAGAGTCGTGTGACAACACATAACAATTATTGTTCAGGAGCTGTGAATAGTACGTGATCTTTGGATTCTTGGGAATATCCCACTGTACTGCGAAGAACAATTATTGGCCAGGGGCTGTAAATAGTTACGGGGTCTTCGCAATCTGGGTTGTTGATAGTTCCAGAAGATATAAGATTGATTGGTCGTTCTTTTTTATGTATGAAAAAAATGTGAACTCATTTTCTTCACTGGCAAGTTGAAAGCTCATCCCTTTTATTTAATATTTCCAGGTTGGGAGCATGACGTTAGGCTAAAGCGGTGGATATGGTCAAAGACTAATAAGGTAATTATATCAATACAAAGATCCCGGCAAATATTGATGTGTAAGGGGCTGTTGGAATATACCGACGACTTGCCGAAGACATTGTCTGTGTCGATAGAACCGACAGGTGCAGGCCGTCGGCGAATAACCCATCGAAAAAATGACACCAAATGTAAGGGCCATAATTTTGCAAGGAGCAACCGACGGTCGGTATACGCCGAGTAATTTCCCATCGGCAAAATCATATATGTCGAAAGGCCACCGACTGCCTATGCGTGTTAGCATAAAAAAAAGTAATTTGCCAATGACCCTAATAGCCGTCGGCAAAAACACTGACTCTTATATCCCCAGCCCCAGCCCCGTCTCTGCACATCCAAACCAAAAAAAAAGATGGGAGGGAGAGAGAAGAGAAAGCAGCGCACGAGCCATGACCACCACCGCTCCCACCACCACCACCACCAGCGGCCAGCCACCACCGCCTCATGTTTTTTGTTTAAATGTTTAACTATTTAGATGTATAATTGTGGGTTTATTTTGAAAACTATAATTATTATTGAGCTTACTTAGCAGTTAATTCAAAAATTAAAGTCTAATTTTAATTATTTAAGATTTTGAATTAATGTTTAGATAATTGGAGTTTCAATACTAATATAGGGTTTAGTTAGAAATTTACAAAAATTAGGGTATAGTTAGCATTTATTTTGAAAATTAGGGCTTTTTAGGTTTTATTTAACAATTATTTTGAGAATGTAGGGTTGAATTATAACTATTAAGATAACTGGGGTCAATTTCGAAAATTAGGGTTAGTTTAATGTTTATTTAGTAATTATTTCAAAATTTAGGGTTGAATTATTATTGTTTAGATAATTGAAGTTGATTTCAAAATTTAAGATTAGTTTGGGGTATATTTCAAAATATAGATTATTGAAGTTGATTTCGAAAATCGGGGTTCGTTTAATTAGGGAATATTTTTAAAATATTAGTTTTTATTGTAATTCTTTAGATACTTAGGGTTCAAAAATAATTTTATACTTAGGGTTGTTTAATATATATATGTTATGATTTGTGAATAATATATATATGTTATGATTGGTTTGTGTATACATCAGTGATGACGTGGTGTACGGTGTCACCCAGAGGTTTTGTCCCTCCAATAATAGATTTTAGATTTTTTTAAATGTGATGGTGGTTTTAAAAAGTTTTAAAATTTGCGTGGTGGGGGTTTAAAATACCGTGGTGATCGGTACATGAATACTGTGTTTAATAAATATGTTATGATTTGTGAATAATATCTACGTGTTGTTATTGGTTGGTATATAAGTCGGTGATGATGTGGTGTACGACACCGGCCGGGAGGTTTTTTCCTTTCAATAACGAATTTAATGTGATGGTGGTTTTAATAAATTTTAAATGTGTTTGGTGGGGTTTTTGAAATGATGTGGTGATCGGCACGTGAACATTGTGTTTAATATATATGTTATGATTTGTGAATAATATGCACATGTTTTATACATCAGGGATGACGTGGTGTACGACTCCGGCCGGAAGGTTTTGTCCTTCTAATAATGGATTTTAAAATTTTACCAATGGATCAATTATATTCTTTCTTCCTACACTCAAACAGTTTTTCTTGGACACGTTTATGATTTATTATCAAATATATACTTTGAAACTATATTCTGAATTTCACTTATTTGTATAGATTAAGAATGTGATTATCTTAGTACGTATTTATTTTGTGGACTTTTAAATTTTGGTTTTCATTTCTCCTTTGTTTTTAGGTGCACTGCAATATATGTGTACTTAGAGAACTAAGGGGAGGTGCTGCCAAAATTTTATGATCCTCAAAATACATAGTAAGATGGTTTTATTCCTGAAGATCACATTCTTGAATTGGATAGAGCCCTTAATAAAGATTCAATCATTTTCTATGGGCACCCTCATACCACTCACTTATTTATAATTCATAAGATGAGTTATGACCATAGTTGGATGTGCAGACGGAGGATGGACGGTTACCTGTCCAACGTGTTTGTAGAAGGGTTGGAGAGTTCATTCAATTCGTACTCACGCATCATGCAATGAAAGACGGGAAAAATTGAAGTGTCCTTGTAGTCATATTAAATATAGAAACTTTAGTTACCACGACGGACACAAGATCAAGTTCCACCTCATTTAAAATAGATTCGTACCAGATTACTACATTTGGACATTTCATGATGAAATAAATATTAGCTCAATGTATGATGTCGACCCCCGAGGTTCACGATGGAGGATCATCTTACATCGCTCTTGAAGAATCCTCGAATACGTACATCAATATAGTTCATGATGCAGTTGATGTAGACGAATCCCTGAATCCCGAGACCCAAAAGTTCTATGATGTGTTGGGAGCTAGAAGTCAACCTTTGTATCCCAGGTGCAAGAAACATTTGCAGTTGTCTCTAGTTGTGCGTGTCATGAATCTGAAGTCAGAAAATCGCATGTCTCAAAAGTGTTATGATCAAGTACTTTATTTAATCAAAGAGATTGTGCCAAAAGATAATTATGTTTACAATAGCAAGAAGTTATTGAGGGGCATGGGCTTAACGGTCGAGAAGATAGATTGTTGCCTGAATAATTGTATGATCTATTAGAGAGACGATTCTGATTTGACTAAGTAGGGAAAAGTTAAACCATCAAAGGCCAACGTTGTGTACAAAAGATCTATTATTTTTCATTAACTCCCCATTTGTAAAGATTATACGCACCTACAATAACTACAAAGAACATGAGGTGGTATGTAGAACATGTCGTTGACGATGGTGTAATGCATCACCCGTTAGATTCAGAGGCCTGAAAAAATTTCAATCAAACTCATCAAGAGGTTGTCGCAAAAATTTGAAATGTAAGATTGGGCCTTTGCATATATGGTTCTCAACCTTTTGGAAGTTTTGGGGTACAATATTTCTTGTGTCCGGTGATAGTCAAACCATACAACTTGCCTACATGAATGTATATGAAAGAGCAATACATATTTCTAAATGTTCTTATTCTAAGACCCAAACATCCTATAGATAAGTTGGATGCTTTTTTAGAACCTCAAATTGCCAAGTTGAGTCGGTTATGGATGGTCGGTGCACTCTCACATGATTTCTTTAAAAAATAGAATTTTCAGTTGTGGGCAGCCCTTATGTGGTCAATTAGAAATTATTTTACCTACTCCATGTTATTTGGTTGGAGCATGGCTGGGAAAATGGCTTTTCCATATTGCATGAATTGTTCAAATGCATTTACTCTCAAGTGCAGCGGGAAGAAATATTGGTTTGATTATCATCAAAAGTTTCTTGATCCTGGTCATCCTTTTCGAAAAGACAAATGAAATTTTTGAAAAAATAGAGAGGTGGAGACTCCATCGCCGAGCGTCCAGTCAGGAACAAAGGTTTTGGTAGAGATTTGAAAATTTGGGCTTCTGAAAGTTACTGATGCAGATATGAAGATTATCAATGGAAAAATATCCAAATAAAGAGGTTGGAGGAAAAGAAGCATATTTTGGAGTTTTTCATACTGGAGCATAAATCTGATTCAGCATAATTTAGGGGGTGTCCCCAATATGGATTTTAATAGAGTTTTATACATTCATTGATTTGTGTGGATTTTATTGAGTTTAATAGGATTCCATATAATTCATCATATTCCATGGAATCCATAAAATTCCAAATCAATAGAATTCACCATATTCCATATAATTATATTTTTTTTAAAGAAAAATAATCATGCCATTAATTCTAAAGAATAATCACAAAATACACCACGTTAAAAATCAACCAAAAAATACATAATTCGTACTCACACACATGCTTTAAAATATAGCCATATATCTCATTGATCACCAAAAGTGAATAACGGGTCCATTAAACTTTTTGAAAAACTTGGAAAATAACATAAAATATGATAATTAAAAAATGTACCAAAAGTTTTCAATCGAATTCTAGTTTGCTTTTTCGAACAATTATTTCCTGAAGGAGTTTCTTTGCGATATTCCATCATAGGTGGGGAAGAGATGTGATTTTCAACTTATTTAGCACTATTTAATAGGTCTGGCTGAGATAGATGAGGTTATGAGAAATATGATATGATGTTTCTTTTTATTATTATTATTATTATTATTATTATTATTATTATTATTATTATTATTATTATGTGATGTTTTTATTATTATTATTATTATTGAGGAATTGGAATTCTGAGGGGGTCATGGTTGGATTTGTTAAGAAACTCCCCCTTCATAATTTTCACGTAAAAGTCTATCAAAATCCTTTAAGTTCCATTCATGATGGAATTCTACCAAATTGCATACGTGTTTGAGGACCCCAGAATTATATGGAATCATTTAAATTCCATATTGAGGACGGTAGAATTTTATAGAATCTACAAAAAATTTAATTGAGGACACACATATTTATATGGAATTTTAAACTCTATTAAAATCCATATTGGGGACACCCCCCGTAGATATTATGTACATCGAGAAAAGTATGTTTGGTAACGTTTTCAACATGGTTATGAATGTCAATGGGAAGATAAAAGACACTCTTAAATCAAGGGATGAAATGAATGAATATTGTCTTTGTCCTAGTCTACAACAAGACGCAGAAGGAAAGTAACTTAAAACTTATTACACATTGGATAAGCCGTAAAAAGTTGTCTTGTGTGAGTGGGTGAAAGCTCTTCAATTTCTAGATGGATACGCATCAAATCTTAGGTGTTGCATTGATATGAAGGGATTGAGATTATTCGGGATGAAGAGTCACGAGGTTGAGATTATTTAGGATTGAGTTTGCTTTTCAAGAACCTCAGTTGTAGAGTTATATTAACTGATGATATGAGTCTTTTGGAGAGTGATATTTTTCTAATTTTGTGTCAACTTGAAAAGATCTTTCCGCTTGTCTTTTTTTAACTCCATTTACAATTTTCTAGTTTACTTAGCATATGAGGCGAGAATTGCTAGTCCAGTAAAATATAGGTGGATGTATCCATTCAAAAAGTTTATTCGCAAGGTAAATGACAATGTGAGGAACAAGGCGAGCGTAGAGGGCTCGATGAAAAATGCATATCTTATTGAAGAGGCATCAACTTTCACTTCGTACAATTTTGGAGATCATGTCTCCACGAAAAGTACGAATTTGCCTCATAATGATTATGGTCAAATGGTGAAGAGGATGATGATGAAGTTCATTTGGTGTTCAAAAGTATGGTGAAATGTTTGCAGCATCGGAAAAAAGGTACTTGAACAAGGATGAGTTCGATGTGGCGAGAAATTACATTTTACTGAACTATAAAGAAGTCAAAGATTTTATCAGGTGCAAAACAATATTTTTTTTAAATAAGATAATTAAAGAATTTTTGATCATATAATAAATTGAGATCCCTTTTCATCTATATCCATATGCAGCCGTGAAAATATTTGAGCTCCTCTAAAATGATTATAAATAATTGTCATATAGATGTATTTTCAATGGATATTTAAGGATGTTACATGACTCGTTCTCCAGAATCCAAACCATCACCATAAAGTGACTCTTATCAAGTCAGAGCAGAGTGTCTCCAGGCGAGTGGAGTAGAGAAGCGATCTTAGGTGGACTGAAATAGTCTTAGGTAGACTGGAGGTGAATCCTTACTTAAGCCTAAATGTTCATGAACTAATTCAGAGTAGAGTTCTCCAAGTGAGTGGAGTAGAGAAGCGATCTTAGGTGGACCGAAATAGTCTTAGGTAAACTGGAGGTGAATCCTTACTTAAGATTAAGTGTTCATGAACTAAGAGGAAAAAACTAACTCTAAGTTGGGCACTGGATTGGCATTTCAGTAACTATTAGAGGAAGTCTAATTCACATAAACGGTTAAATGTACTTGTCAAGAGGGCCAGTGAATGTAATGAAATTATTTCTAAGCGGATTCCGAGGACGTAGTGAGAATACATACACACTTGAACCTTGGTGTCATTTGTTTTCTACTTCTATTTTTTGCACTAAACAAGCTCATGAGAGCTCTTCCATTACATATGGGCTAGAAAAGAAATTTACAATTTCTAGTAACACATGGGGAAGTTTCTCACATGCATGCATGTGGACACTCACATCCAGAGAAACGATAGGGGACAAGCTTCACTGTCGATAGGGAATAAACCCGAATCACCAGCTAATGTTTCTAAATGATAGCTCGAAGATAAAGGAGGTAGGGTGCTGATTAACATGAATTTGTCTTGATTTTAATTAGTATTTTAGTTCGTTTTAGTTAGTGTTTTCGGTGAAAGTTGGATAGATTGAGCATATTTTCGTAATTTCTTATCTCCAACTTATTTTATCATATTTTAATTAATTTTATATTTATTTTAGGTATTTTGAGGTATTTATATTCTTACGTAGTCAAGGATGGGCCTACAAGTGGAGTTTCGGCGAAAACGAGCCTTGATTTGAAGTATTTAAGCTGAGACTGGGTACCAGTAATTAGGTGCGAAATTGGTGAATTAAATATTGAAGGATGATCCATAGGAGTTGCACGAAGAAACGAGACGCAAAACAAGTGAATTGGTGAAGAAATGACAGTTTTTGGCCTTCTAGAAGGGATGTCTCTGGGCCCAACAGTATAGAAAGCTGGGCTGGCAGCACCTCCTGATTCTGGGCCTTCTAGAAGGGTCGTTTCTGGGCTCAACTGGTATGGAAAGTGTTGAACGTCCTAGAAGGGGAGGAAACCCTAATTTTGACTCCTTTTCTAAGCCACCTACACCTATAAATACCCCCCACCCCTCACATTCGAAAATACACATTATTCCTAGGGTTTCTAAGGCCTTTTGGGGGTTGACAACCCCAAGAGTGCCATTTTATTTTCTTAGTTTATCTTTAAGTTTCTTAGTTTGAAATCTCTAGCTTAAGATTAGTTTAGATTAGTTCTTAGATAGATTAGATAGCTTAGATTCAAGATCTCGACACCGAAACGCTGCTGTTCGTCATAGTTTAATTAGTAAGTCTTTAATTACTTTCGTTTTAATATAGTTTAATTAGTTCTTATGCTTTCGTTTAATTAGATTAATTAAATTCTTATGCTCGCTAGTTAATTTAGAATAATTCAACTCCAACAAACAAACCCCCCATGTATGATGATGAATTGTATATTATTGAGATTGTTGATGATGATATGATTGCTTGGTCAGATCAAAGTTGATGATGATATGGTTGCTTGGTCAGATCAAACGGGTCTAGAGTTTAGAATCGTCGTGAACCATCAATTGGGATTTATCCCAAGAGATCGTGGAAATGATTCGAAACTCTAGAACCCAAGTTTCTTAATTATTTTCAAGAACTTTAGTTTTTATTGTTCTTAGTTTAAGTCGATTTATTGCTTTTATGTGTTTAGATTAAGATTTTTATTTTATTTCGTATTCGTGAACAAATAAACACAAAAGGAACTTCCGAGCCTAGTTTTCCTTGAGAAACGATTCGGTTCAACTTACCAACCTACATGAGAACTCGTACTCTTGCGAGCGAGCTTTTGAATAATTGACAAATATTTATAAAGTAGGTACACAAAAGTTCGAATCAGGTGCAGAGACTGTTAGTAGGTTTGCCTAGAAGCAGCCAACCTTACGGGCCTATTTTCCCTAGTTTCGGATTACCATAGTAGTATTACGAATACCAAATACTCGTTTGTTCTAACACTCATAAATCATATACTCAAACAAATAATTTTTTACAATTATATAATACTAAATACAATATTACAATACAACGTCATTCACTTTTCATACATGATTTGACATCAAATACAATATAATTATACATTATCATCTACTTTTAGACATGATTTGATATCTACAATAAAAAGTAATTGATTTTGAAGCTATAAAAAAAGAATTCTTACTATTCACAAAATCTTGAATACCCGGATTTAGAATTAAAATGAATGCTAGTCTAAAAAGGGCCCTAAAAGAATGGCAATAGCTCACCGACTGAGTGCTTTTGAACCGAAGATGAACAGGCTAAGGGATTTTTCGAAGCTATGGAATGTAAGAATACATCGGTAGGGTAGTGTGCCCCTTAGCAGAAAGCCTCTCTCTGTTTTTGTGTGTCATGTTGCCTTTTCTCTTTTTTTTTTTTTTTGTTCATTTTTTCTTTATTTTATGTTACCTTTTCAATTAATTTTTTAGTTTTTAATTTATATAGTATAACTTGTTTATTTTTTGTTCAAAGTATAAACTTCATCCTCATTTGTTTCATTTAAAAAATTAATTATTATACATAAAAAAGTAATATAATTTACATAAAATAAATAAGAAAAAGATATTATTTTTTAATAAAAATATATTATTATAAAATGAATAAATAAATATAATTGATGAAAATATAGTTAAACATATATATGCGAGAAACATGTTAAATCCATAAAAAGTTGGTTTGAGCGGTTTATTGATAACTTAGATTTACTTATGTACACTACAAAAAAATCATCGAATGCAGAAAAGTAGAACTGTCAGCAAACCTGTCAGTATCATGTTTGTTGACGGGCGCTACCCATCAGTATGTTTGGCGTCAGTAAGTATATGTTGATGGGATTATCCTACCCGTCAGCATTTGCTGATGGCTTTGCTGATGATAAACGACAAAACAAATCAGCATGTGCATGGAAACTCAAGAATATACCAGCAATAGCATATCACTCCATGGTAAATAACAAAAACATATCAGCATGTGCACAGGAACATGGCCATGCACCAGCAGCAGTAGATCATAGTACAGAACGGTAGAAAAGGACATATAGCTGGCATCCTTATCCTATTGTATGGTTAGGTTACAGCTGGATGATCTAGATTGTTCCAATGACATATATAAATGGCACCTTGTGTTGTATGAAATTAATTCAATGATAATAGCAGCTTTTGCTTTACACCTTTTCTAAACTTAGCATTATGCTTTTTGCTTTCTCTACACATGTCTTGCGTTTTCCTTTTATGCTATCAAAGCTAATTATCCTTCCTTTTCTTTAAAAATCTTTAGTCTTTACCCTCTTACTATAGTCTCTTTCATGGATGCAATCAGCTTGTAGGCATAGATACCTCTCATTTTTCTGTAAATTTAGCCACTCAATCTCAGGCAATCAAAAGGGGATTTAAGTCAGAAATAACTCAACTAGAGGAAGAGGTTCTTATTCAAGAGGAGCTGGA
Organism: Phtheirospermum japonicum; assembly: GCA_014905375.1. Lineage (NCBI taxonomy): Eukaryota > Viridiplantae > Streptophyta > Magnoliopsida > Lamiales > Orobanchaceae > Phtheirospermum > Phtheirospermum japonicum. Next base: position 103,288 of record BMAC01000273.1, on the reverse strand, counting down.
AATAGTCCTAGAGGTAGATTTTCTAGTAATAGCAGGCATAAATGTCATATTTGTGGTTACAATAACCACACTGCAGACAAATGATATTATAGATTTGACATGAACTATTCTTCTACATCATACAACAACAATCACTTAAGCACTAATGCCTCTCCCTCTACTCACATGGATAGTTTTGGAAACACAGGATCAGAAAGCAGTCAAGACAGTTTATGGTATCCAGATTCTGGAGCTACAAACCATTTTACCTATGATTTTGGAAATTTGAACATGGCGTCAGACTATTAAGGCCACGACAGGGTTCAGACAGCTAATGGAGCAGGTATGGATATTTCTCGCTCATGTTGGTTCTTCTGTGGTAATGCCTACTTCACAAACAAATCCATGCTCTTTTCTTTTAAACAATCTCTTACATAGTCCTGCTATAACAGAAAATCTCATAAGTGTGGCAAAGTTTGTTCAAGACAACCAAGTATTCTTTGAATTTCATCCTTTTGTGTGTCTTTTGAAGGATCTAGCAACAAAGGAAACACTACTCCAAGGACAATCTTAAGCCCCTAACATTAGCCCTCAGCATCATCAATCCAGTCTACATCACCCTTCAACTCTTTCAGCTAGAATAACTAAGGGTCTAGATCTAGCCATTTGGCACTCTAGGATGGGTCACCCCTCTCTTGATGTTGTTAAGAGGGCACTCAAATATTGTAATGTTCCTTTTATTAATAATAAAGTTGATTCCTTATGTTCTGCATGTCTTGAAACTAAAGCACATAACCTACCTTTCCCTAAAAGCATTACCACTTATAATCACCCTTTTGATCTAGTGCATAGTAACCTCTAGGTACCGGCTCATGTTACTTCTCACTCTAGTTTAAGATATTATGTTAGTTTTCTTGATCACTTCAAGAAGCTGCATAGAATTGAGGGGGCATGATAAAAGACAAAACAAATCAGCATGTGCATGAAAACGCAAGCATGCACTAGCAGCAGCAGATCACTCCATGGTAAATGACAAAAACACATCAGCATGTGCACAAGAACATGGCCATGCACCAGCAGCAGCAGATCATCGTGCATAACGGTAGAAAAGGACATATAGCTGGCATCTTTATCCTATTGTACGGTTAGGTTATAGCTGGATTTTTCCAATGACTTGTATAAATAGGCACATTGTGATGTATGAAATTAATTCAATGAAAATATCATCTTTTTCTTTACACCTTTTCTAAGCCTAGCATTATGCCTTTTCCTTTAAGCTGGCGAGTATAGGCCATCAACAAAGCTCATTGGCACCCTACGGCACCCGTTAGTATTTATAAGATATTATAAAAAATAATATTTTATTTGGGTAGGACTAGCCCAACCTACTCGCCGGCCCCACCCACAACCCAGCCCACATCAATTTAAATTCAACATATGGCGTGGGTGAGATTCGAACCCGCGACCTCTTGTAAATAGAGGAGCGGTGTTACCGTCTCGCCAAGGCAATTCCATGTGAAAGTTTATATATTTTTAATATATATTAGATATGTATATTAAGTTATAAATTATATTTATAATTAATTATGTTATATTTATAAATGTAGATTATATTTATGAATAATGATATTATATATATACAATATTATTATATATAAATATATATTATTTATAAATATAATATATATTTATATATATATAAATATATAACAATTATATTATATTTATAAATGTATATTATAATTAAGTTATACTTATAATTAATTAATTATGCATATTATTATATTTATAAATGATTAATATAATTACATATTTTATATTATAAATAACTAATTATATTATAAATATATGTTATTATCTTAAAACTTATTATAATTAAATAATATTTATTGAAAGTTATGTTATATATATAAAGTTGAAATAATAATATATTTAGATAATAATAAATAAAATACTAGATTAGATTATAATAATTAGTATTGTTATTTATATATTATATTTATGAATAACGATGTTATAAATATATAATATTATTATATATAAGTAGAAGAAAATTACAAAATCTTATATTTTTAATAAAAAATATTTATTATAAATTTATATTATATATATATATATATATATATATATATATATATATATATATATTATATATATATATTGCTGACGGGCTTAGGCCGTTGATTAGCACATATTTGTCCTTATTTTTGTAGGTTTATAGCTTGTTTTTCTTATTGTTTTTGGTATAAGTTGGGTAGTTTAAGCTCTATTTCGTATATTTGTACTCTCAACTTATTTTACCGCGTTTTGACCAAGATTGATGCAAATAAGTGATTATTTGTGGTTTTTCACTTTACAGCTAAGTAACCGGACGAGTTCAGCGCCTAATTAGATGAAGTTGATGTTCGATAAATGGAGAACGGGCTTTCCGGTGAACGAGTAGCAAAAAGATAGAAAGAGACGGAGGCAGACGCGCAGTCGTGTCGACTGACGCTACCGTCGACGCACCGTCGACGTGAGCCATGATCCGCGTCAGTCGATGCAGCATCGACGCACTGTCGACGCTACTTGCTGAAGCGTTGATGTCGATGCACCTATGTCGACGCAACGTCGATGCTACTTGCTGAAGCGTCGATGTCGACGCACCGATGTCAACGCAACTTGCTGAAGCGTCGATGTCGACGCACACCGTCGACGCACCCGCCCAGCCGACGCGCGCGCCAGCCAGCACCGACGCCGAGCACCAGCACGCGTCAGTCGACGCACCGTCGACGCGACGGCCCAGAATCAGGAATTTTAGGGTTTCTTATGCTCCAAGTCAAGGGAAATCTATTTAAACCCTTCTAAGTCCGTCCCAAACATATACCTCTCCCCCATACTCTGAAAATACGATCTCTTGGGTTCGAGAACAACACCATCCGCATCCATATAACAACAATTGATCGAGATCGAAGATTCGAGGATCGCTAGCTTCAACCGTCCATTCGTGATCCGTTCTTCGACCGAGATCAACCAACTCTCCAGATTAGCTGGGGGATTTACTACGCTTTCTAGTTTAATAAGTACTCTAAACCCTTTATTCGCTTTCGTAGTTTAATTTATGCAATTAAGTAGCTGTTTTTCAATAATTGTTCTAGAGTTACTTGATGTTTCGAACCTTAGATATTTTTGATATTGCAATTCGTAATCTTGGTTTAATTTATGGTTAGTTTTATTCATGCTTGGTTAGTTTATTTCGTTTACATTTCGTTCTAGATAATAGCTGCTCGTTTATGCTAGTTAATTTTGTTAAATTTCTAGAATTGTTTCTCTAGTTTATAAGTTCAAATTGCTGAATTTAAATACCTAGTTTTAATTAGTGTTCATGCTTTTTAAATTCTTAGATAATCAAAACAATCAACCCCCCCCCCCCCCCCCTGTATGTGATATTGAATTGAACAAACTATTCGAAAACTCCGATTGTATGTTCCTCGAGAGACGACTCGAGTCAAGTTGCCAAACTACGCGCGACCCCGTTCTCTTGCGGGCAAGCTATTGATCTTTTGACAAATTTTCATAAGTAGGCAACACAAAAGCTTGAATCAAAATTTTGGCGCCGTTGCCGGGGAGTATACAAAGGTTTTCAAAAATATGCTTGTTCATTTTTATTTTTATTTCAGTCGTTATTTGTATAATTATTCTCTCTAGTCGATACGTTTGATTTGTTGTTGAGTTCATGTAAGGTCGTAGGTCGCTTAGGCTCGAACTTGCACCATTCATCGACAATGTTCATCGTCCGAATCAAGTAAGACCACCTCACTCACCCACAAGTGAATCGTCTGCCACGACTGATTTTATTTGTGATCCTGTTTCGGAAACGATGTTGCGACTAGACAACCAAGCCCACAAGAACGGGGATGACCAGTCAGCATCCACCCATGCAACAAAGAAATGGGTACGGGAGTGAGCCAAATCGCCCCGACAGACCAGTACAGCCTCAAAAAGTGGTCTCATACTATGAGACCGGTCTCACCCAAATATTTGCCTATACTGAATAAATAATACTGATTCTATGTATAATATATTTTGTATAAAAAAAATTATAACGGCGAGCATTAAATTATTGGGAACTTCTACGGTACCTTCACGGTACCATTCCTCACTTAGTGGGGGTGCATTTACAACCATTAGATAAATTTTAGGTGTTTTAGATTAAGAGATCTATGGTTGTAAATGCAGGAGGGGTGGAGGTATGGTACCCTTAAAGGCACCGTAGAATTTTCCTAAATTATTATGTATTATAAAATACATCTTTATATAAATAATATTTTTGTTTGTTTATTCGTTATACATTCATCCCGTTGCACTTTGCAAAATTATTATATTTTAAAATTATTAAACTTTAAATTATCAAAAAGGTAAATATAAGTTGTTTTGTAACTCTCGTTGGAAATTAGTTCAAATTAAGCCATCAAACCAAAAATTACATAAATTTATTTTGATAAATTTATAATACTTCTTTCTATAGAAAGATAGAGTGTCATTAAAACAACACTAGTTTTTCTTATACCCGTGCGATGCACGGGTTAGAAAGTTAAAATATAAAAATATAAATTATATTAATATTACTTTTATTATTATTTACTATGTGGGAATATAAATGAACATATACATAGAGATGAAGAGAAATAACTAAAAAATCCACACTACATAAATTATAGATCGAATCCACAATATATATATGAACGTTAAGATTATACGTTATTGAATAATTCTTTGTACATTACATTATTGGTCATGTTCGATTCTGAATCGTCATCACCATAAACTAATATCTTCAAACTATTTCGATGGTTGACACGCGACACAGCAACATATAACTGACCATGATTGAACACGGGATATTTCAGATAAAAGTCGACGTTCAAAAGTGATTGACCCTGACTCTTGTTTATCGTCATCGCATATGAATCATGAGAGAAAATTGTCTTCGTTGAAACTTGAAAGGTGTCCTAACGTTAGAAGGCATTAAACTCATCCGGGGAAGCAACATCTTTTCACCTGCCTTTGCACCAGTTAGAAGTTTGCATTCAAGGACGTGCGTGGAAAGTCTTGTAATAACCAATCTCGTCCTATTACATAATCCCATGGAGTGGTCTATGTTTCTTAATAACATAATAGGAGTCCACATCTTTAGATGCAATCCGTGATTGGACACCCCAAAATACTTTATACCATTCCAGAATTCAGGCGTGTGCAAATTACTTAAGAAGTCATTCTCACCGTTGCATCTATTTTTTTTTTTATAATCTCATAATCTCAATTTACAATTACGCACAATTCATTCAAAAAAAGAATGAATAAGGTAAATTAAACTAATCTACGTGAATGAAAACTAAAATAAAATTCTCAAATTTATACACTACCAGATGCATGGTTTTAATTAAACACAATAAATTTAATAACATTACCAGATAATATATTTAAATACATTTAGATTACATAATAAGATATTATTCTAATATCTTATTTCAATTAAAAATTAATAAAGTATATACATACATACATATATGTATAAAATTAATGAGTTTTGCACTTCAAATTATGATTACAAACAAATTGAATTTACTCTACGATTAATAAAATACTATATATTAAATTAAATTAATCTACATTAATATGTGAACAAAGTATTTAAAAATTAATAAAACATACATACATACATACATGCATATATATATTTTTCTTTTATGAGAATAGTACTTGTGCCATTAAATAAAGAAAACACATATGAAGCATTCCAAAAATTATTTAAAAATATAATTAAAATTTAAAAGTCAACAAAATTACGGAGAAATGTTAAATAAAATGCTTTATCAAATATATAAATATATGTAATTTATAAAATATTTACTTAGTAATTTATATTTATATAATTACAACTAAATCATATTGATAATTCATTGAATACTAACACATTTGATAAAAAAAATATAAAAATCTTGTAATATAATTTTACAACTACAAACAATTCGAAATATATTTATTATTCATAAAATAATAAAATTAAACTAATCTACATTAATAGAGATTAATATTAAAAAAACTAAATGCATGCACTACCATGTATAAGATTTAAGTTTAATACAAATAAATAATAAAATCATTTGATAAAATACCTTACATTATATTAGATAATAAAGTCTATACACAAAAACAAATTAATCTACATGTATTGGAATTTAAATTAAAAATTGAAATACATACAATAACGCATAATCAATTTAATTTAAACACAATCGATAAATATTAAAAACATCATAATATAATTATAAATTTAAAATAAATAAAAATAATTTAGAAATATTTGATAATAGAATTAATCAAATTCAACCAACTTAAAACCCATTTAATTGATTAAATACAACCCAAACCATAATTTGTTTTGAGTCCAATTTAAAATCTGATAAGCCCAACCGTAGATCCGGATCCAAGCCCATAACATGACCAGATAACCCTAGGTATAAAAGTTATTAACCCTAAAAAATTTGAAGTATCTTGAATTTAGATCAATACATTATCAGATACATGATTTTAATTAAACACAATAGATTTAATAACATTACCAGACAATACATTTAAATTAACCTAATATTAGAATAAGATATTATTCTAATATATTATTTAAATTCAAAATTAATAAAGTATATATACACATACACTCTCTCTTTATATACTTAAAAAAATGAATAAAATTATTATTCTAATATCTTATTTCAATTCAAAACCATATAAAAAGTCAAATCAAATAAAATACCCAAAATTATTATTCTATATCTTATTTTAATTCAAAATTAACTATAGTATATACATACATACACATATACATACAAAAAACAAATACTTTTAATTTAAAGTAAGAAAAAAAGAATATAATGTTATTAAATTAATAATTAAAATAAATAACTAAATTTGAAGAAGCAAAACAAAATAAAAGAAAATACATAGACATATAAACTAAGACATTCGATTCTCGATAAACTTGACATTGATCTTCTTTATAACACCAGTAATTCGCCATCCATGTTTTACATAATTAGAGACAATTTAAGTTAATTCAATACATTAATCGAATATTAATAGACAATTCGAACCTATATATCTATATATAATGATAAAATTTAGTAGACTACCCAAACCTATATATATATATATAATAATATAATTATTGAGAACCAATAATTACCTCCGAATCATGAAAAATAATTTTCATGAAAGTCTTTTGTTCCTTATCATCAAATCCTGATCGAGCAAAAAATCGAACAACACTAAGCTTAAGTATTTTTTTATTCGTTCGATCGATGTCTTTTGCTGAGTCCAAATAAAGGAGGCATCGTTCCAAAAAATTTTCCTGCCCAAGTTTTGAAAATAGAGAAAAAACACAGACACATTCGGGTGGAAAATTTAAATTGATTTGTAAAGAATAAGAACCTATATTTATAGGGAGATTAGTTAAAACAATAGAGATTCAAGTTCTGAAATCCCGATAACCCAAACAGACATGATTTCGTATCCCGTCATTATAGATATTATATCCGATTTTAATTTATGTCTATTTTTTACTTGTCGATTATGGAACGAAAAAAATAGATATTTTTCATGAATTAAATGTCTTTAATTAGGCAAAGAAATCGTATAAAATCTATTTTTTTTTTTAAATATGATCCCGACTCGAAATATCAAAATTATTCAATATTGAATAAAAATTTGATGTACTGTATTTTCTTTGTTTAGAATTCTATTTTTCGTACATTTTTTATTGGTTGATGTTAGAGTGAAAAAATCAATCTGCAACATTTTCCATAAATTAAATATCTTTAATAAAACAAACAAAGTATTAAATCTGATTTTTTTTAAATATGATTCGCACTTGAAATCTCATAATTATTCAATATTGAATAAAAACTTGATATACTGTATTTTCTTTGTTTTGAATTCTATTTTTCATATGTTTTTTATTGGTTGATTTTATTTTTTAAAAACTGATCTGCTGTATTTTCCATAAATTTAATGTTTTTAATTAGGCAAACAAATCGTATGAAACCAAAAATCTGATTTATTGTATTTCCTTTGCTTATGATTCTAATTCTGCAAGTAAATCGGATTAAATCAACTACCGATTTCTTAAAACAAAACTACTGTAGAAGATACCTGGTTTCTTAGAGTTTAATTATTCAAGGAGATTAATATTTGTTCAATTTAATATGCTTTAATATTTCATTATCTTTTACCAAATTAGTTATATTTGGGACATGTAATTTATTTAAGTTTGATGTCTTACTTTTTTTTTGTTTTTTGATTCCGGTTTTTTCTTAGGGCCTGTAACTTAATTTATTTTCATGCTTTATTTTTCTTTATTTGGGGCATGTAATTAAATTTATTTTTATAGTTGCTTTTCTTATGCTTGCTTTATCTATTATTTCAATTCAAAATACCAAAAAAGACAGTTTATCTTTAATCAAAATTTGAACATTTGACTATTATATAATCAAAGTTTATCATTGTAATCACTAATTAGATGATAGAAAAACTAATTTTAAAACGTAGTAATTGTGTGTGTGTGTATATATGTGGCTCACAAAAATTTGAAATTGTGAGTTTTGGGCAGTTAAAAATTCAATTTATGTGGCTCACAAATTTGAAATTCTAAGATTTCAAAAAACTGAAATTGATTTTTTAAAATTCTTAAAATTGTGAGTTTGGGGCAGTTAAAAA